>JAVJGG010000027.1:4550720-4599938 GCA_035590195.1 Aviceda cuculoides | reverse complement strand
CCCCCCGCGTCCCCGGTGTTTGTACCCGTGCCAGGGGACGTGTGGCGCTGCTGCTAGAAATCGGGACAACCCAGCAGTTTCCCGATCTCACCCCCGAGCAGCAGCCTGCCAAACATTGCTGTCGCTCCGAGGGTTTGTTTTGGCCGGTTGTGCGAGGAGGATCTTTCCCACCGGCGGTGCCTCCGGCCTGGTTTAACACCGTAACCAGTGAAGCCGATGCGGTCAGCCTGCCCGGAGGGGCCGAGGCAGCCGCGGCGGGTTATTTCTGCTCTCGACTGACATGATTTAGAGGTTTGGGTAGAGGTGCTCCCTTTCCACCTGCTGTCGACTTGTCAGGGTGTGTAAAAGCAACATTTGTTAGCCACCAGCTGGTCTGCGGTTAATGCACCTGGTTCCCTCCGAGCCTGAGGTGGCGGGTGGCCTGTGGCCTGTGTCGGGACAGCTGCTGCGGCACACGCTTGGGTTCGACGAGAGAGGCCACGCCGGTGCAGATCCACGGTTCCGCTGGTCGGATGGGACCTCTGCCCACCTTGACGTACGCGAGGGAGGGAGCACGCCCTGGCATCGGAGCTGTAAAACTTCGGGATGTGTTTTCTTGTACAAACTGCAGAAGCCGCGGCTGCTCATTGGGTTACGGATACCGGTTTGTCTCGGCTTTGCGGTAGGGTGCTGCGGGACGGACACCACAGTACCGCTGCTCTCTTATTTCTCTTTGGCGCGCTGTCATCTTAAGACACCGAGTAATGATTCTGGCCCCTTGCAGGTGTGCTACAAGGAGAGGTGACATAGTTGGGAGTCCCAAAGGACCTCCTTTCAGTCTTAAATACTGCTTTTTGACTACATATATTGCAAAAAGTCATATTTGCTAAAAGCACATCAAGACTTCAGAGGTTCCCTGGTGTATTTTTTCTCTTAAGAAGTGTGATGTAATAACTTCATGAATATTCAGTTCCTTCATAAACTGATTTGAAGCTAGCTTAACTGTAACAAGAGTCATATGATCTCGAATAAAGCTTTAATTTGTTTCACTGGCATGTGATATGTCATTCAGTCCCAAATTTAGGGACAACACTGGTCTGTCATGTGTCTCAGCATAGGATCAGCCCAATGTAGAAGCTCAGTGGCCTTGATCATTTACTTCAGCTGGTGAGCTCATTTGGTCTGGCATATAGGCCTGCTCACAGAGACACACAGACAGACAGAGATTCAAAAAAAGGGAAGCTCTGGCCCAAGATCAACTGTAGAGGGTTATTGTCCTTCTCCTTGACCTATCCAGGTCCAAAGTCTGATTCACCCTGTGACAGTATTTTGTTTGTCACAAGGTAAAGCAAAAACAATCATGCGAGGGTTACATGCGAACAGGCTGCTAGACAAGAGGGGCTGTTCAGGTCACTCAGCCAGCTGTTAACATTTATTTGGTGTAGCCAAGAAGGGATTTTAAGCCTGTGGGAGGTTTATGTTCCACAGAAAGATATTGTCCAGAGCCCCATTAGGTCTCTTGCTATGTCCATCCGTGCTCAAGAGCATGTCGTTCATGAACACAAGTGTCTGAGTGCAGCCCAGGTTGCTGGGCAAAACTCATTTTAGCTAGCAGTGCCTTCAGCACAGCCTTACCCACGCCGAAGAGCGGAGCTCTGGCTCTGCGTTCTGGAGAGGTCCTCCGCTCCTGTCCTTCCAGTAGCTGCGTTTAAGTTTGGGCTTGGGTTTGCAGAGCCAAGTGTCTCCAGCAAAGTTGTGGCCTCCCCGGTGCTGAAGGCAATGCTGCAGCATGAGCTGGGCACCTCCGAGCACCTGATTATCTTAGTCCAATAGTTTGAAGCCTGCTCGTGAGTACCTTCCAGTGCTGACAGGTAATATATACCCCACAGGCAGGTGCACTGGAACAGACTTGGCCCTCCCTTGTTCCCACTCGTCCCCTCCCCTGCAAGAGGAATGAAAAGCAATAGATGTGATTGAACTTTTAAGATCAGACTTAGCCAGGTGATGCTTATCCTTTGAAGTCAAGCATTTCCAAATAACAGAATGCATGGCAAACTAGCTTCCCCTCTCCCCTATCACCAATATTCACGTTGGCCCAAATTTGAGTGATATGCCAGTGAACAGACTTCACAAAGGTCACAGGCCTGTAGCGGCTGCAGCTTTGCAGTTTTGTATTGTTTGTTTACTGACATCCTCAATGTGTGAAGAATTGAAAGAGCACATGTATTCAGTGTGGAGGTCAGGCTTTCTGGGAGCACTTGCTAAGTTTTCCATCAAAAAATCTTAAAAAACAAACAGATTACTGATCTTTGAAGGTGATGTGTAGCTTGTGTGTCAGGGCACGGAAAAAAGGTGGCATGGAGTGAAGTTCAACCTTTAGGACATTAGGAGACTTCTGAGAGATCCCACCAGCACTGGTCAAAGGGCAAAGACATGTTACCTTCAGCGACAGAAATCTTCAAACAAATCCTCCTGCACTTCAAGGAATTATTCTTGATTTACGTGGCAAGATCTTGGCATTCAGTGATTGCTACGGTTGCATTCTCAGACAACTTTGTTGCTGCAAACAGAAGAGCAATTTTTAATTTTTTGTATATATATACACAAATCATTAATACTATAAACATTTTTTCTAGCAAATTCTTTTGATGAAGATGAAGTTGGAGATGTTTTGGAGATCTGGATAATCACATTTCTTTGCTGAAAAGATCAGTAGTGCTTTAATAAATAATATTGCCATGTAAAACATGATTTTAATTGCCTTCTAAGAAGTTGAGTACTTTTTAAAATTGAGGTGACTTTAATTTTCCATGTTAACAATCTACTGAGATCATGGAGAACCCTAGCCTTCTACAAATCATTTGTGGATTACAGAGTGACGGTAAGAAGTACCATATCTACTTCTATTCAACTCATGTTTTCAAGGCTATCTTGATAATGATGGTTAACATGAACTAAAAAAAGAAACCTAAAGAGGGAAGAGAGAAGCATACTTCCTGCAGAGAGTTGATTTTATCCAAAATGCAGTTCTGCAGAAACCTTGCGTACCCTGCGTCTTGCCCATGAGCATGGCAAACGGAGATACATGAAGGAAGTCCTCCAAATACTACCACTGGGGGAAAGGAGAAAAGAATAAGCTGCATAATTCTGCAGAGGTATGCCTAGGTTTAGATGTAACTGTTTGTTTTGTTTTCAGTATAACTGAGTCGATTGCTGAAGCTTGAAAATGCAAGCCCTGACAACAGAGAGTAGTCATGAAGATTTACATATGAGACTGAAAGAAAACATGATAAGGAAAATTTGTGCAACAAATCCAACCACACAGGTTTGAAGTACCTCTCTTTTATAAAAAGAGACAAGGAGAGACTGTTACTGTCATGCAACACAGAGAAAACCCATGCTGGTTTCATATCACTAATTTTCGTTCAGTGCAGATCATCACTGATTTTCGGGGCCTAAAACGGCATCCCTGATCTTTGACTATTTACACAGCTGAAAGCATCTGCCCCAGCAAGTGCTCACTGCCCTGCAGCCCGAGTAGTGCAGGGAGGCTCACACCTTCATCACCCTCACGTCTGACCGGCCCCGTCCGTTCTGCACAGCAGTTGGTCCGAGTCTCCTTTGAGTACGCGGGGTAACTGAAAGCCACAGATAATCATAAATAATAACAGTTTGGTCTTTTTGCAGCCCAGAATATTTGAAGCAATGTGACTGAGTTCATCTGGTGTGGAAGAAGGTGCTTGAAAGATATGGGCGAGGACATCCCACCGACCCAGTGTTGCTGAAAATGGGGTGTTGTTCTGCACCCCTCTGTCACAGCATGAGCACTGCTGCTGACTGTAGTCTCCATGCCATGTGGTACTTAATACTGTTCTTAAGTACTGTGTTGAAATTTTGTGTCCTTAGACATGTGGAAGGCATCAAGATAGATTTATTGTCTCTGAATTAGATAACCTTAACAGAACCGATGTTCTTGCTGGCCTCTCATCACGCACACCACGTAACAGCAGCCATTTCTAAATGGTGTGATTTATTCAGTATTTTTGCTTTTCAGCTATTTTCCTCTTATACTCATGTATTTGCAAATCCTCAGTGCTCGTCTCTGATTATTTCATATCTCAGATTTAGATATTTCCATTGAAAGCCCTTAATCTTGGTGGCTTTTCTGTTTAGATGACTTAGCAGAGGAGAAGTTTGCAGCTTCCTTCACTGGGAGCTGGGTTCAGGTGCAAGCTTACGTGGGCAGCCTGTTATGGTTTCGTTCAGTCCAAAACAAAGCTACGAGAAGCTATTAGACCTGCCGTGGCTGGCTTTCAGGCTTCTCAAGGATTTGAAATTTATTTTATGCACCTGCTTGGTTGTATTTGTGTGGGGGGGGTTATTTTGGTTTTTTCTTCCTGTTTTGTTTCCAATTACATTTATGTACAAGACATATGATAGTTCTTCACTGTGGGTGATCTACGTTGTGTTAGTTTGACTGCATTGCTTAACACAGAATTTCTGCTGAGCTGTTTTACAGCTCCAATTTAGCACCTTGGTCTTACTTTGCAAAACCGCTTTGAAAAATAACTAATGGTAATGCTGTCCTGCCTGCCACCCTCTGTCCCCTCCCTGCGAAGCTGTTTATTGGGTGGGGATGATCAGCAGCAGGCTGGAGATAATCCTGGTTACTGTGACTCAGCAAAGTGCTGCTCCCTTTGGTCTGTATTCCATTTCACCCATTTGCAAAAGTGGACAAAGGCATAGAAGAATGTTTTAGTCTGAAACAGTGTGTTTCTTTCCTTCCTTTCCCCTTTTTTTTTTTTAAATATATTTAATGTAAACAATTCTTTAAAATGAGGAACTGAAAGTAAGCAGCTGAGGCAGGGCTGGAGTGGCTGCATCTGTGTCACATGCTGTTCTGTTGCAGGATGCTGTTAAATTTTATCTGCTCTTAAAATTTTTCTAAAGCAAAGTGCTTTTCCAGTTTGCTAAAGAAAAGTGTTTTTCACTCCTAGTAAGTTGGTGGGACTGGACAGTTGCATTCCCTTTTCAGAGATGAGGACTTATCATCTGCCATCACCCTCAAGAGAAGCAGCAGCATTTTGGTGAGCTTCACCAGGACCAGTAAGCAGAATGAAGTCTCTTTAGGGTACAAGTATTTAAGCTGAGTACCATCAGGAAGACTTCCTGGTGGTCGCGGATGATGAACTGTTCTCGTCTTTCAAAGCCAGTGGGAGATTTGCTGCTGTTGTTCCAGGGGACCGTGCGTCAGGCTTGAGGCTGAGCAGCCCAGCACGGACTCTCAGACCAGTGACAAAGGCTCCATCACTTGGAGGAATTTGAATTAAAGTGAGTGAGACTGTGCTTGCACCCGAGACTGCGCATAGCTGACCTCATGTGCTCTTTCCAGTTTTAGATTCTCACGCAAAAAAACCAGCTGGTCTCACAGGGGGAACCTGTGAAATGTTTCAGTGGAAGCAGGACTCCACCCTGCCTTGCTTTGGTTTAGGTGCTAATGGCATTTTTCCTCACTAACTGACCATCAAAACTGTTCTTGACGTTCAAAGCAGCAGGAGAAAAAAACCCAGTCCTTATTCCTATCCATCAGAAAATACCAAAATACATTTCCTTCAGTTTCCAAACATCTGTCCAGAGCTATTCAGAAGGATCTGCAAGGTGGTGTTCTGTGTGCCCTGTTACTTCTCTAACTGAAATATCTCCTTCCTCAGTATAATTCTGCTGTGGATTTGTGCACATAAACATCACTGGGTATTTATCCCAATTACACTCTTTTTGTTTTAAAATAGTTGCGGGGACAGTAGGTTTCCTGATGATCTCCTAGGTATTATTGAACAGCAGCAGGAAATTCCTGGGTTCTTTAGATTATCACAGTGCCTGAAGCAGATTTGTCGTGTACTGTTTTCAGGCAAGTTCCTCGCAAGATTTCTTATACGGGAAGATGGGGTAATATTGTTGAAAATAATATGGCACCTGGATGCAGCTTTAGGCGTCATAATAAGTGAATTTCTTCTAGAATAGTACTGAATGCTATTTACTGCTCCCACAGGGAAAGTAAAGAATAAAGCAGCTCCACTGCTTTGGAAATTGGGTCACTTATAAAGGGGAGGTATTCAGTTTATCCAATTTAGTAAGTGTGAAGCCTCAGTTTAAGCACCTTAAACAGGTCCTTTGGGGACCTATTAAACCCGACAACCTAACCCTGACAGATGAAGTTCCTGGTTCAAAATGTTCCTGAACTGCTGATTCCTGGAAGCAGGGAAGGTATTCCAAGAACAGTCAGCACATTTGCTTGTTCTTTATCCTGTTCCCTGAGCATCTGTTATTTGCCACTGACAGAGAGGGGAACTTGAACTAGATGGGCTTTTGTCTACTTGGTATGGCCATACTTACTTTAGTAGGGCTTCAGTGCTGATAGAAGAATAGAGGTAGCATTTTGGGAAGATTTCACAAAAACTGGGAGCATAACACAGGATGTAGGAGGCAAAGGCTGTATGAATTAATGAAGAGGAGAAGACACTCAGACAAACTTGCATGGAGATGCACACTTCGGGTTATAACATGTACAGCTACTTACAAGCAGTCTTGCCCTGAATTGTTCAGTTGTATAAATGCATGACATTGCGTAAAATTCTGGAGAAACTTTTAGTTCTCTGCATGGGCCTGGGTGTGCTGTTTTTTTTCTATGAGAAGGTATAAGTATTTTCCAGATAGCTTTGCAAGTGACTTTCTGAACCTGATCAGAACTTGCTGAGTGTTAAGCTTGCCTTGCTGTGGGCAGCAAGTTTTGTCTTCTGTCCTGTCTATTTTTAAAATGAGGTTTGAGGTGGGGAAACGTAAAGCCAGTTATCAAGTGTTTCTACAAAACAGAGTTGATGCTGACAGTGTGTCGTACAGACACTGAGCCTCCTGTTCATAACTATGTTCTCTGCTCTCCCTGACCATGTTTCTGTGGCATGTCCACGGCTGCCAAAACTGCTTAATGTGGAAAAGAAGTGCTAGTGAAGCACTTAGGGGCTTGATTGCAAAATTAATTTGACAAGCGGAAAAAAATACTGTCTGACTCTTGAAGGTCTTTTCTCTTTCCTTCCCGGTTGGCTGTTCTCTGCTGCAGATTCTCATTCTTGTTGACTGTGTTGTGATGTTTTTCCTCCTTGCCACTCCAAGCTCCTTGCTACCCTCTGCCCTGCTTTGGTGCATCTTCTGCCCAGGTTCCTACACCCCTTTTACTCTGATGACTTCTCTTTGGCTGAGGCCTGGTGGTGGCCTTGGGAGCTCCTGTCCCCCTGGCATGCCTGCAGCCTGGGAATACCTGCTATTTTTTCCGTGCCTTATTTCCCAGCATTGACACCTCAGAGAAGCAGCTGGGCTCCCATCCATAGTTGTTTCCAGCTGTTTGCAGATGTGCCAGGCGAATGAAGCCTGGAAGCATGAAAAGGAGCTGGAAACCAAAAAGACGAGCTGTCACCAGCAGATCTAGCTGCTCTTCATGAAAGCAGCCAATGACCTTAGCTTCATTTTTGTTTTTCATTGGTTTCACTTTCTGCTTGTCCTGCTCCATCCGCACACGTTTCGACATTAGCAATCTGGTCTCTGTGTTGAAGTGGTTATACCTTTTCATACCTTCTCTTTTTAAACTTGAATAAACTCTTTTTATTTTATGTTGAGAAAAACTCCTTTACAAGAATGACATTTTGAGCCTGAACTTGTATGCATTCTCCAGGACAACACAGGGAAAGTTCCTCTTTCAAAACTGAACATTTCTGTTATTTTTAAAACAAAGACATTAGTGAAGACATTACTAAATGTCTTCAGTAATTCAAAGAGAATCATGAAATCGATTTACAGTCTCACATACTGTATTCAAGTGTAAATAATGTTCACCTCAGAAAAAGCCAGCCATGTGAGACAGTGAGTACTTGAAATATCCTCTTTTCCCCTCCTCTTCTTTTGTTTAAAACTCTCTGAGATTGGACTATCACATCACTAGATACAGACTCTTCTTTTATAAAAAAACCTGAAAATTCTTTAAGAGATAAATGGAGACACGCTCGTTTAGAAATATCGCAGCTTGAAGTTTGTCTTTTCTACTGTGCATTTCCTGATTGTGGCTTTTGTTTAGTCTTTAAAAGATTGTATAAGCACTGTCAGAAAGCCCCCCATTTTGTGCCCAGCTCTGCGTTTCGTGAGAGCCTGGCACTCCTCGTGGGCTCCAGGGGAGCTCCTCCTGTGCAAGAGGTACCAACCTCGCTCACGTCTACAACCCGCGTGTAAGCTTGGGTTAGTGCGAGGGTGACAGGGTGTTGTGTTTCTTCGGCCTGACTTTCTGGTGTGTTCAGAAGATATCAATAACTGATACAATTACTTGAAAGATCTTTACTGATTTACTGTGTGAATCAAGGAGAGATTAATTTATGATATCTCCAAACTCAGCTATTTCTTTTTAATCTCTGATCAGGAGTAGTGCTTCTGACTGGCACTGTTATTGTCCTCAGGCCTTGGGTTAATAAAACAGGAAATCCAATTTTAGCATGCCTCATCCCTGATCCAAACCACTAAAGCTACTTTACACTGATAAGACTTATTGCAGATCAGATAGTGTCTGACCAAACCGCTCCGATGCTTTGCCTACATGACAGCCACAGGCTATCTTCCTTTGCCACATAAAGCCATTATGAAAATGTGAGTCTAAGAAAACCCTATTACGAGTTAACTTAAGAGTGACTAGAATGCCTACAGCTGATCCGAACCAACCTTGTCCTGCGACGTGGTCTGGCAGTCTGTGGCTCGGGGACTAGCGGTGGCAGAGCCACGAAGCTGAGCTCAAGGTGACCCGGCCTGGATGTGCTGCCTCTCCACAGCTCGTGAGGAACCAAAAGTGCTGTCAGCTGCGCACGGAGAGGCACCTCTACTGCTTTCCCATGAGAATTAGACCCACAGCTTTTTGGGGGGCTGTGCTATGCTGAGCCAGGTCTCAGTTTTCGGTTTTCCCTACTCTTTGGCTGTTTGCTTCTGCTATCACTTGTCCTTTGCAGTTATTTTTCTGGCCGCACAGTAAACTGAAGTAAGAGCTCAGTTCCATTAAATACTACTTTTTTTCATGGTGTGACAGCAAGCAACAGGCTTGTGGTTAAAGATACTAAAACTGTTGATTAAGCTGTACCTTTGGTGGCCGTTGCACTGGGTTCCTGCAATTTGTTCCTGATTGCTGTAAGCAAATTCGACTCACATTTGCGGGAGTCCTGACATGATTGCACTTGCAATGTTGTTTGCACTTGTCATTTCTTTGGGTCCTGAGCGAAGCACAGGTACTACGCTATACGCTGTTTGTTAAATGCTTGTCAAAGCCTGGATGAAGAGAGGTGAAAGGTGGTTGAGGTGGGGCTGAATTGTTTTCTGGAGGTTCCCATCTCCCTTCTTCCCATACTGTTACCTGGGTGTAGACTAGATACCTCACTTCAGGATGGTTGAGGTGAGATGAGATTGAATTCATCCTCATACTTGGTCTGCAAGTGGGGTTTGTGCCCAGAAAGGCTCTGGGGAGAAAACAGTACAGACTTGTTTATAATGGTTACAATCAAGGTCCAACCTGGAATCTTTGAAATACTTTTATTTACTGTGAGAACTAGGATATTCTGTTGCCATGTCACAACCTCCCAAAGCTGGTGAGGACACAAAGACTAGCCAGAAGAGGCAGCTGACAAATATTAGCTATTCCATAGCAGGCAGATAAATGCACCGTAAGGAAAATGGGGCATTTGGACCTGGTACGTATAAATCACGTTTGTTAATGCATGCCCATTAGGCTGACACTATTAATTGCAGCTGTAATCAGCACATCAGTATTCTGCGTTATCTGAAGAAAAATTGCTACCAGTATTTTAACTAATTTGCACCACATTTGATTCTTCATTTTTAGTAAGATTGGTATTATTTACCTGTCTTTGAAAAGCTGCTAAAATGAATGTAGCCTCAAGCCTACTTTAATTGAGAGGAGCAAAATACATTTTTTTTAATAAGTAAGCATCCTGAAATTACTGATTAAAGACTGATTTAATTTTCCATCCTAGTGCAATTCTTCAGCCTAAGTCCAATACAATTTCACAGTTCATTTTTGCTGAGCTCAGCATAAAATATTTCATACTTTTTTGTGAAATCACCTCAGACTCTTACGAACCCATTATACTAATTACCTTTTTAATAAGCACAACTGAAGGAAATGGGTGCACTAACAGGGTCCAGGGAACACTGTGTGAAAGAGGGAATACTACTATTTTCAGCATTTCAACAGTGGATTTTGTTTCTAAGCTGGTAGAAAATTCAGCCCAATTTCAGAGTCACGTAGTGTGAAATCCCATAGCAAATGGTGGGAATTTATAATAAAAATTGAAAATTGAAGAATCACACTCTCTACCATACAGGAAAGCAAAGTTCCAGAAAGTCTTGTTTGATTACATCCATTTCAGCGGCCAGATGTGTTGAAAGAAGCAGGTTTTAAGAGGATGCGAGGAGGCTCAGAACACTGAAGACAACTCCAGCAAAGTGAAGGGGAAGCCTTGAAGATAAAGGTTCCTCTGCTGCTGTTTCTTTCAAGCTCTACGCATTAAGGTACTGGTGGGGTATTCCAGGGGACACGAAGCAAAGGCCACATGCGTTTTGTTGATTCTTGTTTGGCCGAAAGGCTGCGATGGGTTCTAACCACAGTGAAAAGCCATTCTTCCTCGGGAAAAACAGAAGGAAGGCCCAGCCCCAGTGTCACCGCTCGCCAGCCTCGGGGGCTGGACTAGTGGGACCCCATGCAGGTGGGCAAAACCCCACAGTCCCAGGGAGACCTGCCCTCCTGGCATCTCCGCTCAGCGCCACGGAAAGCACTGATCCTGTCCAGCTTGTGTAGCTGAGTCCTGCCTGGCAGGGACCCGGCGAAGGAAATGTCATTTTGGTAAGAAGCAGCTCGCCAGTAAAGCGTGGCCCAGAGACAAGGGAATAAATTGCGGCAGAAGAGGAGAGGGGATGGTAGTGCAGCAGCTCACCTGCTGCTCTGCGGTGGTCCTGTAAGATGAAGCAAGCTGAATTCAAGGTACTGCGTGAAAATGAATGAATGAATGAATTCTCTCCTCTCATCTCTTCTCCTCTCTCCTCTCCTCTCCTCTCCTCTCCTCTCCTCTCCTCTCCTCTCCTCTCCTCTCCTCATGTCCTTTTATTAAACCTTACAGCAATGCTAGAAAATAATTATTAAATTTTAATTGTTCCCCCTTTTTGTGGGATGTTAAAGATTCACTCTGCTGAAAAACACTGTCTGTGCACTACCTCATTTACCTAAATATTACATGACGATTTCTTTCAGAAAAAAAAGAAATGTCGTACGACTTACTCTGCCTAATATTTGAGTACCACTTCATGTTTGTAATTAGGAGTTTAAAGCACATATATGCCACTTACTAACAGTTTGGGGAGCCAAGAAGGAGATAAAGAGTCACTTGCTGTGGAAGTCAAATTTTTCTCTCCCTGCTTAAAGCGGATCTAAGAACAGCAAAGCAAAGAAAGCTGAGTAGAAATCAGAGCATGTCACACCACGGCCCCACTCACCTTGTTAACGCAGGCATAGGGCGTCAGGTACCGAGCCGGGGTTACCCCTCTGCCCCTGCAGCAGCTACACCCCAGCTACCCCCTACCATCTCCAGCCAGCAACGGGAAAACCCACACCAGTCCTCTACCAAATGACGAAAAATCGCCAGGCTGCTGAATAGTGATACTAGTTTTGAGCGGCATATGGGAAAAATTTGTTAAAATGCAATGAAAATTCTCTTCAGGGATGAATTTGCAATGAAAAAAATGTAAGCAAGGTGGGATTTGTAGTTCTATTGGTGATATTTCAGGGCTATTAGCAATAATACCTGTGCAACAACCATATCATCACTGCACCTAATGGCAGGAATGCAATGGATGTACATTAGGACACGAGTCTAGCTATTACAATACATTATGTGTTCTGTAGTGATAAAGGAATTTAAGAAGAAAAAGTGAGTGGCTGTTTGCTCGTTGATGATATATTATGCACTCCCCTTCAGTAATGGACGTGGTGCAGAAATATCGCAGCAGGATGATGAGGTTGCAGGTAGAAAACTATTGCAGTTGCTTCATAAAGGTGAAAAGTAAGGGATGCTTTAACGTCCCTTGGGAACACATCTGACGGATGCAGCTGCAGCGCTGTTGCATTAATGGCTTGTTTCCTCGTTGCTGACTCTTGTGAGGTGGTATCAGTTAGACAGTCCTCTGTATTTTAAGAAGTCATGAGAAAATAAGCTGTCATCCTCAGAGTGTTGTGACACTGCTGGCATTATCAGAGCAAGCCTGTCTCCGTTGCTCAATCCCACCAGCTAGACAACAACACTGAAAACACAGCAATAATTACTCCCCAAAGCCTTTTTTTTTTTTTTCCTGAACACTGACAATTCCTTCAGCTAGCAAAAACTGACAGACAACCTTTACATTCTGTTTGTGCTTTGAATTTCTCACTTTCCAAAATACTGACTACAGATTTTTTTTCCCTGCTGCTAAAGATGTGTACAACGTTGAATGCGACCAAATTTGCTCCAATTTGCATAAAAGCAATAGCAACGCGTAGCTTTCAGCCATGCCTGCACTGTACATTTCTGCACAATAAATCTTCCTCCCACCCACCCTGTTTTTCATGCTGATGAACTTTCCTGCATGCCATGCCACATCACACAACCTGTAAAACAGCTATTAGGGAGCACTGGTTATTGTTTCCGCCACGTCCTGTGTAGGACTGGGGCGGGGGTAGCTGGCAGTATTTGATTTTGCAGCTATCATCCTATCTTGCCTATCCCCTTGAGGCTATTATTATTGTCTGGAGTCATCTGCAGGCAGCCTGATACTGCTTGCAAGGAGACAGCTCTGAGAATTTTTTGCCTTTTCATGCTTTGAAGCTTTGGTTGAGGCAGCTCTGCTTTTATCCATTTTTTTTCCCTTAAAGCTGTTGTCAGCTATCATTTGCAGTTCTTTGGTTTGATGGGAAAGAGCAAAGGAACGGTCCAGCCTTATCTTCCCATGGCTCGACTGCGGTCCTAACAAGCTGGAAGCCATATATTCCCATTAGCATCTCATTGTATCATCTTCCTTCTGGCTTTCCTGATGCTTAGCCACGAAGGCAGTGATACTGTGCAGGATTCCTTGCTGGACTCTGCCTGTCTCCCTCCCCTGACCTTCAGCACTTCTCTTGGGGTAAATGCTACGAAGCGATGCCCAGCTGCTGAGCACCTTAAACAGGGTGAGGTGAGTTGTGCCAAAATGCCTGTTTGCAGGAAGAAGAGTTTCTTCTCCTCCTGATCCACACATCTTTTGTGCCCTCTGTACATCTGGGTCCAGCTGCAGCCTCTGCACTGGGGATGGATGATGAAAAGGTAAGAAAACCAGTCATTGGGTCACTAGTTGACCATCCCTGCCCTACATCTCCCTGTGATTTACAAGAGCCACTGGCTTGTGTTCTTCTCTTGTAGGTGTATCAGAGAATGTATTCAGCAGCTGTCTGGGTGCAGCAATACGTACTGCTCATTAATGCCCCTAACTACATCCTTCCCAAAAAAATCCCAGTCTGCTTTCAGAAGGAAAAATCTTGGTACAAATCAGAGCTGGCATCCCCAGATCGTCTGAGAGCTGCTGTCATGTTTGTGAAACTTCTGCTGTTTAATAGTGGGGAAAACAGGTAGGTTAATACTTTATATTTGAATTTTAATATTAATTTATATTTACATCTACTATTTTTGGTTGTGGATGTCTGAAGTCAGATACATCTGGAAGTGACTGGTATGTATAGATCCCTTTGATTTGACGGTTGGTGTCCATCAATGCTGGGAGTCTAGAGGGTCTTAGAATTTTTAGCATAGACATCAGAAATTGCTTTAGATCACATCCTTTCTATTTCAGGATTTCCCCATGAATAATATGAATGTAGTGATATTCTTCTGCTACAAGGAATATAATGCAAGTTCAGTGAGGCCAAATGCTGTTCTACGTAAAGAACATAAAACTGCCACCAAATTCAATGGGTAATCATGCAAGAGGAGAATACCTTTAATTCTTGTCAGTTGAAGGGAGATTTTTAGCTGTCAAGTCATAAAGAGCAAAGTATAGTCTCATTTCCTCTATAATTGATAGAGAATCATTTTCCCTGCTTTATGATATAGGTTTTATGAGTAATTGTTTTATTTCTGCCTATCAAGTCACTTAGTGTGGGTTTTATCTTCTTGTATGGTGTGGATTGCAGCCGCAGTCGAAAAGTTTCCTTTTAAAGGAAACTATAATGTCCCAATCTGCTTTTTTGGCGTTATATCATTTATAGACAAAATGAACAGGATCAAACTACAGCTTGAAGAATCATGGCATTTTTAGCTAAGGAAATGTTCTTGATGAAAACCCAGATTTTATTAGTGATACTACAATTAAATAAGCCATTATCAACTTCCTACAGATCTTCTAAGAGCAGCTCTCTTTCATTCTGGAACCCAAATTACGGAAGCAATCTTCATAAAGGCCACTTCCCCAGCTATAGCGCCTGCTGTGATATGATTCATGCCTTTTGTCTTCTGCTTGGAATTTGGGGATGTTTATGAAAGACTGTTATAAATACTGCATCTAATTCTTCTTTTCACAAGATGCTTTATTCACAAGGAAAAAAAAAAAAAGAAAATCGCATCACATACGTACGTCATATCATTTCCATTCCCATTGCCATCTGGCACTATTCTTGTTGCCTCCTTCGTATACCTAGTGAAAGGATGTGAGACCAGTGTCAGGCAGACACTCTGGAGCACACGTTTCACTACTACAGCTGGTAATTTAATGGTGCACAGGGACCTTTGATACAAGGAATCTGTGTCAATGTGCATTTGAAGGCTGGAGCTGGAATAATACATGCTGAGGAACACGAGGAGAAGTAATGTGTAGGAATCCACGCTGTGCATTATTAGCGATCTTACACAAAAGTTATGAAGGTGAACAGTATAAATATCTCAGCTCTTTTTATACTGTTCAGGCTTGGGGAAACAGCAGTATCGTCTGTACTTGGAAAGTACCTGGCTGTTGGTTTATCCTAAACTGTTGTCCAAAAATATGGGTCAGATCTTTTTGGCATGGCAACTTCTTTGGGACAGTAACCACCATGGTATGTCAGTACACTGCTAATTACAGCAGGATCCTTTCTTGAACAAAGGAGAGTTTGCAAAGGCTGAGAAAAAATGGTGGGTGATCACTGCAGACCCACTGCGTTCATTGTGCCTACTTAAGGTGAAGGGTGGTGACAATGGTTGCATTCAGATTGAAGCAGTCTATTTATGTGAACCATTATCGTAATAAGAGACAAAATTATTGGTTAGGAAATTCAGATGGGCTTCCAGGTTACCAAAGGATCAATTCAGGAGTCAGGGATTTCACGTCTGTGCAAAACACTTCTTTGAAAACCTCGAGGAATAATCTGGCCGTGGATTCAAACACAGAGCTGGTCCTTCTGTAAGGTATATCTAGTTATAGGTTACACTACTATCATCTCTCCTCTCTGTCCGTCCTGGAGTCAACGCTACCCTGACTTCTAGAAGCTGTGCCAGAGCTGGACAGGCAAAAATGTTTGTCGGCAGACACACGCAGTCATTCGCGGTCTGCGTCTGCTGCCTTAGCTTCTGCCTCCCTCGACTGGCCCAGGGCTCTACAGCGTGGCCGTAGGAAGGCGATTCGGCTATAGCCTAAGAGCACCCCGGAGCGCACACGGGTGGCCGGAGCCTGGGAGGGGGTGTTTGGGAGACCGAATAACTGTCTCAGCATCGCTGAGCTGAGCCCAGCTCAGAATTGCTGTGGAGTGCTCGCTGGTTGGAAGAGCAGCGTTTGCCTGCTCCCGGGGAGTTAAGCTTGTTTAAGCAAGAAAGTTGAAACCGTAGCTCTAGAGCCTGCAGGTAAACGAGCCCCAGCAAACAGTGCTACGGATGGAGCATAAAACCAAGGCATTTTGCGGCGGTGTTTTGTTTTGTTGTGATTTTTTTATCCTCCAGCTGAACAAAGGATTAGATGGATTATTACGCATGCTATTTCGTGGTCTAGTATTAAGTCATTAAAGTGATTTATCTTTACAAAGAGTGATTTTTAATCAGCTGAGTACAAATTAACCAAACAGCAAGAAACAAAACAATAAGTTGTGAATTATTCATGTTTAATGAGTCAAAGGCTGGATCCTCATCTCGGTAGCTCCATTCTCTGCCCTGAAACCCCAAAGAACACAAAGCGCAAGCAGGCCCGACCGTGGCTCTGGGTTTCTTCTATCTGACGTGTCAGTCCTGATACACAGAACAGATACTGCAAGAGAAAACAAAGGCTGAATAATTCCAGGGAAAAAAAAAAATAGCAAATGTGTCACAGCGAGCTGCATGACCCTAATGTCCTTATAGCAGCATTTGGTATTATCAGCTATAAATGAAAAATTAGTGGAATTAGTCAAACTTCAGGAAGTGCTTCTGGAGAGTTCGCCGAGTTCACCTTCTTCAGCTGCAGGCTCCCCAGATGAATAATGCCAGACTTTGAGTGTCACTCTGACAGCGGTCGCGTGGGCATCTCAGGACAGGGTCTGCTACCACGGCGAGTGAAACCCCGTCTGACAGCGCCTGGTGTTCGCCACTGATCATCAAGGGAGCACTGGTGACCGATTTACAGTAGAGTCCTGTTTCTAGAGGGCTGGAGTTGTTAGATTAATTGGTTTGTCAACTGTAAAACAAACTTTCCGTTCATCAGCACTGGTGTGATTAGGAGCAGGAGCAATGAGATCTCTCTAATCCAGAGCAAAGACATTTCCATCCCTCAAGCTGCCAGGCAGTAACAGTTCCCCATGAACTGGATAACATAATCTCTAGGCAAAACCCAGTTCCTAACCTCTCTTTATTCTGCAGGAGCTACAAAGCTTGATACGCACATTCTCCTTTTCAAAATTACTTTGAAGAATTAAAGCGTTTCAAATAGGGTAGGAAAACTGAAAGCTCACACTGGTAAAACTGGCTGAATATAGCCTCTTGCTCTGAATCGCTTTTAAGAACGACGCTTCCCCTTGATTTATGAAGGGAAAACTGAGAGCGGCTTTCAACGTGGGTGATGCAACACTGCCTCCCACTGCTGCGGCCCGCTCCTCTGACGCCTCGGCCACCCTTCAGCCAGCACAAGCCCACTGGTGCGCCACTGGGAAGGGAGTGGGTCGCAATAGGTGAATGCTGGGACCTTTCTCAGTTTTTTCCCACGCTGTTCACACCAGTATATCTAGGTCCTTGTGCTGCGTCTAAGTCTAAATGCTGCTGGTGATCTTGAGAGCACGAACTTAAACTGCCATCTCCTTTCATGGAGAGGGGATTTCAGGGAGAGAAGACATCCGAATTAAGAATCTCCCAGGGACAGTACAGGATGGCGTTTCTTAATTTTTTCTAAATGAAGGACCACTCCATTTTCCTGGGAGAGCACATGCATGGACCAGCCTCCACACTGCTGCCAACAGTTTTCACATACAAACAAAAAACTATTAGGGCCCACATAGGATATTTGTTTTTCACTTTAAATAGCCAGGATTTTGTATATTTCCATGCATAAGAATGCATACATACATTTTAAAATGTATCTTTGCCACCATTTCACTGACCAAAGCCTGAGGCTGTGAGCAAACCAGAGGCTGAGAAGAAGAACCCTCCTGTACCAGCAGATTGCTGGAGGGGCTTTCCATGCCCTGTAGCAGCACAGTGGCTCACTAGGTTATTTGTTTTTCCGAACTGGGGGGCTTTCCTGGCCCCACGGCAGGCTGCCTAACTTGCCATGGCAAGTACAGATGTGTAACCGCTTGCCTCCACTTCCCAGGGTAGCCTTTCTCTCCCGCCCAGATCTTCCCAGAGATGAGAAGACACTGAACGTACTTTGACTCCAGCATTGGCCAGATCCCATCTGAACAGGAATTTCTGTTCTCCAGTATGGGTTTGATGGAACGGATTGGGAGATATTTCACTCTGACATTTCACAGCTTTCTTCTGACCTACCTAGGCTGCAACAAGCAAATCCCAAAATGGTCTGCTAAGTTTCTTAATCTCTCACTGGTCTTGGTATCTAAGGAGATCTTGCGTTTAAGATTGCTGATTCAAGAGTATTAATGTAAGATTGCCTTTCAGCGACCGCGTTACACCACGTATCGAGCTTCTGCACCGTCCTGGTCTCCGGGTTCCGCTGCAACGAGGGACGTGCTTCTGCTCCGCTCTCCCCAGCCCACCCAGCCCGCAGAAGAACAGGCCTTACAAAACCTGACCCCGGATGCCGTGCTTGTTAATCACTCAAACAGGTTTAACTTGTTTTGGAAGATAAAGATTTTTTTTTTTTTTTTTTAAAGAAGCACCTAGAGTTAGTTTAACTATTTCCTTCCTCTCCTATGACAAAAATCAGCGTTCTCTAGTCAAGCAGCTGCATATCAGCTGGTGGCTTTTTCTAGCTGGAAATTGCAGTGGTTTTACACAGTTTGGGTTGGAGTCTGATATTTCGATCCTGAAAGACTGTAAAATTTGAGCGTATGCCCTCTGACAACCTCCAGTTTTCTTTTGATTTCATAGGTGGGTTTCCAGTGACATGCAAGATTTAATCCCTTGTGTCTGGTCTTTCTTTGATGAAGCAGCCTGTTCCTTTGATCCAGTGGGATGCTATGTTTTTCCTGGCAGTCAACAACATAACACTCATGAATCAGTTTTGAAACCATCCAGTGGCATCTCAGAGAGAGGGTTCAATAACCAAACAGTTGGAAGAAATAAATTTGTGACTCGTACTATTTTTTTCCAGCCTCTTCATAACGCATCTATAGAATTTCTGCCTTTTTCTGCCTTCGCTCCTCCCACCATAAGGGACAGAAAAATGAAACACGCAGCTGATTGATCGATATTTTTTACAGAGCTTGGAAGTGCACAACTCCAAGTGGGTGCTGTCTTTTGGGGCTGAGGTAGGTTGCACCCGGGAAGCTGAAAAACTCCTCGGTGTCTTGCCGTTGGTAGGCTCGTGATTTGTCCTCGGGCTGCGTGCAAGTGCTGCGGGGAAGCAAGCAGAGGAAATCCTTCCCTCCGGCCTCCTCGTACGTGGCTGGCGTGCCTGCCCGCAGACACGGCCGCTGCTCTGCAGGGAGGGGTTCGGGCATCCCTGCTGCGCCCCAGGTCCTGCACGGGCTGCTCCTTATCGGCAAGAATAGACGCTTTCCGTACGTGGAGGAGAGGCTTTAATTTCTGCCAGGCGTTCGGGGGCTGGGCCCACGCGGCCGTGTTTCACAGCACGGCGCTTGCTCTGGCAAACGGTGGGAGCCCCTGCACGGCTCCGCGTGCTGCGTGTGTTGGCGATGGTACATTCACACACAGGGAGATGTTATTCCTGGGTGCCGACCAATACTAGCTGGTGATACTGATCTTAGAAAGCACCCTGTGGAATATCTATCCACCTGCAACGACACGCATCTCTCAAACTCGGTGCAAAAAGTTGGCATCATTTTGCCGTGCCCCGGGATGCAGGGGACGTAGCGAACCCAAAGGCTGCCACGAGGTTTGCATAAATGCTTGCAACCAGAGTGAGCAGATGGGTAACAACCAAAGCTACAGATTTTACATTTGTGCTTTTTCCCATTCCAAAAATGGAAAAATCTGTTCAAGGATCCTCAGTGGTTGATTGCGTTTCATAAAGAGAAAGAGGGAAAAAAAAAGCAGCGAGCGCTTGTTTGGTCAGAACCCATATGGAAAATGCAAATTGGGTCATAAGGACCCGAAGGGGGAACAGCAGCTTCTTCTGGCGTGCCAGATGCTGGCCACACTTCCAGGCCCTGACCGTGGAGCAGCATGCTGCTAAATTAGAAAGCCCGTCATCTTTTAACAGCAAAAGGCAAACTCAATTCCATAGCAACCACATTATGTCTGATATGCTGAAAAGGCAGAATTCATGATGAGAAAAGAAAGCTGTGCGTGGCTTGGAAACCTGAACTGCCACTCTGACTATGGGAATGAGATCAGAACAGATGCCATTAGAATAAGATGCAGGATGCTGTGTCACAGAATTGGGAAGGAGACGATCATTTGTGAGGCTTTTCATCTCTAGGATGGGGAATAAAGATGGAATGATTTTTATTATCCTCTGATTTTCATTAGTTTCATTTGACTTCTGATTGTCATTAGTTTAACTTATAGGTGTTTAACAATAATTTAACTTATAGGAGTATAATTATTGTACATCTCTGCTGCATCATGATAAGGTAGATAGATAGGCCGCTGCAGTGGTGTTGTAACTTAGTAATCTTCGATTATAGTTATTTTAGCACAGTTCACAGTCATTCCCTGCAATACACAAGTAGAAAGTTCAACTCCCTCTCAAAAGAGCTAGATTTAGACTGGAAAAGGTTCAGAGCAGGATGTCAAAAGTGGTCAAAGGAATTGCTTCCCTACAAGAAATAAAAAGTACAGTTCTTCTAGCTGGAGAAGAGGTGATGGAGGAGGGAGGAAGGCAGCCTCTGAGTGCAGTGGCAATGGAGAACAGGGGACGGATTTCACCAGCTCTTCCAGAGCAAGCACAGGAAAGAAACCAGTGGGTAAGATGTTGCAGGGCAAAAACCAAGGTGACTCTTCAAACACCATGTATGGTCTCTGTGGAACTCCTTCCCATGGGAGGTGGAGGGTGATAAAGGTCTCCATGAGTTTAGAGTCACCAGAGAAATCGGTGAAGGACTGGTGAACACAAACCCAGCCCGTGCGGGCCAGGCAGTCCCTGTCCTGCAGGTTGTTACTGGCTGGCAGGGTGTTCTGGGCAGTATCTCTACAGGCATTTCCTTGCCTTAACTGTTTCTCTAGATACCTACTTCTGGTCATTGTCAGAAGAGCACGAATGGCATTTGATCCAAGCTGATACAGTTTTCATATTCTCAGAGACGTGGCATACCGGCAGCGACTATTTTTAAAAAAAGGCCAGAAATCTCTAGTGGATGCCTCTCTCCTGCCACATTTCCTTTCTGTTGTTTCTGCCTGGGTTGCGGCTCTACTGAGCATCCTCACTGCCTATGTGTCTGCTCTCACCTGAACCCCAATCCGACACGAAATCCACCTCCATGGGGGAAACCCAAGTGCAAAGTGGAAGTAAGCCCCTCCACCCCGCCAGCCCCTCGGATGCCAGGGTACAACATAGGTGTAAGGCATATTGTGCTGAATTATGCACCCTCAGGGTCTGGTCCAGTATTTGTACCATTGCCATCAAGAGTGGAAATTGCTTTCTTACAACCGTCTTCAAGGCCACACCAGATTTCCCATTTGTTCAGTTCTCCAGTTTAGAGTGGGCCCCATTTCACATTTAAAATATATGTAGCCAGATCACGGGTTTTGCTACATGGTTATTACACAGAAATTCTGAATTATTCTACTGTGACCTTGACAACTGTGCTTGGTTTACTTATTTTGTTTTCTTCCATTTGCTTATCAGCTGTATTTGGAGAAAAGAGGGTTTAATTATACAAAATGTTTCATCCTTGGCTGCAGTAGCTTGAAGCCTGATGCTGCTCACGATAGCAGAGGGAGGTGTGGGTTTGGGTTACACATTTGTGAAAAGCCTGTGCAGCTTTTCCGTGTTTTTGAGCCTGTGTTGCCCTCTGCTGACTGGTGACGGTTTGGAAGATCCCCAAGGTCCCTGCAGAGCAGCTCAGGTGCCTGCAGGCATCTCCCAGCTCATCCAGGGATGCGTTTTTCACCTGGGATGTCAACCGCACTCTTCTACCTACAGTTAGCTGTGTAGCCATAGTTATGAATTCCCCAATAATTCAGCAACTAGAAGAATATCCCCCCCCCGCATTAAGGTTTTCAGCTTATCCAACGTTTTATTAAAGTTTCGATTCTAATTAGCAAGTAAAATTAAATTGACGAGGCTTTAAAACAAGCTCTTTGTCACCTGTGAACAGTGTCTAATGCCTCTCGTCGGCTGGGTTAAGAAAAGCACAATATGACACACCGTATGGAGGGAGGATAGAATTTGACATTAGTTCACACAAGAGCTAGTTTTCAAGGACAGAAAAAGGAAATGGCAATTATTTGAAAATAGATGCGAGTCTGTGCAAAGAGAGAAATCTAGCAGGAAATGTGAAGCCAGAGACGATTATGTACTCAGGGCATGAACCACTCCAGACTCATCTTCAGAATTGAAAGAAAACTCTATTACTTGGTAAAAAGGTGCTCTCTCCTGCACTTCCTAAAAAAAGCAGTTGTCCTGGACCCTGATCCTTTCCCAGGAGGTGACTGAGGAGTGACATTTATTAAAACGTTAATGGAGAGATTTGTGTCAGTTGCAGAAAGACAAGCTTGCTCCTTGACATGGCAGGTTCCTATCTTAAACACGATCTCTCACATAAAAATTGCTTCGAATAGCTCTACCAAGATTTCAGCAAACTCTTGTTAATAATGCTTACCTCTCATTTGTTGTCAGCTCTGAGACCTGCGATTGAAAAAGCAGAGCCTAAGCTGGAGGCAGTATTTATCTAAAGGACCGAATGCAGAAAGCAAAGCGAGATTGAACGATGCTGGTAGACAATGCAACAGCCAGTAACAATACTGCAGGCACGGATGCCCTAGATCTGACTTGCAATTTCATCCTGGATTATAGCCTTTTTTAAATCATCCAGGCTCAGGACAGGCTGAGCTGAGTATGTAAGACCGGTTTAGCTAGAGTGCTACCAGCTCGGACACACTAAAAAACCCCCAAATCCCTGCAGAAACGACTATTAGCTCAGATAGTGCTATTCACTCTTTCAATTTAATAAAGCTGTGCAGGAAAGTCCTGCATTTACAGATTTAGGCAGCTGGGTTTGCACTCTCATTTGGTTATGGGATAGTTTCTTACTAATAAGCACCGTATTTTGAAACCTAAAGGTAAGTGCAGCTGCACAGCCATTTGATTCCAGAGTTGCCCCTTTTTATATATGCTATAAAATTCTATCTTAATGGCAATATTATCTTTTCACACATGATTTCATCTTTTCATATGTAATTTTATATCTGATTTCGACATGGAGAAACAAGGCTAAATGTAGATCTGTACTGTCACATGCAATACTGAATGTTGTATCATACTCTGACAGGCAACAGCCGACTGATGGAGGGCAAAACGTGTATCTGTGCCTACTTATAGCAGGCTCAGCAGTGCTAGAGCTTTTTAAAGCGTGAGTTCTTTCTCTGTGAGCGTGCAAAACCTGTGGGTGAGCCCACATATAATGATACCTGCAAAAAAATCAAACTTGGTTCAATTCTACAAGCTTCTAATAAAGAAAGGAGAGCGAGCCTCAGAGAACTGCTTTGACCTGTGATGACAGAGGAAGAGGTGTACTTTCATAAATATGAACTAACTTCAGTGTCAGTTTAATTAAGGAAACTCATTTAAATATGATGCAAAGATTCATACTCTCCAGGTGAATATTAACTCTTGTGGTAGATTTACTTCTTATTTGAAGTGCGGTTATCACTAATTGCCTGTACATATTGGAATGACTTCTGATTATGTCGATAATGTCAATAGTGTTTTTAGGAAGAGGCATTTTCATTTGTCACTCCTTAAGGACAAAGCAGATGTCACTGTAATTAGGAGCTATACCTGCTGCTCATTTTTAAGAACAGCAAGATGAGCACACTCAGGTTTGTTTACTTCAGATCTGATTTCTAGCTTGGAAACCACTTACGGGGTAAGAACCACTGCCAGGTATCCTACCATCTCCTGCCCCTCAGATTTTTTTTTTATAAATATGAATGCTGTCCTTATTGGAAATGAAATGAAGAGTATTCCTCCCAGCAAGCAGTTAATCCTTGGGAAGGAATTCCTGAACAATACATACAGCTTTTTTTTACTGGTGTATGCACTGTGGTCTCTAACTTAATAATGCAAGGAAGTTGCAAGTAAATTTGCATCAGACTAATACTGAATTTATTTTACCTCAACCTACGCTTTCCTTATAGTTTCTGGATTTTTCTGTGACTTGGTTCTTCCCAGATTCTCTTATTCTTTTTTTTTTCCTTTTTTTTTTTTTCTTTCCCATACATACTATATTCTCCCATGCTGCTCCTGTGTCAGCACACTCTCCCAGTATGGTTCTCCTCCACCTTCTTTCTCCACCAGGTACCACCACCCTTTCCAGGCACCTGGGCATGGTCAGAGGGGTGGGCAGCAGCCTGAAATGGAGGTTAGTGGGGAGAGTGTCTCTGAAGAGCTGTGATAGCACTTTTACCCACACTTCTGGGTGTAAAGGATGAGGCAGGACTCAGCATGGCAAAGGATCAGGCCCACCGGGTGCGATGGAGTGGAGGAAACACAGGACACTTGGGCTGAGGCTCGCTTACATTTTCAGATGGAAGCTAATAAAACATTACCTGCCTTTTCGATTCTCTTGGTTTCCTAACCCCTTTTGGCCAGTTTCAGCCAGGTTTGATGAGGAAATAGAGATCTCGAATATCTCTGGTACCTACCTGTGTCACGAAGGCAGCAGCCACGTGCCCCACGTGCCCCCGCCCGAAGCACAGGAGGGTGAGCTGACTTGCTTTATTAGACACCAGAGAAGCCACACGGGCTCCGGGTGCTCTCAGCAGCCTGGCTGGTCCCCAGGCAGCCCCCACAGGAGTTACGCTTACAGCTGCCCTAATTGCAGGAGAAGGTTTCATCAGCCACCTCACCTTACGGCAGGTCATCCAAGCAGGCGATGCCAAGCCTGGGGAAAACAAGCTCCAGCAGCTCTGCAGCTGGAGGCTTGCGCTCTTCATTAAAAGCCTTACCAGGGTGCACCAGAGGAAAAAAAACAAGGTGGTTTCTCCGTATGCAGGCTGCAGTGTATTCCAGCTGAACGGGAGTCATGTCTTCGCCTCCCTTTGAGGGAGGACGTCTCCGGTGCACCCCTGGGTGCTCCCCAGCTGCAGCCCGGGGCTCAGCTGGGAGGACGAGCCCCAAGCAAGGGGGACTTTGTGGGCACAGTCTCCGCTGGGCCGGGGGGGGCAGAGGACATCAGAGCAAGCGGGGCAGTGTTTGGACTGCAGAGGTCGAGATTTACTCCCAGTTTTTTCTCAGATGTTTGAAAAGATCCGCATCTGTCTCAGCATTTGCAGGGGTCAGGAGCTGGTAATTCCCTGCCTGGCACAGTAATCCTTTTTCCTTAAACAGAAACCCTGGAAACTGTGAAGCTGACATTTCCTATAGCATTTTTACAAAAATTCATAGAGAGATAGTAATCCCCTTATTCTAAGGGGCTTAGAGCTGAGTTTGGTTACATACAATACCCAGGACAATAGGTCAAGTGCCCAAAATGAAAACGTGTCCATCTCTGAGGTCAGTGCAGGAAAGTTTTGTGAAGCAAGTATGTGCTGAGGAGGAAAGATAGCAAAGAAACCAAAGAGGGAGAAAATCCCATTTCAGACCTCCGACCCTGTCTATAGGACTTAACTATGAATGTGTGTTCTCCACAGAAGAGCAAATGCATCACAGTTTTTTAAATGGGGATTTTTTCCAATTGCTTCGGAGTCCACGTAGCCTCATTACAAAGCAAAGTCAAGCGCAAAAGGCAGTATCCGAAGGGAAATGTCCACAGGGAAGGAGGCTGCCAGGTGGCCTGCCCTGGGGGTGGCTGTATAACAGATGCTTGCAGGGAGCCCCGGAGCAGCCTTTTTTCTTGGCTCTTGGGGAAGCCAGAAGCTGCCTCGTATCTCTCAGCTGCGCATACAAACCCTATGGAGGTTAATGATGGCCGGGACTGCGATACCCTGAGAAACAGATGGGTCGGGGACTCAGCTAGCCTCGGCCTCCCCTCAGCCACCCCCCCTTAAACTGTTGGCAAGGAGTTACCTTCAGCATCTGCAGGGAAATCTCAAACACCGTGATGTACTCAGGCTCAGAGGTGCCCAGTGAAATCTTACCCCGGTGGAAAGCAAAGGGGAAAAGGACCTTAAACACTCCCCAAACCCCACAGGGCAGTTGGCTGCAGGCTCTGGTCCCAGTCGCTGCACCCCTGTAAATGGGAAAGTGTGAGAGTCAAAAGTCTGACAGTAAAACACTGGGATGTTACTGGATGGCACTGGAAATCCAGAGAAGCTTGACAGATAAGAAGATAAGAGGATGGCACGTTAAGATGGCACAGGCTTTAATATAAGCACTGTGTAAATAATAGTCCTTCTAAGATTTTTCAGTTGTCTGCAATATGCAGAAATCTGCCAGGGCTGAGCCCTCTTCTCATTGCTCCTTCTCTCTGTGGCTGCTGGACTGGGCTGCCCTCGGGAGAGAAGCTGCAGCCAGCGTGTCACTGCTGCTCGCCGGCCTGCCGAAGCGCTCGCTGAAACATTCTCCTGCCTCGGAGCTTGTCAGACTCACTGTTAAAATTTTTCCTTCTTCCACTTCATTTGCAATATCATTTTCTGGAGGAAAGTCCCTGCCATTCAGGGCTGCTGATAAGCCCCGCTGTCAATCACATCTCCACAAACCTCATTATTCTGCATCCACACGAGTGCCAGTTCCCTTCGCTTTCCTGGCTGTGACTGTACGGCTGTTGTTTTCCTCTTGGCCTTCATTTGTGGCTATATTTCCCCCCTCTCACCCCCACATACATATATGCAATGAGTTGTCCCTGGAAATTACCTGCTGCAACTCTTCCAGCAGCTGAATGCCACAGGTAACAGCAGCTCTACTGTAAATCAGCTGCTATTTTCTTTAGTAATATTATCTAAATGTACTCCCAGGAAATCTAGCTGATATCACGAGAAAGCTGAGCCTGTCTTGTTTTCAATTTATGCTTGATTTTGACAGTTCCCTGCTCTCCCAGGTGCAGGGAAAAGCATTTGCAGATGGTGCAGAGGTGTGGAGAAAGGCATTTGCACACCTGTAGATCTACCATTGCCCCAGCAATGCCGGCTTCACTCAGCCAGGACTCGACCAGGCTCTGCGTTCCGTGCTCACTGTTTACAGTGCAGCCTAAGCTGTGAGACTTCAAAAGAAACAATCCTAACAGAAACTAACTTTCTCTTAAGAAGCTGCTCTGTTCTCCTCTGCCTGATTTATCACAGGTCCAAACAGGGATAGCTGGAGAGAACAGAGTATAGTTTCCTACTGCTGATTTGCAAAGCCCTGGTGAATATCAGACAAGGAAGCAGCTGAGGAGGCTGTCTTTGGGTATGATTTTACAACAACCTACTCTGACCATTGCATTGCTAGCATGGTGTACAATGGGAAAGTCCAGCAGGTCTGGCAAGGTCCATACCCCTCTGTACAAACACCTCGCTGCAGTGCCATCTCATAGCCGACCTGCCAAAGTCCCCAGAACAGGCCTGGCTCCCCAGTAGCTTAAACGTCTTCAAAACAAAGCTCCAGTTTTGAATGCATTTGGGTTTTCCTGTTCACTGTGCAGCAATATTCAGTGCCTCAGGAACTGAAATCATGGGCCTTGGAAGAGCTGTGAAGCACCTTCAGCCCTTACTTTGGCTAGCGTGAAGAAAACATACACAGCCATACTCCCCCTTCCCACCAAGGATATGTTCCTGAAAAGCGTGAGTGTTAGGCACGCAATGGATAGCAAAGCAGTTTTTCCCATCAGAATTAATGAGCAGATCACTGTTTGAAATGGTCTTGCCTGCTTTGTCTGAGAGACTGAGCACCCAAGCATTATCCTCCATTTCTGTCCTTCACGCTGGATTGACTTGACTGATCTTGATTCATCTGAGGAAGACGATGCTGAATGTGGCTGTTCAGAAACAGGCAGCAAAAATGCTCACGGTAAAAGATGTGTGCTGGGTGTTCATCGTCATGGATAAAACAGCCAAGACAGTGGACTGCCTGTGTCCCCCCCAGGTGATGATCTGAACAATCCTGCTCCTGCCTCTTCACCCTCTACCTCATTTTACACTGTTTTTGTGTACATAAGCTGTATTTCTGAAGTCCCTGACACATCCTCCTCCGTTTCATTAACTCTAAGGGAAAAACTGCTTCACTATCCAGTGAATTCAGTCACTTTACCAGCGAGGCCAAACACTTGACATAACATTTTTGGGAGCATTCTTGGTGCTGCTTTTTAATAGCTACATCCTCCTCCTCCTCTCCCGCCTCCTCAGATGAATCAAGAGTGAATCAAGGTGAAGGATGGAGAACGCAGCAGTGAGGATGGTTGGGGGAGCAGGGGCTTGAATGATCAGTGGTGGATCTCCAAAGCGGTGGACAGGGACGCGACAGACAAATGGGTGGTGTCAGGCTGCCAGAGGAGAGCTGGGTGCATGCGTGTCCCTAACTTAACTTTAACACTCTGTTAAATTTAGGTCCAGGTCCTTCTTCCCACCCGTGGTTTCTGAGCAGGGGTGTATCTCTGCTTTCTGCACAGGTGGTTCCCTTCTCCTTCCGCTGATCACACAGGACAGCTCTGCTACACGTGTCCTTTCTTTGGAGAAGCAACGTGGCTGGCGTGCAATGTTACCTTACGCAAGGGCTATTGCACCCCACAGTCTGCAGCCCCTTCTGCTGCTTCTGCTCCCTTAGTTGTGGAAGTGCAATCGTTCGTTGCATTGCCCAGGGACTGTCTTTCTAAAACTATGTTCATGAAATTTTAAAAATTGCATCTCAGTTCCCAAAGCCAGCCTGCTGCGTGGGCTGTGAGTTTTAACAACCCAGGCTGTGGTTTCACAACCAACGTGAGGTGGAGCAGGGGCTCCCACTCGCCGTCCTTCCCCCTCACTCGCTCCTTCCCACCCTGCTCCTTGTGCAGCCCTCCAGCCGTGCACTCAGGGAGGAATGGGAGCCACTGGGTAGGGAATGTTTTCTGGGCGACCAGCTGCCTTTTACTGAGCAGAGCTGCGTGATACAGCTGAATGAATCTAAACTGCTCTGCCAAAAGTTGAAGTCCTTCTCCTTTTCGCTCCATGTCCTTCTCTCCTTTCCCGTTCCTGCTTTCCCCACCCCACCCCACGTACCAATGCCGGCACACACTGAGCCCCTTCATGGGGCGGTTCAGCTTATCGACCTGGCAGAAAATGAACCCCCCCCAAAAGACTGGCTGTGACGCCAAGGCAGCTCTCAGCCCGCTCGGCTGCTGGCTCCGAGGGTCTTGCCTCCTGCCCTCCAACCCCAGTGGTACTGGGGCTGCAGCCCCGTTGCTGATGCAGCTCAATATGCTAACTCAGGATAAAGGGAATCACTTGGCTTTTGTTGTCGTGTTAGTTTATTGCAACGCTGGGGTGGCTCAGAGCTGCTCCAACTGGTGCTGGAGCCACCACAAGGAGAGCAGGACTGCAGTCCTGCTGTGCAACGACGGCCGGAGCGGTTCAAGCAGGGTTAGTGAAACGAATGGGCTTGGGCTTAACGTCGGAGCTTCTTGTTTTCCTGTTCTGAGCTCTGCCGGTCTCTAAATCCCACCTCCTGGCAGAGGAGTCGGAGGGAGGTGATTCTCCTGGGATGTGACCATCCTGTTGTCTTAGACACTGCTATTTGAATAGGAATTGTCCAGATCGAAGGACTCTCCGTTTTCTGTGGCTCAAAAGGCACTAGAGGCAGGCCTGCAAACAGATTGCTGGCTACATATATGCAGTTGCATATAAGTATGCACATATGTATGCAACTGCATAAATCCATGAGAATTCATAAAATGCAGAGAGTCACACTGCTCAGGCTATCCCAACAGCTGAGTTTTCCTCAACAGTAATGTTTCCTCAACAGAAATTGGAAAAAAAATGGAAGAACTGTCTATATGTTACTTAAATTCTGCAATCCTTTCTCATGACGATTAGAAGTTATGCACGCAAAGAGTCCCCTTCGTCCAAGCAAATGTGCTCAACTATATTTATTCAGATTGGAAGTCGATGCGTAGAGCAAGCTGCCATTTTTATCTGACCGCAATTACTCTTCTTCATGATTGGAATTTCTCGGGTCTCAGGGGACAGATTTCTTCCATGGTGTCATTCACAGGAGCCCACATCAAACCACTTTATCATCTGTCTGCAGTGTTTTACTGCTGTTATCAAGCAGTAACACAGCTCAGAGAGACAACTATTGTGATCCCAGAAGACTTTGAATTTATGACTTAAAATAATCCAAGCCATTTGAAACGACTATTTGAAATCATCCTCACCACTTGGTTGTACTCTGCTCAAAAATGAGCAGGTTATTGCTGTTAGCGTGCCTAATGCAATATGTTTTTGGAGGATTTTCAGTCAGTGGTAATTTGAGTGTACAAGATAGTCCTCATAATTTGAATGAAAGAGCAATCGACTTCATAGATTAAGTTGATATTTTTCTGGCAAGACTGTTTGCTTTACATGATAGATTTTCCCTGGCTACAGCCTTTTATTTCTTATTAAATTAGCCAGCCAACATTCACAGATGAGAGAATAAATTGGTTTAGCTTTAATTTATATAGAGCTCCTCTACATCTTTACAGCACGGGTTTATCTGGGGGGTTGTGGCAAGCCAGTCTCTCCCTTGATGAGAAGACCAGCAGTCACAGTCAAAGCCAGCTCCTTGGTGTTTATCGAGGCACAAGAGGTGTCCCACTTTAATGACACTGATAACAGCTTAAGTGACACCGTCACCCCTCGTGTTGATGCAATAGAAAAGAGCTTATGTTTTTACAGCTATTCAAGACCAGAAGATACCCTAAGTCAGTATCAGACAGCTTCATTCTGGGACAAGTATGTCAGCACTTGAGTTTTAACTGGTGTCACTGAAATTTAAGGTGGCGCTTAACTAAAAATAGCTGATAGGACTATAGTAATTATCTAAATGAAAAAAACCCAACCCAAACTAAAAAAACAAAACCCAGCAAAAAGTCATACTTTCAACTGCAATGATTTTGCTGATAAAATGCGTGTGGGCCAGACCTGGAAGGCTAAGGAAAATTTCCCTTTGGAGCCAGTAGCTTCAGCATCTTACCCGTCTGCACCTCTGTGCCCCCCGGCAGCAGCCCCCAGCCATCCTCCCCGCCTGCAGCAGGCTCTGCCTGTCACCTACCCACTGACTTACCAGGGGCAGCCAGGCAGCCCTCGGCTTTTCCGTGTGCCCTCGGCAGTGCTCACGCTCTCGGCAATACAGCCCAGGAGCTGCGCTGTGGACCTTCCTTCGTGCAGATCCGAGCTGCATCCTCCCCGGTACAAAAACCTTTCAAAAATCTTCTGGAGCTAATAGCCTTAATATGATGTTGCAGCTTTATCTAAGCAGGGGTGTGTGTGCTATTTTTTTTCCCCTGGCTTTCTTTGTTCCCAGGTAATCTGCAAAGCTGAACGCCGATTGTGCCTCTTGCTTGTTTCTGTAGAGAAATAAGCCTTGTGCAGCCTTCAGTATGCTGATGTATTCATCGCTTTGTATTTACCGCTAAGTAAATGGAGCCAGGAACTGCTCTCCGATCCCGAGACCAAGTGACACAGACTGGCTATATCCATGCTGCATAGTGCTTGATCCTGGTCTCCCATATGGTACCCCTGTGGCCCTAAGACATTGGTATTAACGCGTAGATGTTTCCCTTCTTAATTTTTTTTTTTAATTTATGCTGTCTGAGCTAATGTAATAGCTGTGCTGCAGCCCACAAGCATGGTGTTTTATTGCACGAAACAGGGTTTGTATTGCATGAATTGGGGTGGGGTGGGAGGGAAGTCTGTGGCTGCAAAACCTCTTGAGACAGAGCTGGAAGGCTGCGTAGGGTGAAGGGAAGGGGAAGCAGCGCGGTCCCACCTCTGCTGCTCGCTGGGAACGGCCCATCCTGCCTGCCACCCCCCAGGCTGTGCCCCGGCACTGTCTCGCTGTGCCAGCCGACGTGGCGTTGGCCAAGACTGCGCCATGGAGCACGCCAACAACTAAGCAGCGTGGATGATCAGCAATCCAGCTGGGTCCCCGGTCCCACCGTGTCCATCAGCGCAAACGCAGCCACTGAGAAGTCCCAGAGCTTGTTTAAACACAAGGGATGAAGGCTGGATGCACAGCAAAAGGCGCCTCCGCTGTGCCAACCATCCGTGCCCTTAAGACAGGGAGGGAAGACCTGGGGGGCTCTCCGGGTCAACCGCGGCCAAGGCATGGGGTTGCTCTGTTGCCCGGTTCCATCAGGGCCGTATCCAGCCCTGTGTGTCCAGGCTGTCCCTGCTCTGGGCCGTGGGTTCCTCACTGCTTTCTATTTCCAGGTTGATGCGTGGGGCTATTCTGCCACCTCTCTGTAGCTGCAGCAGCTTGTTCCTAAACACATCAACAAAGTGGTTTCGGCTTGAAACTGCGCTTGAAACTGCTCTGCCTACCTCTATAAAAGCCATCCACTGCTTCAGTTTCTCATCATTTTCTTTTACTCTTTACAGCGTAAGCAACAATTTTTGTTATCCCTTCTGTTTGTTGGAGTAGCATAAGAAATCTTTCGCTGTATATTTGCATGGGCTACCGATCTCTCTTCCAAATGTTGAAGAAAAACAAGTTTATGTGAATTATCTACAGCAGATAATTTCACTTCTGCCCAGAATCTAAAAATAAAGCGGAGCCCACATTCTACAGCTAAGTAGCTTTTAATTAGGTGTGATAATAGCATGAATTATCTTTCAGAATGCAACAGCTCCGTGATCAGAAGTGCTGGGAGGGATAATTGTTTGCAAAAATGTTCTATTGAGGGAAGAAACTCAATGCTGGCATGTATTTGCTTTTTTTCATGCACAGGTCTTGTCAGGCCGAGTGATACTTTGTGTGAATTTGGGCTTTCTCAGTTAATGTCCCTGTTTTAATACAGCCAGTGGGTCCTCTCAAATACTAACGTAAAAAGAAGGCAGTGAAAGCCTGTAAGTCCCCGTCATCATCAGTTTCTTGGTGACACCTTTGGACAAGACAAAGGGCACTGCTGCTTTCTGAAAATTAATGGCTGAGGTGCTGGGTGGTTTCGTTCACTTCCTCAGGGTCCCCTCTCCTTCTTTTAACCGTACATAAGCTCAGGTTTCGAACATAAATAATATTCTGAATTGTGAACCGAGGTGCGGCCACATCTCCTGTCCTGCCCGCTCTGCTGGGGGCTGGAAAGCTCTGGTAGAACTGGCGGGGGGGTGGGGGTCCCTGCCGTAAACCACCACAGCTAAAGCTGCCAGTGCCTGTCTCATCGGGGTCCTCCTTCGCGCCAGCCGGAGGGATGCTCTCAGCGACTCCATCAGCTAAAACGCTTGATCTTCATTGTCTTTGTAACTCAAGCGTAGCATTTAGTCCAGCGTGGTGGGGCTGGGGGTGGGGAACAGAGCTTTTTTCAGCCGGGAAGACAAACCTTAAAGGAAGGTCCTCTGAGGACAAGAGACTCACTTACGGTGCCACAGGGATGGTACTTGGCACTTCAGACTGCAGACAGATGTGAGCACAGCGTGTCTGAGCCCAGGCAGAAATAAGGAAGTTATTGCGTGCCTGGGAAATAAGGATATATCCCGTGACAGCGACTGTCCCGCCACACGAGGCTGTGACATGGCACCAGGTAAGGGAAGTCCTTCCACCGTGCTGTACTGGATCCCAGTTGCCAACAGGCTGGGCTGGCGCTGGGGTGCAGACCATGGGTGTTTTCTGCCAGACTCCCAGACACCGGCTGTCTCGTGCCCCTCCACGTCGGTCCTGAGCTCCTGGCTCTTCTCCTGGTGCCTCCGGGCATCGTCGCAGGGGCTGCCAGGCAGGAGGAGGCCCTGTGGCATCTGGCCGGCCTTGGGAAGCGGGAACCCCTTCCCCACCCCCTCCCGAACAGACAGACCTTGGCGCATTTGCCCAGAGGACTCTGTAAAAATTGAGTTGCCCAGCGTTAGACACAGATCATAAAACTCCCATCTGATCTCGTGCCCGCTGCCGATTTTAACAGCCGATCGAAACAAGGAGCGCTGGCTCGTTGGGAATGTAACGATATTCACAGAGATAGCAGCGACACAGCTGTAGGTGTAGATCAGCCTTTAAACGCACCATGACCAGCCTCTGCCTATATCACAAAGCTTGCTTTCCTAACGGGACTGAAACCCCCGGGCAAGAGTTTAAGCAAAAGCGACGGAGATTACCCTTTGAGTTACAAGTTCTGCTGAAAAGCAAATATGCGTGTCTGCCTATTTCTTTACTTATTTTCTCGGTCGTTTTAAAGCGAAAGAGGAGCGGGCCCGGGGAGAGTAGGAGAGCGGACAGGAATGCCTTGCCACCACCAGGTCCTCTTTCCGTCTGACGTCATCCGAGGCACCATTACGCCTTCCCTGGCTGACCCGTACCTATATTCCCAGAAAAATCCCCATTCCAACAATCCGCTCTAAAACCACCTTATTTCTTAGCAGGGGCACTAACTCCCATTTCCCCAGGATAAACCGAGCAGCGACAGCAGCGTCCCGGGCGGCTGCTCACCGCGAACTTTCCCGACTCTCCCTATCGCGACACCTCGACTATCGTGACCCCTCTGCTTTTCCCGCCGCGTCCCTCCTGCGGGTGCAGGAGGCGCGTCCCTCCAGCAGGGGGCGCTGCTGTGAGGCGCGGCGGGCGCTGATTGGGCGGCTGCGCCCCCGCCGCTATATAAGCGCGGCCACGCGCCGCCGCCGCCGTCGTTCTCGTTCCCCCGGCGGGCGGGGGCGGGGGGGTGAGAGGGGAGGAAGGAACGTACCACCGGGGCAGGTGAGCACCGCGTATCCGCTGCGGGCGGGCAGCGCGGGCTCCCAGCGCGGGCTCCCCCCCGCTCCCCCTCCCCTCCGCCGGGTGGGGTTGCCCCCTCTCCCCACACACCCCGCCGCTCCTCGGTGTCCCCGGCGCGGTGTGTGTGAGGGGACGGAGCCGGTGCTGCGCCCCCGGAGCAGCCGAGGTCGGGGGGGCGGCCGGTGTGCGGGCTGCTGCCGAGGGGGTGGGGGTGAGGGGGCGAAGCCAGCCCGGCTCCATTCAGGTGGCTGGGATGCGCTATCTAAATGGATGCAGCCAAAAGTTTTGAGGACGCCGGTGGACGGAGTGGCTCAGGCGGGCATTGCTCCCTGCGCAGCGCCGAGGGCGAGATTTGCCCGGTTTGTGCCCGGCAGCAGTGAGTTACCGGTGGGACGGTACTGGGGGTGGGGGGGGGCCCGGAGCGCGTCGGGGACCTTCGGCCGGGACCGAGCGCTCGGTGCGGGCGAGGGGAGAGTTGGGGCAGCCCGCCGGCTCACGGTGCTAACGCTGCCAGTCCTGCCCGGCTCTTCCGCGGAGTTAAACATCTCGTTGTTTTTCTTGAGAATGATGACAGCTAGGGCAGCTACTGCGAATTATAAGCCGGTGTTTCGGTATGAAAGATAGCGAATCCATGGGAGACAGGGCAGCGGGTCTATTCCCTGCTTAGATAAACCACTTCTGCTTGAAGAGCTGTTCGTCTAGGCCGGTTGTTTCCAACTCTGTAGGTGAGCCTGGGTCCCCCCCTTCCCTCCTCCTCGCTTCATCTCCCTTGCTACCTTTGCCTCTGCTTCTTTCTCCCTGGTCCCCGTGTCCCGAAGGTGATAGCGGTGCTGGGGAGCTTGTGCCCTGTGCCTCAGCCTTCGCACCGGCCTGTGCTCCCTACGGGCACCCCGGTTAGGGAACCGGTGATCCCTGAGCTCTCTAAACGTGGAAAGAGCCAGCCAGCAGGAGCCTTGACGTTTATCATGGCATTAAAACTGTCAAAGATCAAAAAATGAACAAATGTTTTTCAGCGGGTCAAGCTTTAGAAGTATTTACTGATATTAAGGCATCGGTAGCAAAATAATTAAGAGTCAAGTGTTTGCATACAGGTTAACTTTGCAAGGGATGACTGCATTAAGGAGGCACTTGGCAGCAATTGTGCTGGATATAACGTGATGCATAAATGCCTTGTTTTGGCTTGTGTGATTTCATGCAGGAATTGTTTTATGCTCTCTACATTCAGTGTTGTGTTTGTGGGTTTCATTGTTTCTCAGCCCCAATTTCAAGCAGGGTTGTGGGCTTTTCTAGATCTCCTGCTGCATAAACTCTTTACCAGTCTGCCCTTTTCCAATGCAATTAAATATACCCGGCTACTTGTCTCCTATCTCTGCAATCTGTTGTGGAGAGCACTACAGCCTGTGGTGCAGGAGAGTGGTAGCAGTGAGCTACATGTATGCAAATGAGGCTTAACTTCTCATTCTACTTTATTTATCATCACCTTAATTTCTGCAGAATAAAGTCCTATTTTAAGGTACAATAGGGGGATTCTGCAAGTGATCCTTTGAGTAATGCACTGTGATTTTGGAAATGCACTGGTGGTTTGGAAATTGCTACCTGAGGTGAGGGAGGGTTTGAGAAAAACCCTTGAAAGGCTGTGTTCATGTGGTTTATTTGAAGTAGCTTTTGATACGGTACCATGTCTTTAAGGACAGAGGTAGGTATTTAGCTACTGATCTAACAAATGTCAGCTGTAGGTTTGGGTCAGATAAGTAGTTTTTAATTTCTCTATAGCAAAGCTTCTTATATGGTAAAGTTTTCTGGGGTGTTGTCTGTGACTGTAACAAACAAGAAAGCAGCTTAAAACTTCTGGTCTAAATTTCTGGAGGGTGTATATATGTGCAAAATACATTTATGGTATAGTAAGCAATGCTATATATTTAGAAGATAGTGGGGAGAGGAGAGCTAGCAGCACATCTGCTGCACAAGTGCAGTTTTCGGCATCTGTAAAGCACAACAGCACATCAGAGGCTGTGCAGGGAACTCCATAACCAGTGAGAAATAGTCCTCCCTCGTAATGAGTTTGGAAAAACAAGACTTCCAGCTTCCAGTGTGCATCCTCTATTTCCTAAGTTCATGCAGGAAGCATCAGAAATCAGCATAGGACAGAGAACTGCAGCCAGAATTGCAGGCTCCAGTGAAATGTGCTTTCTCTGGAGACTCATACAGTGGCAGATGAAGTGAAACACAATACAGTAGAGACTCATACACAGTGGTTGGTTTAATATTTGATTGAATACTTTGGAGGAGAAAAGATCTAGGCATAATAATGGACATATCAGTAAAGGTATTTGCCGAAACGCCAGCAACAAGCAGTGCAAGAGGATATCTTCCTCTCCACCCCTGGCTGGATGCTGAGGTTTGCTAAAAAGACTACAGTGGCACAGCTGATTTAGCAAATGCTTTCCCTACACAAATATTGCATTTTATCATAAGCTAGTTATAATTACACTGGCCTGGTTTAAATGCAACTTTTACTGAACATTCTGCAGTCAGTTTTGTTAAAGAAGTCTGAAGCAGCTGGAGTGGAAAGAAAGTACTGAAGAGCAGCATGTGCTTGATGGCTTGTTTTGTACCTGAGCTTGCTATTGCAAACTCAAACCCATTGAAACAGTCTTTCTTCAGGAAAAAATAATAATGATGGATTTTTGTATAACTTATTCTGGCACTATCCTAATATAAATAGCATCCTCGTCAGCCTGAGAACACTGTCACTTGCTGTTGCTGGGCATGCATTTGATGCTTGGCTCTCTGAAAACCTCCTTTGTTTATTCTGTCCATTGCTATTATATGGTATCATCTTGCTATTCTGGATTTTCCAGTGGGGAACTGGGAAGAGGATAAGGTCCAACACTTCACCCAAGGTCACCAGAAAGATCTCCAGAGTACAGCCAAATGCTGTAACCACCTGACAAGGTCCCCTGTCATTGGTTTCATGAGAAGGACCTACTTAGTGAGGGTTTGTAGGATGAGAAGCAAGAGGGGAAATGATTGGCTGTTATAAATTGCTGTAACTACACAACCAAGTGATTTATACCAATTAAAGCTCTGACTCATGTTACTCTGTTATAATATAGAACCAGGTTAGTATTTTGCAGCCAAAAGACATATCTGTAAAACATTGAAAACAACTGAAAAATAAGTCTTCAGTACAAGAAAAGGCCATTCGAGGCTGACTTTAAGCAGTCACCTTAGTAATTTCTTTGAGGAATTCTATTTTCTTTTTCAATTAAGTGGCTACACAGCTGGCAGTCAGGCAAACAGGTTCAAAGCTCCTGGGATAGTGAATCTGCATGTTTCAGGGCAGGAACTGTTTTCTGCTCAAGCAAAAGTTATTGCTGCTTTTGTGGTATAGTGTGGCACAGCATGTAGTCCTGCACAGAAAGTGGTGTCAGTGGTGCACTGGCTGGAAGGTAAGGAGATCCAAGTTATGTTCCTGTATAATTGCGGTAAAGTTGGTTTAAGACTGTGCCAACAACTGGGAGGAGTATGCTGGCCCACTCTTGCAGAGTGTCTGGGGACTGTGGATGGAGAAGTCCGTTTTGTTCCCGCAGAGGCATCTGTATCAAAAGTCTCTGCAAATTACTTAATCCTCAGAAACAGCTGGTATAGCAGCAGTTCCCAGGCTTTTCTTGTTAGTGACATCACTTGCAGATCAGTGATTTTATGCAATCCTCAAAAGTAGCAAAAGCATCAGCTGAAAAAAATTCCTTGGATTCCCCTCCCAGCCTGCAATCATGACTTCATTTAGATGATGGTATAATACAGGTTGCTTCTCCTTATGTGAGCCTGGGGGCTATTCTGCCCAGAGATAAACTTCTTTGAAACAGCTATTGCATGGGATGCAGAGCTAGAAGAAAGGCATGACTTGTTCTTCTTTGCACAGCTGTGAGTTTCACTTCATGGGCATAATCACCAAATGCAGGAGAATGACTTCCCTTTGAAATCATAGTTAAAAAGTAAACAAGCATCTAAAACACATGCTGGGCTAATTAGTTTCTCTATTAAGTTTTACTTTTTGAATTTTACCTATTTGATAGCTTATCCTAAATGAGTTGGCTTCTGTGTTGATTATCCCCACAGGGCACTCTAAGTTATGGCAAAATGTTAAGGCTGCCAAAGAGCCAGTCTGGCAGGCGATAGTAGCTTGAACAGAGATGCTCCGACAGTGCTTTCACCCTCTGGCATGTGTTGTCTCTGCCAAGTTTTGCATGGGGCACGTGGAACAACCCCCCTTTAAGCCACCTGAGATTTTTTCAGTCCAAGGTGGTCTTCATAATAATTCTCAAGTTTATACTGCCAGAAAAATTCAGAGGGACTGGATGACTCCCAAGTAATGTATTTCTGTGCTACAGGGTATGTTAGTCTTATTGAAAAAGAATTAGATTGTGATGGGGGAAAAATAAAGCTTTGTATTAAGCATTTCCAAGCTCGATGCAATTTGCTCATGCCAGAATGCTGAGAGGAATCATGATGTGCTATGCACCGGGAAAGCTGGCAGGATGCTGGACGCAGATAAGGCATTCAGAAGTAAATTGCATTTGAGTGTGCTAGGCAGAGCTGTGCTCTCAGGATGAATGTATTCCTTCTGGTCTACAAGACCATCAGGTTTTTAGGTTCTTCTCTTGCTATTATGATGAAAGGTTGTTTAGCTATTGGTGTGGTATAATAGTGAGGCTTTAAAATGGGAAAACCAGTAAAACAATCTCTGGAAACAACCTACATGAGCCTTGGTGAAATCAAATGGACAAGACTAGAAATGTTACAGAGATCAGGAGCAAGTGCTTAGGAAAGGGTTGCTGTATCATGGTCACAATCTGGATACATTGCTTGGAGTTTAATGCTATAAGGATCAAAACAAATATTCAGCATGGGCACTAAAATTGGGCTGTTTCTTCAATGTGGTAAATGCTTGACAGACTAGGAGAATAGGTAGGAAATCTGAGATCTGCATGAAAAGAGTGCTTTTCTCCCCCTTTTCAGATCTTAAACGAAGAAAACTTTAGAAGAGCAGTTGAAAAGAATGGAAAACTTTCTTTAAACATAGTTTGTAAACTGGAAGGAAATGAGTAAGTTTCTAAAACAAAACCAGACTGGGCAAAGTGCTAATCTTGATATGACAGCAGCTCGATCAAATTACCAGCTAGGACTCCCTGAAACATCTGTATCTTCTCATCCTTGATATTGCTAGAGCATGCCCCAAATATGTGAGTTAAGTGGCTTACAGGAACAACATTTTTTTTGTCACTATGTGTTTTTTCTTAAATAACATGTGTATGCATAGATGTGTCATGTAAAATTGGGTGCATTACCATCAGCATTATTTACAGTAATAATTTAAGAAGACAAGGGACTCAGAGATTCTGCCAAATGAGCTTTTCATTGATGAAAACCCAAGTGTCAGAGCGGCTCACAGCCGTCTGATCCACGCAGCAAAGTTCAGGGCCAGGTCCACAGCCTTTATTCATATGAGTAATCCTTTAACGTCAACGGAGCCAATGAGATGCTGATGCTGAAGAAAGGAAAGCCCTCAGGCTTGGTTCAGAAGGTACAGGCTTTGCCCTTCACTGAGGACCAGGTGGGAAGGTGGACAAAGGTTGCTTTATTTCACCTTTCTGTATCTTGAGGCCTTGGGCAAAGTGAGAGCTGAGTCACTGTCCCTATAAGCTATGTCAGTTTTAAGGCTAAACTGATTAGAGTGGAAAACATAGCACTGAGTCTGACAGACCCACAATGTTAATTTTTAGCTGCTCAGCACTTCAAAAAAAAAATCAAATAATGGAAAAACTGCCCTGTTTGATTGTTCCTATTACATAACAGCAATGTCTTTGGGATTTGAGAGATGTCATGAGCGACATGTCCCTTACGTAACAAATCCAAGTTGTGGTAATCCCTGCTGTGCTGCTGCTGACCCTGGGCAGCCAGGAATAGCCCGGGAGTGGTGCTGGCTCCCCAGGCTCTCCTCTGGGGCTGCAGGGTAGCTGTGGAGCGGAGCTCCTTTGCTCTGAGGGGTGTTTCTGCCAACCATGCTTGCTGGCTTTGCAGTCTTTTTCTGCTAATAGAGTGCAAAGAGGGGCTGAAGTCCTGTCTTGCTCCTTATGGGCAGAGCTGATCCTCCCCAACTTCCCTTTTTTCTTTTTTTTTTGTTTTCTGAAACATCAACCTTTACCCCCATTTCCATCTGGAAACAGGTCATCTTATGATCTTGGTACCTTTGCTCCTGTGCTTGTTTAAAAAAAAATGGGCTAAAGGCCAGGTCAGACCTTTGGAGCAAGTCCTCCTGAGCCTTTCTTCCATCTTGTGGGACAGTGCCATGGCCTGATGTCTGGGGGGATGTGCTGATGTGCTGGGCTTGCTAAGGTGGGTGCTTTGGGGGAAGAGCTGCAGCCAGGTATCATCTTGATTTCAGGGGCCTCCTGTGTTCCTCAGCTTTGGTGGGGTGTTAGGGCCTTTTTCCTGGCCTCTGATTTCATACGCTGGGTGTGGAGGTGGTGGACAGGCGTATGGGGGCTTGTGGAGTGGGAAGGAGGCTGCTGGGAGAAGTCAACTCCATGTGCTTGGGGCTTGGTGTCTGTGCAGAGGGTCTGACCCTTAGTTTGAGCCTGTTGTGCTGATGGGTCGTCCCAATTAAAGTGGGTAAACCAGCGTGGAAGAGCATCTTAGCCCTGCCCAAGGAGTTCGTGCACTTTGCTGGCTGCAGCTCCTGCCCTGTCTCCTCCATAGGAGAGCACTGCTCTGCCCCGATCGCCTTGGCTGTCTCCAATGCAGTAAGGAGCATTTGAAGAATGATAACATAAAAAAAGCAACGTTGTGGGATTGTCTGGGAGGGGAAGGATTGAGGTAGCTGTGCACAAAGAGACCTATCTAATTAAAACCGCAGGGGAATGGAGATGGTGGCTAATGAGGCTGAACATACAACTTAATTTAACTGAGTTATGTGAAAAGAAGCAAGCTGCCTTGCTGAGGAATGGAAAGTGGGGGGAAAAAATAGAATGTACCTGGAATTTCTTATTAAAATATAAATTTCATTGTAATTAGTGCATGTTTTGCTGTGAGTTACTTTGGATTTGGGGTTTTACCACATTTATGTGAAATTTATGTGAATGAAACATTTTAAAAGACTATTTGATTAAATCCTACCTGAAATCCCATTTATATCTTCCATCTTCTAATATTTTCTAAGCTTTTTATCTAACTTTTCTCCACTTGATCTTTACCACAAGGAAAAATGAGTGTCATATGACTCCCCCTTTTCCCTCTCCATTCTTTTTCTGACTCTGCCTTTTCCTCTGTCGTACTCTCAGGTCTCTTCTCATTTCCACCTGCTCTGCTTGTCCCACAGTCACATCCCTCTTCTTGGTCTTCCTTGCACTTATACCTCTTAACTCTAATCTCCTGCCTGTTTCCCATCATAATACAAATAAATACACATCACTGATATAATATTTAAAAAGCAACAACAAAACAATTGAAACCCAAAACCTTTTCCAGCTTTTTTTGTCATCTTATGATCTGGTCAGCCCTACTTGGGAGATCCTCTTCTGGTTTCATCTTTGATTCTCACCAGTTTGACTTTGGCCCCTTTTACCACTGGTAAAACTGTCTTGTGACCTCTTATCAAATCTCAGGACTGACTTGCTTTCCTCCTCTGCCTTGACCCAATGTCTTTTGATATAACTCACGTTCTCTGATTCACAATGTTTATTTCTTGTGATTGTGATCTTTCCTTGACTTCTGGGAGAAGCTCCTTCTGTGTGTTTTCTGGATGATCTTCTTCACCTTTTCTTGTTTCTCCTCTTTCCTTTCGTACTTCTGGGTGATCTCATCGCAAGCAAATTCAGCTAAATCTCCCTGAATAGCAATACATCACCCTTATCCCATCAAAATGCAGCATAGGGACAAGGTGTCAAATAGCACAGAGTCCCTTAAACAATGATTTCTGTAAATACATTAAAACTTGGCTAGGTTTAATCTGTGCTTCCCCTTCAGCTTGTGTACCTAAATTTGACTTGAGAGCGTTGACTTAATCTAAAGATACTCCAGGGGAAGAGGAAGAGAAAATGCAGAGTTTTTGTTTCACAAGTTTTTGTATACTCTTCCCCTTTTGTGAGTAGGTGCATTGCTTCTTTTTTGCTCATTCCTAACATGGACCAGCTTATCTGTGAGCTAATGCCAGGGAACTTGGACAGGATCATAATCAGAAGAGCAGGATATTTAATCTTGAGCAGTGTGTTTACGGAAGATTTGATGGTGTATGCGCTTGTTACCTACTGTAATTCTAATGAGTCTTTTATTTGTTGTTTTTTTTAAAGGCTTCCACCCTGGGACTGTCTTCTAGGGCAAACTATCACCAATGGAAGTAAAATTTGTTTTTCCAGTATTCTGGGTAAGCTTGTCTTCCAAATTATTAATGTCTGATTTGATCTTTTAAATGTTTTTGCCACCAAAGTACTTTTTTGCAAGTTGTCTTTGATTTTTATATTAGTGCTAGTCTATCCAATGAAAAGAAAACTCCCTCTAACAACTGTATAAACAACAGAGATAAAGGTGCCTTCAAAGTAAACCATTAGATTTTTTTGCTGGGTGGAATTATCAAACAAAAATAGATCTTTGCTTTCCTAATGTTTTTGATTTCTGTCTGGTAGGTATAACATATATTGAGAATATTAATATCTAAACCAATTTATTGTATATCTAGACTAAATTTGGTACTTTTTGAGATAATGTGACAATATTTGAAGATAGTCTTTAATGCTTGGGAAGGCATAACTTTGTCAGCTGGGAGATGATTGTGATATGGATCCTGATAAAGTTGTGCTGTAGTGGCATGAGGTTGTGTTCAGCTGTGAGCAATAACAATGCTTGCTGAAGCCTCTGGGAGGTCAGCAATGATGTTTTACCTGGAAAAAAAGATGACAGCTCCACTGGCAAGTGGCAGGGCAGTATTTGCCACCTGGTTGCGGGCATTAGCTCTTTGCCCACTAGCAGCAGGCTGACAATGGTCCCAAAGCCTCAAATGACTCGAGGAAATGGAGATAGGACAGTGTGGGCTCTGGAGGGAGGTTGACTGGATGGGGTACTGCCAAATTCTGGAAGGGGTGAGGGAGGCCACAGGCTGCTTCTTCCTAGCCTACCCCAAGCAGGCTGGCTGCATGCATCCCAGCCAGGGATAACCTCAGATGAACCACATAAAACTAGAATTTTGAGGTTGCTTTTTCTGTAATGACCAGGTCATAATGAGACAAGGTCTCCTTCTGTGGTCTTATACTGTCCTCAGTTTTACAGCAGGCTCATGGCTGATTTTCCGTGTGTGTCAGTAGTGTGTGACAGCCTGCTGTGTCCTGCTGGCTGAGCAACCGTGGGGAGGAACAAGAAGCCTAGTGTGTGCTTCCCTGAGTATGCATCTCCTGGGGCCAGGCCTGATCCTGTCCCTCAAGTGCTAAAACACAGCCTGGCTAGAGAAGTTCTGATGGCAACCTGGCATAAGTGTTTCTCTTGCCTTTGGGGAGACTTGGACCTGGTCCAATCTGGAGTCAGAAAGGTCTGACAAGAGCAGCCAGCACTGGGAGAGGGTCAGGACCCCAGCAAAGCCCGGGGGCATGGCTCTAGCATGCAGCACTGTACATGGTGAGGAGGCACCAAAGGGGTGATGTTTCTGTGGTAATCACACTGAGGCGAGAAAGCAGATGGGAGCAAAGAGAAAGCAAACACAGGTCATTGGCAAGGACATTACCACCATCCCAGTCCTCAGTGTAGGAAATCCTATACCATGTCTGTCTCGCTCTCCAACCCAGGCTGCGTGGCCAATAGGGACTGGCAGGGCTCAGAAGGATGAAGCAGACATCAGGGCATGATGCCTGGCTTTCAAAGGACTCTTCAGACACGCCGATGCCTTTGGGTATGGTGCTGGGTGGTAGGAACTGTATGGTTACAGGAGCTTGGGGAAGAATATCCCATCCCTTACCCAAGTCAAACGCTGTTTCTCTGGCAACAGTCATGCTTAGTCACAGATGATGTAGTTTTGGCTGTGAAATGGGTGACTGAACTGGTGTGTTACTGTCTCTTGTGTGGCACGTGCATCTTGGTTATAATTCCACAGCAGTCATGCAGCTAAATGCCAAATGAGGGAAATCCTGTGTTTATGGGCTTATGGGTGGCATGTGATGCTCCAGCACTCTGTTGCCCCATGTGAAAGGATGGAAGGCATAGAGCAATGCACATCTTCTCTTTGAGGACAACATTTACAGGACACCGTGCTGAGTGACATGGAGGATGTACAAAAATGCCTTTATGTATTTCCCATATACAAATGACTTCTGGTTTAAAAGCAGTTATAACTGTTTCTGCCTTCTCTTTACTGGGGTTGTAAGTCTTGTAACTCAGCTGGTGAGGCTAAAGCTGTATGACTCTTGTGGGTGGGAAGAGTTGCTGTTTGGACCTTCTCAAAGAGTGTTCCTATGTACAGCTCTCCCACTGCCATTAACTGGACAAGGTCAAAGACTGGACCCTGGATTTAGGCCTTGGCTACAGAGCTGGAAGAGCAGAAGCTGAAGTGAGAAATACAGATGAATCCGGCTGAGTATTCTTTGTTTTCTGTATATGCCTGTGGATTTCCCAGTTTGGTTGAGGACTCTCTAGTTCGTGGATGATGGTTATGAAAAGTATATCAACATACAAAAAATGGAATTGTACAATGTTTCAGTATTCTGTAATTGCATCTAAATGGGAAGATAAAAAAAGCAGAAGTAGTTTCTTAGTAGTTTTCTCCAATAGGTCGTGTTAAAGCATTCCCTTCTGTAAGGTGTGTTGTTTCACTGTTAACAGGTACTGACTACTTGTTTCACTAACATGTCCTCTTCCTTTTTGACCCAACATGTCGATGGTATTCAAAGTAAGGCCTGTGAGAAGCAGCTTGAAGTTCTGATTCCTTATGGCTGGCATGTTTGGAAATTGAAGGCCATCAGCTGGAAAAGAGCTGTGGGTATCTTTGAAATGCATTTGCTCTGTGATGAGTGTCAGAGATGTTCAGCTTCTGAAGGGGAGAATTGTGCCAGAAGTAGATGTTGAATAGAGCAGGGAATGTAGGAGACTATTTTGCAATTTGAGTGCTTGCTGTAGACCTGTGAGAATAAAGTTTCCTGGCCCATTCCAGAGCTGTCTACAAGATTGGCATTTTCAGACCCCTGTGTTTTGTTTCAAATAGGACCAAATAATGTGTGTTTGGCAGAGATAATGTGACTTTCACCTCTCTCATACTGATCTTGGAGCGCTTTGTGGGAAGATGATGGGTATACAAGAGCATAACTTTGAGAGATTTGTATGAAGTTAGTGTGTAGCTGTACCTGATGAGAGGCTTTCTGACATGCCACAGAAATACTGTTCTGATAGCATTACTTTGAAAAATGTTTCCTAAGGAATAGGTCGAAGTGGTCTACATGGGAAGTTGTAGATCAAGAGTTTGATACCATGCCTCTGTATTTATGCAAACAGCTAGTGAGATGCTTCAGAGGGATAGGTTTTTGCTGCTTTCAGCTAAAAATCAAATTCAGTGAAGTGACTTAAATATTTTAAGTCATCCAGTAATTTAACACTGGATTAGAGTTGAAATCCCATAGAAATACTCAAGACACTTTATACTGTATCAGATGGATTAAGCGTGATTCACTTATTGCATTAAATTCCAGAGGGATTAATAATGTCTGGGTCATTGTTTCCTAGGCTTATAAATTTAAGGACCGGAGGGAACCACATGAATATCTGTTCTTATTGTTTGCTCAGTGCAGGTCAGAGAAATGCAGGATATATCAGTAGTAGTCCTTTAACTTTTCTTTATTTAGCATATCTTCCTGAAAAAAGATTGAGGTCTTGATTTAAAGGATACTAGTAGTAATGCATCTACCATGTCGCAGGTAAATTGTTTCAGTAAATAATGAGCCTTGCCTTTTGAGGCAGTCTGTAGCTCTTTTCAGCTTCCTAATAGTGTACTTCATTTTTTTTTTTTTTCTGCTGGACTGACAAGGAATCTGTTATTTGGAGGCTGAGTCTCCATTTAGTTTCCATTTCATTAGTCACTTTTTAAATTCATTTATTATGAGCAGTGTTGATGTAGTATGGTGAATCTTAACTCAGGATTTTATCTATAGCATGACTTGAAATCACTGCATAGTGTGAAATATGTCCTGTCAGCACACTACCATTATCAAATGATGATGTAACTGCATACAAATGATCAGATTTACATGACCAGGCCTATTTTCCATACAGCTGTGTTGATTGGTGTTAATTATGCTACTGTCTTTCAATGCTTTATTGATTGTGTCCCATGATAACCTTTCCCTGCTGTTGCTTACTACTGATGCCAGTCTAACTGTTTGATAGGTGTTTAGGTTATCCCACTTAACCCTTTTAAATACTGCTTTGATATTAGCTCTCCCCAGTCACCAGGAACTTCTTGTGTTCCTATGTTTGTTAAAAGCAGTCATTAAATCCAAAGTTATTGGTTCATCTGCCCTCTACTCTTGAATGCAGGGTTTTAACTGAGGGGCTATTTAAAGCTCTCTCCAGTTACTGATGACATTATCACTGTAAGATGTGAATCTTGCATCTCTCTGAATGCAGAGTAGTAGTTGTCAAATACATTTGTCTCTTTTGAATTGTTTGATAATTTTTGTCTGGAATGACCAGTTATTGAAGTCAATGTTTGGCATTCACTTGTTCTTGTTCCATTTAGGGAAGAGCTCCTGTTGTCATAAACCTCACCATAGCTTTTTAATGTGTGCTTTTTTCTATCGTTTGCTTGCATTTCTGCAATGTTAATTTGTATTCACTGCTATCAGTGTCTTTTTTTCCCCATCTGTTATGTACTGTGGGTTTGTTTTACAGGTTTCTCTGCTGCTGCTGCCACTTTCCTTATCCAGGATTCTTCAACCAAAAAAGCTTCCTTTCATGGCTGTAGCACAGGTTTTTAATTTTTTTTTAGCATGAAATAAAGCATCCCTTAGCAAGTCCCTTTTATATTTTTGTGTGTGACTATGTCCCCCTGCTCAGTTTTGCTCATGATCGTTTTTAGGTTTGCGAAATTGTCTTTCTAAAATATCTAAACAAGTAAATTAGATATTGGCTAAGATTACGTATTGTTTTCCAATTGCAAAAGAAGTTAGAGCATTGCCCTTTGCTTGTAGTGAATCATAATTTTCTAGTTAAATGGTTCACCTGTATCCAGTAGGAGTCCAATATAACATTAGCTAGAGTTGACTTCACTACTCTCTTGTGTTAAGCCATGAATAACTTGCAGACTTTCTTGAAGTCTTACTAGTAGAGTGGTTCTTCCAGAACAGATTCTCTGCTAGAATAAAATTCAATGTGACAATATTTTTCATAACTTCAAGGACATATGCTTGAGGAGTGCCCCATTCTGTTCCCTTACCTCATCTGATGGATTTCTATCAAACCTCAGCCTTTGTCTCAGCTTGTCACTTGCCAATATCCCAGATTCTGCTTTTCTCTTTGGACATGGGGTGTCCATGGCTTTATCTTCTGCCCACCCTGTTTCTCTTAAATACAGTGCTTTTTAGTGTTTATTTTTATCATGTGTTTATGTCTGTTACCTTCTTAACCTTTAACAGAATCGAGCTTCCTTTTGAAAAAGGCAATTCTAATTTCTACTGAAATTGAGCCCAGTCATTGCCATTGTAAGCAAACTTTCAGGGGAATAAATTGTTTGCCCTTTTTAAAAAAGAAGCTATTCAAATATCAGCAGTATGGTGAAAGCATTGCTTTCTATTTCTAGCTCTGCAATACATGAATCACAAGTTTTTTTTGACAATTTGAGTTGACATGGGGAGTCTCTTTTCTGTCGGTCAGACCTCTACAGTTGGCAGCTCCGAGTCCTTATGGCCTTTTGCAAGCCTGTGGTTGCTGCTAGGCTGCTGTGCAGACAAGGTAAACTTCATGAGGTGGAGTTCATGCTGCGGTTGGTTTGGGGCTGGCTCTGGACAGCAGCTGAAGGAAAAGGACAGTAGCTGAGGTCAAAAGCCGATATACTTTCTCTTCTTTCATGCTTTGTGCAAGTCTTAGAAGCATAGTCTTAAGAAATGGCTGTTACTGAGATAACCAGGTAGATTTTTATTAGTGAAAACAGCACGGACCTGGAAATTAACTTCTCACTATTTGAAGTGACTTGTCAACATGTGGTCTTGCGCTGTCTCCAGAACTGACTTGCACATCTAGCCTTGGTGAGGGTTTGCAAGGAGCTATATGGGCAGAGGGTGGTTCACGTGAGGTGGTCACATCCATATGCCTGAGAGACCCACATCTTCCAGTGTTTTACTGTGCTTAGCACAAAAGTATTTTGGCAGCGAAGTATCTTGAGTACAGAACCTGCAGAATGATTTACTGGATGTATTCAGGTGGGTTATGGCAGTCTTACTCAGCACTGGTGAGGCCGCACCTCGAGTGCTGGGTTCAGTTTTGGGTCCCTCACTACAGGAAAGACGTGGAGGTGCTGGAGCGTGTCCAGAGAAGGGCAAC
>JAVJGG010000027.1:4529078-4548620 GCA_035590195.1 Aviceda cuculoides | reverse complement strand
AAAAGAATTGGACAGATGCCTAATCTTGAAATGCTTCTTAATTTACAAGTACACATTTTAAAAAGAAATTGAGGTCTGTTCTTTCTAGCTGCCTGCCTGAATCATCAAAACTGCTGCTTATATAACTTAGTGGCTCAAAGAAGAAAGGAAAAAAAATGCACAAAAAAGTAGTTATGTACTCCAGGACACCATCCATACAATGTCTGTTGCACATGTATAGATACTAAAGCATCCACAATACTTCAGGTCTTCTGAGATTGGATGGCTAGCAGATGAAATTACACATTTGAGCAAGTATTCTCAACTGGGGCCATATGCAGCCTCAAAGGAGTTCAAAGGCAGCTACTGCAAAAATGAAATGCTCATTTTTCTGTTGATTCTCGACTCTAATTATCTAGAAGGTGGCTCCTCTGAGTTTATGATGACATGTTGAGCCACAGAAATGTGTTTGAGAGTCCCATCAAGTTTAGGTTTTGAGAAGAATTTCTGAATTCTTGCAAAGAGCAAAAATGACTTTCTGGTTTTAATGAAATTATGAATCAAATGTGTCAAGGAGAAATAAGTGGCATTCACATTGATGCCTCCATGACTTACATTCGACAAGAACAGAATATAGGTAAGCTGTGGTGGCACAGTTTCTCAGTTTCACTTTAAATATCCTAATTCTGTTCTTTCACCATCACATCTCTAGGCTTCAGAAGGGTTTTGAAGTGAACCAAAATCTTGTGAGATCTCAGAATTATGTCGCCATCTGCAAATGTGGTGAAGCTCATTAGATGGTGTCTACAGCGCTGAACGAGAGCTGGGTATGTGGCAGGGAGTGACTTGCTTGCACTGCTCGGAGTACCCTGCTCTATGCTGAGAGTTGTTCTGCACTACCCAGCCCTCAGCTTGGGTCTCTGCTGGGACCCCTACACTGCCCTGTACAACTTAATTATTCCTCTGTGTGCATTTTTTTCCATTCGAAGCTTGTGAAATATGGTGAGCTCCAGAGCACTTTTTATAGTGTGAAAAGGAGGGTACGTGCTGTGGGAACACAGGGTCAGTAAGAAGGCGTGTTGGGAGTGTTAAAACTCACTGGGCTAGTGATGGGAAACTGTGTTGGTGCATGTGTGGGATCCAGACCTGACCTGGTCTTGTTCATGCTGCTACTGAGAATGGTCTCTGGTGTGAATACCCCAGACTGGTACCACACCGGGGTATTGCCAGACTGTTTAAAAAACTCACCTTAACTAAATGACAGTCCTTTCTTTGTTTGGTAGTGCTAGAGTGTGCATCTCTGGAAGACTGGAATGGGAATTATACTTCTGATAAGGTTAAGTGTATTGAGGAGAAAATTTTTTTTAGGAGTGAAAATGATTTCTCAGTGGGAACTGACTTGAATTATTCCACATAGAGCCCTGATGCAAGGTAGAGGCTGGCTGCAAATGGATGTCAGTTTTTTCTAGCTGGAAGTAGACCTCTCCTCAAATCTTAAAGCTTCTCTTCAGATGGAGAGCTGGTAACCACCACTTTGTGAAGGGGCTGTGGCAGCCAAAGAGCTGAGAGCAGTATCCCTTCCAAAGCAGTATCCTGCCCCTTTGAAGCTTGCATATTTTGGTAAGTACAAATCTCAATTTAATGTTCGGTAATGAAAAATCTTCAGCTGATGAGTAACTTGACAAGGACACTCCAGAAAGTCAGAAGACTTTTCATTCCTCTGATAGGTGACTGCTACCAGTCATAGTGTTAACTGTTGCAGACTGGGTTTGTGTTTGGCATTAAGACTGTTAATAAACAAGGTGGGTGATTGAATGCTTTAGAGTAAATGTGAATGCTGCTCAGAAGATGTTATGGCAGGTAAGTTGTTCAGTTTCCATCTTAACCTCTGAAGTAATTTAGAGTCAAAGACCTACCTGTTTGATTTTTCTAGTGTCTTAACACATCAAGCTGAACCTGATCCCTTTATATCCTACTAATCTCTCATATATGCTGAAGTAGTAACCGTGGAGCCGGAGAGTTCCGATATATAAAAGGCAGCACTATTGATCTTGCTGATGCAAGTTCAAAGCCCTATGTGGAAATACGTATGATAGTTCTGGGGAATGAATAAATGAAGTGGTACGTGCTAGGGTGTGCATTTTCAAGGCAGTGCTGTATCTCATTCAGATCTGTAGTTGCCACAAGTGAGTTACTGAGACGTGAGCATCCTTACTGTTAGCTGGTCTGAGTGCTGGTAGCATTTCAGCTATTCAAAATCCAGCATTGCAGTCCATAGGGCTCTGCAGACTTTCTTGGGATTTTCTCTGCGTGCAGCCCTGTTCTCTGCTTACTGTGCCTGTGGCTGCTTAGTTAGGCATGTGGTACAGGGTGGAGGGTGACCCTTCCTCATCCAGTTCAAGGACTCTGGGGTCCTTTGTTGGCATTGCATCTGGGTTTCTTTATCAGATGAGAAAGATGGGGACAGGGCACCACAGAGGTGTGTTGCTCTGCTGGGGTCAGGATGCAGTGGGAGCATGCTCCTGGGCCTAGGGATTCAGTTCTTGCCAAAATTGCACATTTTCATCTAGTCTGTGTTCGTGGAGAATTTGCTATGGCTTGTGCGTACTATATGGACCAAGTTTGTAACAGTCTTTCCCACTTTCTGTTTTTCTAGTAGATTTTAATGATACTTATTGCAGTCTTACTATTATTTCTTGTGGGTCTCCTGATATTTCATGATTTTTTTAATGCCTGATTTGCATACATGTTCTACATATGTGTATGAGCTTTTTCTAATCCCTACAGTCTGAGGAAGAAAAAAGCTAGAAAAAGTAATACAACTCCCCTCAAAGGCTGAACTAACAATTGACATAAATGTATTGCAATTTATTTTTAATGATGAGGCTTTGGAGGAATGACTCATAATTTTTTTAATTGCAGTGTTTTTCAATGTTAAATTTGTTCTACTTGTATTTGTTTTAATGACTCTTAAAGGTAAATAAATGTAGACTCAGTTATTTTTCCTGCTGGAAGTAAATAGGACTGTAGTCTGGCACTTACATTTTTCTAGCAGTCACATAATTCCTGTCGGATCTCATCTGTTTACATCGGAGCTGCAGTTATAGATTTGTCTGAGTTCCTCTGTTGGGATCCATCATTACCGTAGCTAGGGAGTTTCCCAGAAACATCAGCAATGATGCTCCTTTTCCTTTCAAGGGAAAGGTTTTAAATTTTTTCTGCAATGTCTTCATTCTTATTACATCACTGAATACTGGCATACAACCCTTCATGTTATTTTTGACTTTCTGAAACAAAACCAACTTGCCAGAACTTTATTGTAAGCTTTTTGTCCACCCAAATATTACTCCGGGTATGAACAGTTATCACATATAAAGGTGCCTCTGAAGGAGAGATTCAAGCTGCTTCTTGCTTAAGTGAATTTAACTCTTAAGGGAGGAAGAGGAGGTCTTTGACATAATAAACCATTCAAAAAATAAATGTAGGAAGCTTGGAGGCTGTCCCCCATTTTCTGATTTGCAAAAGCATTCTTCTCTCTGCCCCTGATGCTACTTAAAAATTGGTTCCTGTAATTTTCAGAGGTTTATTAATTTGACTTAAATTAAAATGCTGTTTCTATGGAGTCAAAAGTGTGGTTTGCATGCTGGTTCCATAAAAAGTAGAAGAAAAGTAAATAGCTCTTCCACTTCTATGAGAAAGAAATCAAGAATATACCAAAAGCCTTTCTTTAAAAGTAAAGAAAAAAATAAAGTCTTTCTCCTAAATCCTCCTGAAGAATGCATTTGTTAGATATTTGTCACTTAGGGATTTTCTGAATGGGGGAAGCCTGAGTATAGGTGTATAGCTGGCTTTAGAATGTAGATTTTTCTGTTTTTACTCATATGGGTAATATAAATATTTCATATATTTAGGGGTCTATGCTACTTCTAGATTAGAATAGAAGATATGAAATTGTGAACCTGCCACAGTTTTTAAAGAAACCTACATTATTCTATTTTTGCTGTGAATACATGTTCCAGTCTTACTAAATTTCAAAGACTACTTTGCTAAAATTTCCTGGGCAATTGGCTTGACATCCGCTAATTTAATTCCCATGTAGTGCTGTAATAGAATATAAATTAGAACTCTGGGGACTACTGATAATGTTCAGTGAAAATGAAACTTTGAAGGATATGAAAGGGATTGCTTAGCTTATAGTGTAAGTAGTGATGGAGAGGTAGAACAAAGTTTGGGGGAGTAGATGAAGGAGCTTGAGCTATCTTACCATATCAAACTCAACCCCAAATGTGAAGAATTTCTTTGCATAAATTTTTTTCCCCTGTATCATATAAATGATTGAGAATAAACTTGCTGAGAAGAATGAAAATAGGTGTTGATTTGTCACCACCTTCTGCACCCCAAAAGTCAGCAACCAGCTTTTTCTTTCATAAGTATCTCTCTTGGTGTCCTTCAATTTACCTGTTCCCTCACCCTCTCCTATAAATTCCTGGCCTGATTCCCTTACCTTCCTCCTCAGTTATTTTACTATCAGTAAAATATCTTTTGGAGCTGTTGTTTTTTTGATTCTCCACTTTCCTTCACCTGGGCAAAAGGGAAGACTATGGTGAGGGTTGGGAAATGTCATGTTGCCAAAAGGCTCATCTAATTAGAAGAGAACAGGATGTAAACTATAATGGACCATGTATAGATTCATACTGAGATGCTTTGAGAATGTTTCAGTTCAGTTTAGAAAATTTTGGTGTTGCTCAACTGACCTGAAATTGTGTTAGGTGGTATCATAACCATGCAACTCTGGATATAGGCAAGAGGGAGAGGGAAAGCTTATCTGTTGATGAAGAAAGGAAGAAGGAAAGAGCCTTCAGAAAAATGACTCTGATGTTGTTTTACCACTATTGATGGGTATCTTCAAACTTTGCCATACCTGCCACATTTTCTTCCTCAACTTTTTCAGCTTTTTTTGCTTGAATAAAATTAAATGTTCTTGGATTTATGTTCCTGCTGTTGATGCTGCACTTTACATGAAAAACATTTTATTTGAAACATGCTGATGTTTTTGCCCAGCCATAGCTTATAAATCCATTCTCTTTTCCCCATCCCTGGGTGGGGGTTTTCTTTTTAGTTCTGGCTGGGACTGACCTGGTTTTACCACCTTTCACAGTTGCAGTTACCACTGCTAGGTCAGCTCTTTCCAAGACTACCTGCCTGATCTCCTGCTGTGCCATTCTGCACCTTAGCCCGTCTCTGGTTCCTCTCTGAATGGCTCATCAGTATTCCAGGCATGTAGCTAAAATAGATATTCTCCTATTCTCCTCCTTTTCTCTGCACATTTTACTGTGCAGAGGGTGAAGTTGACTACTTGCTGCCCACTCCTGCAGCAGGGAGTTACCTGCACATCATCCTACTTCAAATCCTGTCACTTTTCCTGTAACATCGCTTAGATATTCAGTGCCCCACTTTTAATGCAACTGCTTCCCCGTCACAGTTGTTGTGATGCCTCTCCTCCCTGACCAAGATGGAGAAAGTGCTTATCCTCAGCCCTGAACGCCCTTCACGTCTTCACCCGATCCTTGGCCAGTTTGATGCCTCGCTCATCAATGACTTTTCTGTGCCTCTTGCAGCATGATTGTTTGTCTTACACTGCACTACTTTCATCTCCAGAGATTGTCAACTGGTGAAGCTGGGTGGGCATGCTGGTAATAACAGTTTTGCTGTGTAAGAAGTTTTGTGCTTGATCAATACTGATGGGTCAGTTCTAATCTTGTTTTTTTTCCTAATTCTGCAGAAAATCAGTAGCAAGGAACTTAGAAAAATTTCAGTTTTCTACCCTTTGACTCAAGCCTTTCCTGGTAATAACCATTCTCTTATCAAAGATGAACAGTTTATTAAGTGAACTGTATGGATTTATTTCAGCATTTTGGACTTTCATGATTAAGTATATGACAACAGACTATTGGTCATGAATAAGAAGAAAGCTGCTTGTGGCTTGAATATCTTCTCTCACCTTGCACAGAAGCAGCTCCAGCAGTTCTATCACAATGTTAATCTGAGTTATATAGTGTTCAGTTATGGACACTTGATTTACTGGGTTAGAATCTTTTATTTGACACTTTGAAATGGTATGCTTCAATCTGTGTTGGCTGCAGAGGGGTTTTAAAATGCAAAATAATAATGCATAATGGCATTCATCTCTGAGAAGTGGTGCTTGTCAAGAGGCTCATTGGCTTCACTAACAGTTTGGAAGAATCTGACCATACTTCTGGTTCTGCTAGGATTTGCTGGCTCTCGCTGTCCATCTTGTGTGTTTAGAGTTGGTTGGACATCCTGCAACAACTAGCCTTGTCCTTTAAATCTGCTGAAAGGTTGTCATGGGTATCATGTCTCCATCAGATCATCCTGTCTTCACCAGTGGGAGCAGATATGCTTCTCAGGTCTTACAGTTACTGCTTCAGAGACATTACTTTTTCTTTTTTTTTCCTTTTGCTTTTTCTTCTTGGTTTCAAAAGGCAGTGTGAATTGATTTAGAATCCAGTTTTCACATATTTACAAGTTCTATTAAAATTTTGTTTCAGTGGGTTGAGACTATTGGGTCCTCATCGATTTATTACATTGGAACACAACCTGTGCCCTCAGGAGTATAAAAACCTCAAGGCTGTATTTCATAATACACCAAACTTTATTTCCTTTTTGTAAATATTGTTAAAGGAGTTTGGATTTTGCCTTAAATTGCTAGCTTATAGTACTGCAAACTGCATTGATATAAAGGGTGCTGCTAGTGTAACAATCCAGCTGGCTTATGCCACGTTCTTGGAGCAGAGGTTTTTTTTAGCTGTTTAAATTACAAAAACTGCCATTGCCACTTGATTCAAGGGAAGAATTAATTGTGCTAATTCTGGAAAATATGCACCTGTAAATCATTGATAGGACAATGTCCTGAAGAAAATTCTGCAGTACATAGTGGAATTGATACTCCTGGAATCTGGTCTATTAGGTACTAAATGTCTGTCAGAGTTGGAGCTGCCCTTTGCAGAATGTGTGGTCGTTCACACATGATTTGAGGATGTTACAAGGAGGATCCATTTCTGAGCACCTCCTGAAGTGCACTAGAGTCATCCTTCTGAGCTGACATGTTACCTTTATTGCAAGAGAATGACTACACCTGTATGAAAGGACAGAGTAAAGCAGAGGTTCCTCTTACCCTTTAATTGCCTAAAACTGTAAAGAGCTGCTCTTCACTAGAGAAGATGGTCTGTCTCCACTCCTAGTGCAACAGTTGGGCCTTGCTGATTAGTCTGCAAGCCCTCTTCCAGACACCTTTTCCTTTTTCTAACTCCATAGTCAATAATGGAACAGCCCATCTTTCTTTTGTGAGAACAACTGGGTGTATGCACTTCGTCATCAAAGTAAGGTGGAAGAGTTTATGCAACCTTATGTTGTTGCTGTAATAATGTGCTCTATGAAATATCTTTAGAGGTCAGAAGAAATCTTTTTTTCTGCTGAGAAGTTGCCTTCCCACAGATCTAGTGAGACTCTGCCATCTCTGCTGCTTATTAACTTTTACAGTCTAAGAGTTCATCTTGAGTTCTCTCTTCTAGAGGCCAGAGAAAATTGCTTGGGACCTGGCAAAGAAAGCATGTCACCACAGAGGTTTTCATATTCAGTATGTAATGCTCTTATGTGATATCAGTGATAAGCGGAGCCTTCATCTGTGTATACTATGGTCCTTTCTGTAGTCAGGATATTCTGTTAGTATGGTGACTAATGCCTCCTTTCCCAATTACATGAATGCTACTTATTTACACAGCTTCAACTCTTTATTCTTGCTTCGAACTGATCATTTAGCACACTGGCTGCTGGTGTGGCCCAGCTTTGCAGATTGCAGGAGGGTGCTCTGAATGACACACATCGTTACACAGGCTCTGGCCCTGGCTGCTGGGAGTTGTGTAGAAATAACATTAAAAATATCTCGCTCACTAAGGCTGAATAACACAGAACTGAACCACTTGCCTGGGTTAACTATTAGTGTCACAGCGTCTTTGGGCATGGTGTTAAGCCACAGTAGATGTGGTGAGTAAAATGAAATCTGTTAGCAAAGTTGCAGGTCTATCATAGCTAATTTAACCTAATTGTGCAAGAGAATCCTTGGCAGCTTTAACTGTGTCTTAGGATGGTACTTATCACTTGTTTTCATACATAATTTAATGAAACAATCAGTACAGTATGACCGCAAGCATGTTTTAAAGTTAAATGGAAGCATAGAAGGAAAGGCATGTAACTGAGGTTAGAGAAAATAGACTAAGGAGGATAATTAGGTGAGAAGATTGGAAGGAGACTAAGGGACAGGTTGGCAGAAACAAAACTTGGAGGATGAGGAGGAAATAAAATCCAGGAACCCAACAAAAGCTTTGAAAGAGCAAGGTGAAATGGTCTGCGGTACATTAGAAACAGATACTGCTCAACACAGGCTTTATCTTGATGGTGCATATTGTAGACTTGGCATAGGAGAACTGGAAGGCATCTCGAGACATCATCTTTTATACTACTTTTCCCCAGGGCAGGATCATGTGCACACTTTAGAATGTTGCTGACCCATTTTCATGTGCACTGAAGAGAATGCATGGCACTCATTAATTGCATGGGTACTCTTTTAGACTGGCTCTGCTCAGGCATCTGGAAATATTTAATTGATACCAAGCATGATGAGAGGTTGGTTCCAGGTACTAGAATAGTCCCCTCAATACAAGTAACTTGGTAAGTAGCCATGCATGTACATCAGATACCAGTATCGGAATGGGGAAACCAATCCTTCAGAAGAAAATCTCTGTGCTGCTGGGAATAATTTAATCTTCAAGAGCAGTGTAAATGAACTGAAGTTGTTTTTGCTGAAGGACATTTTGGTTTTTAGCATCCACAGAATTGGCAATGGAAGGTAGCTAGAGAGAAGCACATGAGTAATCAGAGCCTCTCTCTCAGTGTTTGGGAGTTTTGGTTCTCACCAGAGATCTGTTACTGGTGTGATTCAGGACCTTTTGCCAGGTTGATGGACATCCCTATGCTTCTGTTTACCTACTTGCCCATGTTTGAATTACTGGTCCTTAAAGCTGGAGCTAGAATAGAAAGTCCCAGGCTTGTAAATACAAGAGTTAAAGATAGGTCTGCGTATAAGCTGTAGCTGTTTAGGACATACTTAGAGGGATATAAAGTAAAACCTCAAACCGAAGAGCTCATAGAGTCTTTAATGGCTGGATCTGAGGTCACAGAACCATAGGTGAGGGAGTGTTTACTCCTTGTATACTCTCTGCATTACTCTTACATCATCCTCTGAAGTGTTTGGTTTGTACTGCTATTGGAGATGGAATGAGAGGCCAGATGGGCTTCACCTCTGGTCTGAGAGGGCAACTGCTATAAAACCCCCTTCAAATTCTATTATAGGAAGATGATCAAAGCATGAAACACCACAGTGATGAGCATCTGAATACAGTAAATGGAGGCAGTAAGCTAATCTTAGGCAGCTTCCTCAGAAAAGCCAGAAATGAATGTGTATGGGGCAACCAAAGAGCTCTTCTGGACCTCAAAATGGCTGAAGCCATCTTTTGTGACAATTTTTGAGCTCAAGAAGGACTTTTATCTCTAGGACTTCAACATAGCAGACCCTACAAACACCAAAACCACTTAGATAAAAAAAATCCCCCCGCCCCAAAAATGTTCTACAATTGAATGCTATGTACAATTGTATGCTATGGACAACTGGGATTTCTATTCCAGACAGTTGTTATTCTGTATTGGGTATTATATATAGTGATATCAGAGGAAAACTGATTCTGATGGTGATCTTAGCTGCATGTGTAGTTTGTGGTACACAATACTTGTATTATTTGGATACTTTCACATTAGACAAAGGATGGCTAAATATACAAATCTATTTAGCTAAAATATGGTTATTCCTGAAGCAAATCAGTGATGATGTTCCAGAAGCTGTGATTTAAAAATAAAACACAAAACCAAAACAAAATCCCCCAAACCACAAAACCCCCTTTAAAATGTAGAATTTTATATTGGTGACACATGAGTTCTTGCTATATAAAGAAAGCATTTTAAGTTTTTATTTCTAGTGCTTGTTGCCTCTGTTCTTGTGAGCTGCTTGGGTTCATGGTGTTCCTCTTGTGTCTGATTTCATACTTAAATGGTTCTTGGGAATATCCCTTTTTGGTTTGGGTTAAATGAAGGGTTTGTATATAAATAGGGTTTGTATTTTTGTTGTTGTTGTTGCTGGCTTGACTGATGAGGAGTGCTGGTAGTCCTTGTGCAAGACTACAGTCTTTGTGCAAGACTGAAGTTCATGATGGTTCAGGTGGAAGAGCGACCTTTGCATCAAAACTATACTGGCAAATGAGCTGTATGTGTATTGTTGCCTGCAAGGAGATCCCCAGTTAGTTATCAAAAGTATTTTTTCCCGTTAAAATAAAGAGCTTAAGACAGTTTTTTAACTTGGGGTGGTGGTGAGGAAGATCTCAGATGTCCGAGGCAGGTTTTTAAAGGTTTGTTTCAAAAGTAAAGTAATCAGCAACCCAATCCTAGTGAAAGGATAAGACAGATAATTAAGGACCGTTTGCAAATAAAATAATTCGTTGAACAGTTTTGCAAAGTAAAACCAGGACAGTAAATTGTATTAAACATATACCTTAAAAATTGGACTGCAGCTCACTTTTATTTCAGCAAATTTAGATGTTAAATCTCAGATGCAGTATTATGTAGCAGGGAGGCATACTGTGTTTGCTTTTTGTTGTTTTTTAACCATAAATAGCTCATAATAACTTAAATTCAATTGAAAGAAGCCCATCTGTTACTGTTCTTGTTTTCTTACCCATCATTTAAATGGTAAACATCAAACCATAAAAAGTTCAACTGTGTTCTCCCCTTTGACAAAGAAAATGTGACAACTGTTCACCTTATTCTGAAAGCAGTGCAAAACACACACAAATACAGGTCTGAAATCATCAGCTACTTTATGCAAAATAATTATTTTCAATGAACTGCCGAAAATTCTCCACCTGGCTTCTGGTCGCATTCACCTGCTTTTCAAACTTACTTATCCCTTGATTTGAAAGGAGGTATCCCTAGCTGATATGAATATGTAAAAAAGGGAGAGTTTACACCATGTATGTTGTTCAAACACACTTCTTCTTTTAATGGTCCACATATACTTTCTGTTTAATGAGTTTGAAAAACTTTAGACTACAGTGGGTTGTTCTAGTACTACTGCCCAAGCACTGTCATGCAACGTTGGTTCTTGTCTAACAAGACAACATAATCAGAAAAATGTGCAGTAATATTTATAAAAATAATTTTTTTCCTTCCTCAAAAACAGCAAATAAATGTGCCTGAAGACTGTTTCTGGGCACAAATTATTTAAAGCTAGCTGTTGCAGATGTTTGCGTTAAATTTAAGTTTCCCTTTATATCTCTGCTGTCACTCAGTATGTTTTCTTTCTGAACCTAAGTTTTTTCTTTTTCAGCCCTATCTCAAAAGCCATTTATTTTAGGTTCTTGACTTTTCCTACCATGACGAACATACCATTTCTGCTGATTCCCCGGCCCCGAGTAACCAAAACAAATGGAGATGAAAGAAAATAGTAGGCGTTGTCTGAACGACCACAGTATTCCAGTAAGCTGCAGGTTTGACTCTGTTAGCAAAGAGCACTGCCTGGCCCTGGGCAGGGGCTGTCTGCCTGCGCGGGGGAACCGCTGGAGCAGTCCTGGCTGCTCTCTGCCCTGCCACCGACACTGTGGTGCTCTCGGGAACATCCCTGACCTCGTGCTGGGCACCTGAGCGTGGCTCAGTGGGTGAAGTAAGGTCCCCCAGGAGCAGCTCTGCAGCAGTTACAAGGGAGCAAACAGCGAGGTAATTGAGATACACGTCAGAAAGGAACATTTTCAGGGTCAGGAGATTAATAAAATGATTTAAAATGGGGTTGGTTTGTGATTTTACCTTTTCTTTTTTTTTCCCCCCAGTGTTTTTCTGAGCGCTGAGTTTTTCATTTGTGTCTCGGATCATTCTTCTTCTTCCTTTTCTCACGATGGCTATTTCTTCCAATGCCTGTTCCCTCCTTCTCTTGTGTTCCCACATCCCCGGCTGTCTGCCCCTCTCATGAATTCTGCTTTATTGCTTAATTGCACTTGTCAGTGCCCCAGTCCTGGTGTTCTGTGGTCTGTTTCTTCTCTAGTGTGCACCTTGTCATCCCCTCACCACCCTTGCTACCCCCCCCAGTGAAACCACAGCAGTGATGCTCACACCTCTCCCCTTTCTTTACTTCCCTCCATCTCTTTTCCCCCTTTTTTTTTTCTCAGATTTGCATAGGATTGCCTCCTTTCCCGGACTGCCACCTCTAGCTGAGCTCGGAGAGTCTTTGCCCATCTCAACTCTGTCCAAGCTCTGGGTTTTCTCAGGGTTGTCCCATCGCACTGACAGCCACAGACCTTGGTTCCTGCAGCCTGATACTGCACAGAGTAGGGGTGGTGCTGGCTAATCATTCCTGCTCAAGGAGCTTTAAAGAGCAGGATTTTTAATCCTTCATTGTTTCCCAGTGCAGGTACAGTCAGGTGAGACTGTTTTCTAGTTTTAGAAGAAAATTAAGCTTTGGTGCCATACAGAGAGGGAGGGGGAAACAAAGTATTATTAAATGGTGGTAGCTGGGCAAAACTCTCATATTTAGTTATTTTGTATTTTTGCAGCTGAGTTGCATAAGTGGCAGCTCTGTGCTTGTCTCTTTGCAGGCTGGTAAAAGCAGTAGGGAGAACTACGCATGAGGCTTCTCATGGGGGAGAGGTGAGGTGGCTGCCCAGATACTTCAGGTCAGTGCTTCCGCAGTATTTTTGGAGCCATAATTGCTGGATTTCCCTGCTGGCGCAGGGGGATCTGCGAGCAAGCGGCTTCCTGGCAGGATTCTGGGAACAGCACCAAACCCCACGGCAGGCAGCAAGCAGGTTTTGTGCTCTGAGTCAGAAGCAGGCTGAGAAGATGCAGTCCTCAAAGCACCTACCCGAGACAGGGAAGGGGATCCGTGTGAGAAGGATATTTCCAGCCTGAGGTTCAGAGCTTGGGGAGGGAACCTTCTCCTCCCAGCACGCTTGGTGAGTCTGCGGGTCAGCTGCTGGTTTTGGTGAAATCACAGGAGAAGGGAGGTTGCTGCATTTCACCACCATCACCCTGAGCCAGCTCATCCTTCTAGCTATTTCTGTCTGCGCTTATCTGTAGCATCATCCCCCTCGTGCCTGTGTACCTGCCAAGCATTCAGATCAGGCACTGCTGTGGCAGCCTCCTTCTTTCTCTCCAGCCTGGAGGATAAATGACTGGATTGCTTTTTTTAATTGTTTCTCTGCATCAGGAATTTACAGCGGGAAAGCTAAGTTGGAGAAACGCTTTCAGGAGCAGGCGGCCGGGTTGCCAGATCCCCTCTTGTTCTTAGCTCCTAGGGAGGTCCTGCAGCCTGGCCCTTGCTGGGCTCGCTCACTGCCCCGTGCATCGGAGCTCTCTTTGAAAGCGATGGTTTCCCGGAGTGAGATGTGGTCTCAGGTAATGACAGCCAAAGTTTGGATGCGAGAGAGAAGACCTGGATCTGACTTACTTGCAAGGCGACCCAGAACAGAAAGCTGAGTGCTTGGGTGAGTTCACAGCAACTAGCTTGTGCAATGCAGGACTCTACTCTTCTTTGTTATAGACTGAGTTATTCAATGTAAAAAATAACAGGATCAAAAATCCTAGCATCTCTATAGTATATGCTGTTTGTATGCTATATGTGTTGTTTAGTTCGGGCTGTGAAGTAGGCTGTGCTCTGTGTTTAGTACAGCTCACCGTGGTTTGTGACTTTGTTCCCAGCTGGGAATCTCAGTGTTTGCATCTGGAGTTGTGCAAACACATACAGATGTGCAAAACTTAGGTCCTGCTTTTCAGTGTCCGTTACAGCACTGGTTTGAGCCAGTAAATTTCACTCAGATTGGGAAATGGGAATTAAAGCATGTCTTCTGTCACTTCAGTGTATGAATTCAGAGGGACTGAAGCATAGACAACATGTCTATCTGGAACATACTGCTTCTGATCCTTAAAATACAAGGTGTAGACATAATGGGATACAGTTTAAAAGCACTTTCTCCACAATTACTTTATTGGTGAGGTGGGGAAAGAGATCAAATAATCAGAACTTTTTCAGCTTGAATAATGAGGTTCTAAAGACAGATTTTTTCTTTTTTTTTTTTTTTTTTTTAATAATCAGAGTATATTTCAATATGAGGCTTTCAGGGCTCCCCAGATATTTTCTTCTGTCCTTCCACTGACTGAAACTGTCATTGTAACATTTGGAGTAAGGCTTGGATTCAGATATCCTACATAGATATTTCTGTTTGTCAAATCTGTAATTTACATATGGATTCTTACGGTAATACCTACAGTGGAAGTTGTTTTGATGAGCAAGAAATGTTGCAGGATGTGGAGTATCTAAATATCTAAATTAATATATTGTTTCTTTCAATGTTTGTAAAATATTTGTATGCCGTAGGCAACTATTGATTCGCAAAATTTGACTTTAAAACATTAATAGTTTTTAGCACTTCCACAGCAGTATAAAGATATCGGTAGTTGGCTCCTGCCCAGATGGAGCATTTGGGCTGAGATTGCTTTGCCTCGCCAGCTATGGTCTGGATGATGCTTCTGGCCAGAAGCAGAGTCCTCAGCTTTTTGGCTTAGTTTACTACTGGACTATGAAGTTAAACCTGGCAGGTCCAAGGAAGACTGTGTTTTACCCTGATTGTTGGAAATTAGCCACCTTTACTTCAGATGAGTCAGGCAGGTTTCTGTATATGTGTATATTAAAGGTTTTTAAAATCCATAAGTAACAATGTTCTATTTTCCTCTCAATCCTTAAGTACAGGTAACTAGTTCTTATGCTGCCCTTGTCATGAATTGATGAGAAAGTCCTTTACAAATGGGATTGCTGCCACTGCACCATTGCACACATTCAGGAATGGCAGCACAGGAGGTGGGAATTATTTTGTGTCATTTTTACCATTTAAAAGTTGAACTGGTCATTCAGGCTCCCACCACATTAAAGGGAGAGGTGCACAGTTCATTACATTCTGGAGGAGCTTCGTTCCCTTTAAGTATGTGATATCTAGGCAGTTAAATTGCTTAATTCTCCTGCTCGGTCCCAGGTCCTGTATCAGATAGGCTGCGTTTCTTTGCTTCAAACACTTGCCTTTTGGAGACAACTAATTATTTCCCTCTGAGACAAAACCCTTGTTAGTTTTGAGGCCAGCTTACTGAGGGGGCTGGCACTGCAGCAGTTAAGGGTGACACCACACCAGGTCTGGCTCCCCACATTGTATAAGGTCCTCCAGTGCTGTCCCAGCAGAAGGGTTACCAAAAGCACCCACGTGCCCACGCCTTGCTCCAAGACACGCAATACACCCTTCATGCGGTGAAATGCTGCTCTGGTGAGCTGCAACACGGGCTTCGCGTTCTATCAGGAAATTTTGAATGGAGAGAACAACCAATTGCCACATGGCACCTTGAAGCTTAAGCAAAGCACTTAATGTATGGATGTGACTAGGTGGGTGTAGACAGCGGTAGCTGTATGGGTGCTTTGAGGATGAGAGACCCGTGTGGGGGGTCTTTGGCAGGGTAGACGCTGTCTCCGTTGGCCAGGGAAGTGCTTACCTGCTGAGCTCGGCTAGATGCTTTTCGGGCAGCTGACAGATGGACCACATCTCACCCGGTGTGACTTGTACAAGGTCACTTCAGCAGGCGAGTGCCAAAGCTGGATGCAAAAGGCAGGCCCACGTGTTAGTCTTTACAACATACCACCTCCCCAGCACCCAAACAGCCCTGCCTTGTTTGCGCTTCCCTCATTCTCGCATGCTTTGTGAAATGCCTGGTTTAAATACCAGTGCCTTCATGCCCTGCAGTGGGACTGGGTGGGCAGTGCTTAGCACCATGGCTACACGAGGAGGTGAAACCAGCCAGGCCTGCAGGGTGAGAGGAAAAAACAAGGGAAAAATGGTTCTTCTACTAGATTTTGCAAATCACAGCTAAGATCTTGTTGTGCAGCAAAGGCAGCAGGTGCCTGGCACCGTCAGGGTGGTCATGGTGGCCTTAACCAATCTTTTACCAGCCACTAAACCACACAACGTTTGTGAACACTGCTGCAGTGTGTTCCTTTGCTTTCCAGTTCCTATGGAAACATGCTGTAAGAATGTCTAAAATAAGTACATTGCTTTGAAACTATTATTATTTTGAACTTTCTTTTCCCCCAAATCTCCTTTACCACTTTTCTGGCTGATTTTTTTAATACATTAAAGAGGTCATTGTCATTATCTGGCAACAGTGTGCTACCCAGCTTACCCAGGTTTCTGCATCCTGGGATCTGATGGATCCCAGGATCTGATATGGAGATCAGTGCTTTCTTCTTCCATCCTCCCTGCTCAATGGGGTGGCAGGTTGTGGGTGTAAGTGTCAGATATATGTATATATTTTTTTGTATATATAGGGGTGTGTGTGTACACACACTGAAGCGGGCTTGGCTCCAGCTCCCTTTCTTCCCCATGTAGTGAATAGGACAGTTGTTTGCTACAACAGGCAAAGGCGCAAGCTTATTCCCAGCTCCTTTTAGGTTCATGGCATGGTGTTGGCTAGGAGGGTGTGCTGGATGTCACCGAGTCCAGTTGCCCGTCGAAGCAGAGCCCTCTTCACTGGAGGTGCAGGAGATGGTTGTGAACCAGACGGAGACATCCTGCAGGTCCCCTTTGCCCTGTGGCAGGGTCAGCGCTGGAGCAGGCCATGGGCTGTTTGGGACAGCTCTTGCAAAGGAAATTACTTGTTCTACCCAAAAGGATGCTCACACTGGTAACTGAAAACTGGGCTGTGTCTTTAAAGCGCTCTTCCATAGTGCTCCCATGGTTTCCTTATAAAGCTCTCATCTCTCCTAGAGCAATCTCCCTGACCTTAGTAATGTCTAAGATTTTCAAAGTAGCCATGTCCCATTTTCAAAAGCTGCTTTTGACAGGAGGGCTTTAGGAGAGCTAGGGATAAATCTAGTAAAGGTCTAAAAAGCCTTATATAAAGCTAGGTGCTAATTTTTGTTCATTTTTAGGCTTCTGGCCTCTTGCAGCACCGTGCCTCAGAACCAGTGTTAGATACCAGGAGAAAAGCTGGAGATGCATCTTTGATATTCAAGGGGAAAGCCCGCACTTAAATCCAGAAAGCACTTCAGGAATTTTTGGGCAGTGCCAAAACCCATGACACCCCTATGTGCTGGATACATATTTCCCTCAGTATCTGCATTCCCCAAGTGTCTTCTGGTCTGGGGATCTACACATCTGCTGCTTCTGTATGGCCCTGCTGGATCCCAGCAGTGGAGGTAACTACAAAAGTGGGTCTGAAATGAAAGGGAGTTGACACTGAAGCAGTATTTTTCATGACTGCACATCCTAGACAAAAATATATTCCAAAGAGCCATGGCTCTAACTAACATTATGCTTTAACAGTAAACCATGTCTCAGCCATTTGAGAAATGTGGGCATCTGTTTGAATCCTATTCCAAATCATCAGGCCAAATTCTGCTCACGGGGTTACATGTGCAGAGCCAGCGAGCAACTTGCTGTGTAGTTATGCACCCTGGTTTACGCTGCTGCCTGTTTAGTCTTTGCATGATGGTTTATGTGCTCGTAGTAAGCATACTGGCAACACCAGATCTGTTCTGTTTTGGTGCAACACCGAAGACCCATAGAAGAAATGTGAGTCTAATCTTGGGGACACAAGAAAATTTTATAGACTGATTTCAGGGTTGCTCTCATACTGGAGTTAAACACTCATTAACCAAGTAGACAAATTAAAATGTAAATGCTGGTCCAAAAAAAAAAGTATTGTGAAGTCTGGCATTTGCATTTCATATCTGCGAAGATCCTTCCTGGCTGGAATAACAAGCATTGGCTCCAGCACTAAAGCAAATACTGAGAGAGATGAGAATCGTGAACTCTGGAGCAGTAGTGGATTATAAAGAGAAATTGCTCTGTTTTAACATGGAAATGCAAGGCTGAGATTTTGATTGCAAGGGCTCTACTTGAACTGCTTGGAGCTGGGCCACTGTAGATGTAACCTTTCTAACCCAATTGATAAGTTCGTGTGTATGCACAGTATCTAGGTCATTCACGTTTACCCTGAGTAGCCCAGAAATGAATGTGCTAAGACTTCAAAATATGTTGCCTTTCGGCCCTTTCATTGTAGCAGATTTCTCTCTCCTGATCTTTGTTCATCTATGCATTTTATTCTGGAAAACCCCTCAAGATATCACCTGATATGGACAGATAACTGATAAATGAAATGCTAAATAAACAGCTACACTGATGAGAGAGTAAAGGGCAGTTGGATATGCATATACCTGGAAGTATAAGGGACAGGTACTCTGAAATAGGGAATTATTTACACTTTTACTAAATCACTGCAAATTTGTTTAGCAGTCATGGGAATTTTGGAAATACCTTTAATTTGAGAAGGGCAATATTGCAATGATTTAAAAGTATTATTCTGGCATATGCCATTAGATAACATTAAATCCCAGCCATAGTCAAGTAATTGTTAAAGTCTCTTAAGAGAAAAGTTGTAAGTTATCTTCAAGGTAATGGACTCGTGAGGAATGTATGTGTGTGGTTCAATAAAGGAAAATCACAGAACATAAAAGTGATTTTTAAAGGTGACATTTGCACATGTACATTATTATTATTGTCCTGGTATTGATATATTTCATAGCCTCCTAGTCTTGCCTACCACACCAAATAAATTTTCTTAGGCCCCAGTGATGTCAGACACACCAAACGTGGCATGAATGGTAATGATAGATGGTCATACTTCAAACTGAGACACAGTGTCCATTGGGTTCCCACAGGAATTCGCATCAAGGCTGGTTGTAACTAATGATCTGTGAATACAAAAATCAATTGAATTTGAAGGCAGTACTGGACTGGGAGGTATTGCACGCTCTGCTGATGACAGAGAGAAGTTTATAGCTGGGGAACTAGAAATACTAGATTTCTTATCTGCAAGGCCCAAAGATGACAAATATAAACAGATCTGTGGAAAATGATCTGGACATACGTAAACAGTAGTGCTAGGAAAGAAAAGAACTGAAGAGAAGGGCTGGAGCTGAAGTGAGACGTACACTTCTGCAAAACAGGTCTTAGCCTGTTTTACGTTGGGTAGCCGGGGCAGTGGGTTGAGTTGCTCTCTGCACATATCTACAGTTCTCCACTCATCATAGATCTGAGACTGCTATAGAATTAAAATCACTGGATGAAACCCAGCGTTTGACTTTTAGATGGCTAAAGGTGATTCTAAGATGGATGTGGCATAGGGAAGAGGAAAGAAGCTGCCAAATTTGCTATGTGGCTTGGGACTCTTGGGCAGTCTGGTGGCCATACACAAGGTCTGAGTTTTCTTCAGAATAGTGCACTGAGTGTAGCTTATTTCTGGCATGTTTTAAAATGTGGACAACTGCATTCCTTGTTTTTTAAAATGCCCCCC
>JAVJGG010000027.1:4454205-4528978 GCA_035590195.1 Aviceda cuculoides | reverse complement strand
AACTGCCCCCCCCCCTTTTTTTTTTTTTAAACAATCTTTTTCTTTGCATGATGTTGCAACACAAAGAAAGGCCAGTGCGTAGCGGAGGTGTGAGCAGAAGGGTGCTGCCACGGAGTCCCATTAGGATAGATGGGGAGGAAAAAGCAGAAGAGGTGAGGAGAACAACCCTTGACACAGAGCCACCCTCACTGAAACATGGGTCTCAGGTTATGTTAGTTAAACTGGGTAAGAGGAGGGGCAGCAGTCAATGCAGGTTTTGATGTCAGAATTAATTTTTATCAATCAATACACTTTGCCTAATCAAATATCTGTATGCCTTCAAGGATTAGCACTTCTGTATTTAATTTATCTGTCCCTGGTTAGGATCAGAGTCAGGGTAGATTATAAAAATATCCACTTTAACTTTGATTCTGTGTTTCCTTGGCTAAAACATGACATAAGTTTTGTTGTCTCAGAAAATGCTTTTACACATACCTAATGCATGCGTGTGAATCCTCTCCCTCCTTTCCTAGCCGCAAAGAGCATCGGTTTGCGTAGATGCCCCAGGGAATTACACTTTAGCGCATCATTGTGTTTGAAATTCCAGATTCCTTAAAGTGAACCTACAGCCTATTCTCTCTTCAACCACATAAGATGCTTTTTTTTTAGATTAGAAGGATGCAGGGCTTAAAAGAAAGGAAGATTTGCTAGCAAACAGAGCACTAAACTTGAGCATCAGGAGGTCGTTGGCACTTCCCTCATTCTGTTGTTTATCTGTTTGGTGACATGGGATGAAACATTTCACTGCTCTGTTTATTCCACAGGACTTTGGAGTTTCCCCACACTTTGTTTTATCCTGTCCTGCTGTAAACTCTTTGAGGTGGTGTCTGTTTTGTACTGTGTGTTTGTATAAAGCCTACAGCTACTTGACTGTCTGCCTGTGAGCAACCGAAAATGAGGGCATGTTTTGGGTTGACAAAAAAGTAGAAGACGCATGTCTCAAGGGGTTAAACATAATAAGTAGCTGAGACAAGAAGATTTTTTTTTTGGTTGGGCCTAAGATGCCTGGCCTATTTCTAGAAGGAAACTTTCGTTTCTAGTAACAGGACTACATTGAGCATAGTCTGCAAGAATTCAGCCAGAGAGGAGGACAGTTGTGAAGAAAAACCTCTTTTGGTGAGCTGTGGTTCTTCATGTTAATATAATGCATAATTTCCCACTGATCCCTCAGATATGGTGGTTTTCTAATATGCATAGTTAGCGTGTGCTGCTTCAGGTGTCCCTGGGAAACAAATGTAGTTTGGGACTCGTACTGTCTGGGCTTTTCCCCCTACGGCAGGTTCGTGTCCCTCAGCTGGGACCAGGACACTCCTTCTGGAAACCTCCCCCCATCCCTCTTCTCTGCTGGGTGGCTGAGAGCAGTTACAGAGCAAAGAGATCTGAGGACTGCAAGAAGGAGACAGGGCCACCCCTGCATCCAGACTGGAGAGGCTGTGAGGGACCATGGTGACAATTTTGACCTTCTTTTATTTCCTTCTGCCTCCGGAAAGGGCATATCAAGATTTGTTGGATTGTGCTAGATTTTTTTCAGGGCCCCGTGGATGCTTCTGTAAGCACTGTTACTGCATTCTTGCACATGGTAGAGGCCAGTTGATAAGAGTATCTTGCTTCAATCAGATCTCGGTGATTTCCTCAAACCCGGTTGATAAAGCAAAGCCCAAACTACCCTTAGATCTTCAAAGCGCCCATCCACCTCTCTGATTGTGCCCAGGCCAAGTACTTCAAAGAGTTAAAAAAATCTATAAATTAATTCCTCTGGCCTGTTTCCTTCCCCAAGATATTTCATTATAGGACAGGTTGAACACAGGGAAGAGATTAGCAAGTTTTTGTAGTTTTGTTCATGTGCATATTTGGATCAAACTATTATAACATTTTTTGTGAGATCTGCAAATTGCTTTTTTAAAGTAAATTTAATCCTTTTGAGCATATTGTGCACTTTATAGCTCTTAAATGATGCTTAAGCTCCAAGTTCTGTCACTGTTTATGAAAAAATGGGTTGTCTTCATTTGTAAAATCATGAAAATCTCTTAAGCCTGCTGGCTTTTGTTGCAGTCAGTGGGATATTTTTGCTTTGGATTCCAGCTGGAAGAGGATCAGCTCTCCTGCTACTGGGAAATGTACCTTTAAATTGTCCTGCATCCTACTTCATTAATTGACGCATTCTGCACTAAGCCATGACATTTTCATTTTCTAAGCCATTTCTTAATTCCAACACTGAATAATTAAAAAAAAAAAAAAAAAAAGCCCAAGGAAAGCATATCACTGAAGACCATCACAGAAGCTGTATATACAAGAAGACATGCAAATTGTAGGATGGATTGCAAACACAGACGAAGAGCTACCTAAAAGCCAACATAACCCAGAAGCTGTATCCCCAATTATGCATGTGTAGTGTTTTTAAATGAGTGCTGCAACACCCTCATCGAGTGCTTGTTTGGTACTTTTAACTACAGAACTTGGTGTGGAGTTACAGGCTGACAGCAAAGCGGTGTCATTAACCTGTTTTCTCTAGCAGATGGGATAAATGTGGAACAGTGTGTTCTCTTAAAATGATTTTTTTTAAATGCCATCTACACAGATAAAGCGTGCAGTGGTGTCCTACCATATTTCTGCAGGAAAATTAAATAACAAAGGAAAAGGGAAAAAAGGCAGCACTTTTTGTGAGGGGCTGTGAGGAAGCAAACTGAAATTTGTGGGTTACTTGCCAAGAGCCATCATTCTGTGTCTTTGGGAGAACAGCAAGCATTTTACACTATCTTCTCCCCTGGTGTTTCACTTTTTGTAACAATACAAAACCATAGCAATGTGTTTTAATCTTTTGCCTCTCTGTGTCGCGCCTTATCTTCTTCTCCTAGGTTTCCAGAGAAAACAGGATTCAGAAACTTTGATAGAGGAACAGATCAGATAAATCTGTGCAGGTTTTCATCTGATTTGTACTGAAATGACGCTGCGTGCAGTGCTGTGGCAAAAACATGGGGTAAAATTAAGACTACACAGCCCGCAGGAATTATTAAGATTTAATAGCAAGACTGAAACCTGATGTGCCATTCCCAGCCCCGTTGAGCTTTACAGCGTGGCATTTGGATGCTATTGTAAGTGTGTTTCAAAATGAGTATCTGCTTGGTTATGCAAATTATTCTTGTATCAAGGAACCACTATGTGCTACAAAATTAAAACTGGGAGGAAAAATAACCGCTGTGGGATAATATGCAATAAATCCACTGAAGCTGCTGACTCTGGTGAGGTAACGTCTTGTCCCTCTATGGGTGGAACATTTCTCTATCGAATCATTACAGTTTTGCTCAGAAACATCCTACTGCTTGAATCGCCGTGGGAAGAACAGTAATGTCAAGCCGATATCAGGTTTTCCCAATAGGAGCATCCTGCTGGGAAATGGGGTGCACTGACGTGATGGTCTGAAAAGCTCAGCTGCGGCAGCTCTCTGTAATTGCTATTCCCTTCTGATTTCTTTGCTGAATGCACAAAACTGCTTCTAACAAACAGATCTGAGACGAAAATCCTTGACTTGTCACCAGTGTAATACTCTGCATGCTAAGCTGGGGTTTGTGACTAGATTGCCTTCATTGTTTCTTGCGATCACTATTTGATACTGAGTCTCTCATCTCCTGCTATGGTGCCAAAGCCTGACGCTGACAGCAAAGGCTTCTGTTTCAATTGGTGATGTTTAATTTTTTATGATCAGTGCAGTTTAGTGCCTCCCCAGGTAGGAGGCTCCAATGCTAATTAGCAAGGAAATGTTTTCTGCCTTCACAGGACACATGTGCACTCTGCATTTCGGTTCTATTAAACAGCTGGGCTGAGTGGGATTGGTGGTGGTTACTGCTGGCTGCACCGAGCAGCCTTTTACTACTATTGCTGCTTGAAGAAAACAGTGCTCAGTTTTCTCTCCTAGCCCACACAGCTGCAAAAGAAAATCTTTTTTTTATGTGGAGGCTGTTGAAGGAGACATATAGTCCTGCTTGGGAGCTGGTAAGCATCACATCCCAGAGAGGAGTGCTGTGTTTGTGTGGTGTGAACAAAGGGCAGGCTTCGTTTGGTTCTGGTGTGTATTCTTTAGTGATGAGGAGTTTGGTCCTTATAATATTAGTTGGCATTTGGCTATAGACCTACAGCAAAAAACATCTCAGACCTTCTATGATGTAGTTAAAGTTTGGGGTTTTTTTTTCTTTTGTTTTGGTATATAGTTTAAAATGATTGCCACTTAAGGTTTATTTCCTAAGACTGTGTTAAGCTGAAAAGAATTGTAAGGTTTATCTTACCTTTTTTGGTAAGCTTATATCAAGGCAATTGGATAGCACAGCAGTTACTATATCACACTTACAGGCTGTTGTAAGGAGTATTCTGGACATTGCTTATGGGAGTTGTTTTGAATGTATACTTACTCATTGCCTAATTTCCTAAACTGTTGTTTAGGCTCCTCATTCATTTTTGAACAAGTCACACAGAATCCTGTTCTTCTCTTTGATTCTGTATTGTTTGCCAGGAGGATTTTCAGCAGTGGTGTGTTTTAGTCTACTGCACACAGAGAGTAGAGCATTAATAAAGAAATGTAAGCGGAGGAATCAGAAATACCCAATCATGATTTTTTTGGTGTCTGTTTGTGCTGAAGAGAGGTGGCTGAAATATATTAACACAGCAAAACCTCCCTTATGATAAAGCAGAAGGAAAAGTTGAATGTTATGTGGACTATACCCTTCAACACCACAGGCAGAAGAGGCTGCCGTAGAGCTTGGACCTGCCTGGCTGCTCTGGTGCTTCCCTGTCTGGGAAATTCCTGTTTCAGAGGAGAGGGGCCAGCAAATGGAAGCAGCCCTGGCAGAAACTGGGCACAGAGTTTGCTTTCCAGGGTCTGCAGCCAGTTGCTCCCGTGTCCGTATATCCCCAGCCTGTGCAGCGGTGGGTCCTGTCCCCACGGAGACTGCTGGTGGCCTTGGTGCCCGTGAGGCATGGGGTGTAGGTTTGACTTTCCGGGGGGGCTTTTGACACGTCTCGCCCCACAGGGAAGCAAAGAAGAGACCTTCAGCTGGGATGGATGAGCCCCACGACGATGCTTTGATGAGGGGCAGCGTGCAGGGCTCCTTTCCTCCGTGTGCTCTGTGGCAGACAGACTGCAGAGCGGATCCCGTGAAAACACTGGGGTGTATGTGCCTTTCTGTAGAGGGTCTAAAGTTTTTAGAGCTGCTCTAATTAAGCTGAAGAGATTCTTAGTTTGGAAAACGGAAGTTTAATCTCGAGGCTCAAATCTAGGGCTGGGATTTCTCACAGCAGAGATCCCTAAACCCATAGCAAATCCTAACGCTGCGCCTTGAGCACAGTGAGGGGTGTTAGGGGCTGAACGAACGTAGCGAATCAAGCCCTTAGGACTTAAATGGGGCCCTAAAGGACTTACAAAGCTGCCAGGTTTATGTGTCCCCACTGACCAGGTGTGGGAGGTAGGTATATACGCGGACAGCCCAGTTTCTCAGCTCTGAAGAGGACAGGATTATGAGCACTCAAGAAAAGGTTTAGCAGAAACTCGAGTGTTGCATGGCGTGCTGTGGGTACATGGGTTGGTCAGGCTTCTTGGATCCCTGTCCTCTTGGATACTGGTGCTAATCCCACTCAGCACTTGGGTACCTGTACATGCTCCTCCAGGACTTACCGTGGGTTTCTAAACAAAACAAACTGCTTTAAAAATTCTCTTCTTTCTCCACAAAACTACAGGAAGCTTGTTAATGTCTTGCAACATTTCAGATTCTTTTGCCACAGTGGAAAACTTGAACAAAAATTACTTTTTTACCAAAATAAAACACAAAGAATTTATTAAAAATAATTGGAGTGGCTCAATCTATTTGACTTTCTGAAGCGCTACAGATGAGTTATTTTAGGGTGAAGTTGGGCATCGTAACTGGGTAGTGTCAAATCAAGGTGCTGTGTGTATTTGAACTGGACAATAAGAATTCCAGTTAAAGGGAAAGCTGTCTCTATGTGTAGTGAGATTTTAGCATTTGCTTTCAGATTTTGGATATATACGTTGGATGAGCTAAAGAAACAGTCCACAATTTCTTGCCCTTCACAAATTTTTATTTAATCCTCGTTCTTAAAATAAGTAAATGAGAAAAGCCAGCTGAGAACTCACTGGTGTCAGTGAATGACTATGAGCTGCCACTTTCTTCCACCTGGGCAATGGCAATTCAAGCAGATCTTGCAGTTTTCTCTAAGTCCTGCAGGATTTGGTGTGGTCCCTCCTGCAGCCAGACGTATGTACCAGTGTCCCAGCTTTCACTGATGGCAGAAACCAAAAGTGTAGTCCTCATGGGGAAGAAATTGAGAATATGATTCACAGACACTCAAAGAAAGAGTGGTAAACCCCACCCCCCCCCGCAGCCCAAAGTGTGGTATTAAAAATTAGTAAAATCTCAGTTTTAAGGTAGGCTGTATTATTAGCAATTTTTATTGATAGGATGGTGACATGCTGAAACAAGAGGGGTTTGGAGCTCTGGGGAGGTTTTCTCTGCAGCCATGGATGCTGGAAACTTATTTCTTTGAAGTTGAAGCTTGCATTCTTATTTAATCTCATGCTTCCTGGAGCCAAGTCCTTTAAGAAAAACACTAACGTAAAATTCAGCAATTTGTTGCTGCTCCTCAGGGATTTTTTTTGGCAAAATTGGTCTTGCTCGTCCCCTTTGTGTTCAGTCAAAATTAGTGAGCCGCACTTGCCACAGCAAATCAGCAGGATTTGCTGAGCCCCCAGCTCCTTCTTTGAGTGAATAGAGCGCTGACTTCTTTTTTTGGGCTATACCTACCTTTGCCCTGGTATGGGGGCAAAAAAAAAAAGTTTGATATCTGTGTTAGGCCCCTTCTAATTAGTTTAGTACTTTCTATACTCAAACTACAAGGTGGAAAGGTTGTTTTCGAATAAGCATGTCTTGAGTTTTTTGTTCCAGTCAACTGCAAACATTTCTTTCGGAAGACGGCGGACCAGCCCCACTGAGGTGTGTAGCTCCCAGCCAGAGCCAGGAACTGAAACACTTGGGTTTGTAGGAGTACGTTTTATTATTGATATGGACTGTGCATACCACATACTTCAGCAGAGCTAAGCAGCCTGTGTGCTAGGGAAGCACTTCCAGCAATAAACCTGAGCTGAATAAATTCCTGTTTCCTGTAGCTGGGGAATATCCATATGTCACTGATGAATTCTGCCAGCTCACATATTGAAGTTCTGGGTCTGATATCGAGATTTAATTTCCAAAGGGATTTACTAAATCGGTGCCATTATAGATGGGGAAGCACATAAGAAAAGCAGTTTAATTGATTCAGGAGAACTGAACTCCTTGCTTGGGAGAAGAGTGTCAGGGTGGGATCCTGTAATGGATGTCTGGGTGTCAGGGTAAAATATCGATGGTCATTTCTGTGGCTTGGGTCACTGGAGTGGATGAAATTATATCTTATAGAGGAAAATTGATTTGCATTCATTCATGTTTGGGATGCACAATTAAGTAAGAGTGCTGCTTATCAGAAGACATGATGCTGTGTCTCTGTTGTTTACTGTAATATTTTGTGTGTTCAATTCCTACAATATTTTACCCAGGATCTTTCAGAGATCTAGAAAATTGCTATCAGAAATGCACAGGAATAAGCAAACAGCAAAAAAACCCCAAACCAACCCTCATCTAATCTCATCTAGTACCTAGTTTAAAGTGGCAAACCACCAGGAATTCAGAATTAATAACACTTCACAGCTAATACTGTCTTGTTAAAGAGTTGTGATTTTAGAGCATCCTACTGCGTTACATAGTGATGAATTGGAGTTTCAGTGTTAACTTGTAAGTAATTCCAGTTTGTCTATCTACATATCTCTGTTTATTGAGGTAAGAAATGCAAAAAAATTGAGGGTTTATTGAGGTAAGAAATGCAAAAAAATTGAGGGTCTGTTTATATGAATGCACAGAAAAGTAGTTAGGCTTATTTCCTTTTAAAGCATTTAATATTTCATGCCTCTTGCCAGCCCAGCTGGGAATCTTTAAAAGCACATCTTTACAAGAGCTGACCAAGATTTTTTTTTTTTCTTGGAAAATGCTGATGGATCAAACTCAAAACTGTTAAGTTTAGATGAATTTTTCATTTTATAGAACATTCAAAAATGTTTTGAAACTGGAACAGGATACCCCTGCATTTTCAAAATAAAAGAATAAGATTTTGTTTATAATTTCAGGGGGTTTAAAATAAGACGATTATTACACCGAAAATAAAAATAAAAGGCAAAATAAAGCAATATTTTGGTGCTATTAAAAATATTTTATTTTCCCCAACACTACAGATATTACTGTTCTTTTCTGAACATTTTAGGGTCATATTCATTTGCTGCTTAACCTATGGGGGAAAAAAAAAGTTCTGCCCCCAGAATTAGAAATAACAAAGACTCAGTCCCTTGGGACTCCAGTTTTGCCATTGATTTTTACGCGGAAGACAGACTGGGACCACTGTGAGGGGTGGCCTCATGAAGCTTGTGACAATTATAAGTAGTATGCAGTAATGATAGATGAATATGGAAACATACAGATGGCAGCTGGTGGTCCATGAAAGATGCAGGGAGCCACATCCAATTTGTTGTATTGGTTAAGACAGGTTTATTGTTCATCGTTGTACTGCTTGGAGTGTATTGCGAGTGTCTGGTAGCTGTGTGTTCCTTCCCTGAATAATTCTTGGACTTGCTCTGCTAGCAATAGCTTATTTTTAAAATACCTATCTTATTGGCTATGCATTTCTGTCATTCAGTTTTAGGCCATGTCCCATTTCCTCCACTGACTAATGAACGTTTCTTTCCAGCCTTTTTTCTCTCTTCTTTGAAATGAAACAACCGTTAGTGTTTTTCGAGGGTTCAAACTCACCAAGGTACTACGTATTTTCTGTTTTTCCATGGTTTTGGCAGTGCGATGAGCACGAGGAGACGCTGTCCTGGGAACACGCCCTGTGCGTCCCGGCAGTCCAGGGACCTGTCCACCTGTCCTGACACGGTGGTTGTGAGCGGTCCTGTGAGTACAGGTCGGAAAACTTGACACGGGATCCAGTTTAGTGAAAATGATTGGGTAGGTAGTGTTGGAAGCCAAACCCCTTTCTCTTCATGTTGGTACCCCCTGATGCCAGAGAATCCTCAGCAGTCCTGCTGGCCTGCTTTTAAATGTAAGGGATATTTTGGGGCAAGTCATTTTCCTGTTGTACCCTCAGTATTTGCTGGAGAACCTCAGCTCAGCTGCTGCCATTTTGCTGCCAGCAGCTTGTTTCAGACACAGCACCTGGTATTGATTAGAATTGATTAACATTTCTATAGTGCTTTTTCTTAATGTAGAGCTGGGTGTCATTATGCCCGCTTGACGGTTGGTAATTTGCATCCTGGAAGGGTAAAAGGTCTTGTCCCGAGTAATCGAAGGGGTGACAGTGGTTGTTTTGCTAACGTGCCGTGGTGGTACCTGGGGTCCTGAAGGAGGGGTCTGTGCAAAGCGCAGAGTCCAGTGCCCCTGCCCTGAGGGTCTCAGGAGACCTGCAAGACAGAGAGAAAAAACGGAGGCACATCTCTACCCTTGCAACGCTGGTGTCCATCTGCTGTATCGGAGCAGCTTCACGAAAAAGAATTTGTAAAGGAAAAAAAAAGTGCTTTGGACATCAGTCTTCTAGCAACTTAACGCTCAGAATCATTTGAATAATTGAAGGTTGTGAGCTCCTGGAATGAAGCAGTGATCTAGTGATGCAGTTAGTGATCTGGTACTGACAAGACTTGCTACAACATTTTCTAGATTTCTTCTTCATTTCTTCCTTTATTTGCATTTCTGATCTCTACATAGGCAACTCTAGCAGCAAAATAGAAACTGTAAGGTGCACAGTAACTTCCTGCTAAACTGCTATACATAGAAATCCTTGTAGCCTTACTTCAGTACAGCAGGTGACTTCTTGCCTTACAGCTATGAGGAAAAGAAAATGCTTTTGCTTTCCCAGAGCGAGGGTGCTGGCTGCTGTTGGACGGGGAGCAGCAGCGAGCACCAGCCTGGATGTGCCGCTTGGCTCGCGCGAGCATGTTGCAGCGGCGTTGGCCTCGTGCGGGAGCTGAGCTTTGATCTGAAGGGTCCTGACACAACAGATGCTCTGCCGGAGGCACCACCTCGGGCATCAGCGCAAGTCGGACCTCTTGGCCAAGTGTTTCCTCTCCTGCTGCACGAGAGAGAGGGGAAGGCACAGAGGAGAGCAGGAGGAGGTCCCTGAGGATGTGCATGAAGAGGGGCCGTGTTGCTTACCCTGTGTGGGACAACCCTGGGAAGAGCTGGAGGCTCCGCGTCCTCATCATGCTCCTGTAAAAGCTGGCTTGTACAGCACGGGGGTCACTAGGGGAACTGAAAGATAACTGAAAGATAACCATCTTGCTTTTGCTTCATGATGATTATTCAGGATCACTTGAAAGATTTTGAGGTTTTTTAATGCTCTATTTCTCTATCCAAAAAATATTGGAAATGTCCTGTCTTTTCTCCCCTCTTTGGAATCTCTCAGAGGACTTAGATGTGAATAGCTAGGTTTTTTTTCCTCCCTTAATTGAAAGCCTGCAGTGTTTTGATCCTTAATGAGCATATCTTTTCTTCCAGCTATTTATATGGTATCCATGCAAAATAGATATTAACGTTGCGGAAAAACAGTTTCAACCCATTTGATCAAAATGATTTCTTTCCCTCAAGCAGAAGTCACTGTTACGGTTGCCATAGACCTCCTCGTTCCCCACTCATCAAGAGGGTCTTTCAAGTAAATAAGACAGACAAGGACTGAATTGGAAGAGAATGTGGCAGCCTACTCTTTGAGGCCCTCTCTGTACAAGATAAAGAAGCAAAGAGATCCAAGTTCTAGATTCCATCTAGTACTCCATGTGTCTTGATTTGCCCAGGGGTGTCTTCTACTGCTTTGGCTTTCAGGGCACCTCGAACGCTCGCAGCTGGTCTTACATGGCCTCGGTTTCCAAAAGGCTGTTGCCGTCTCAGCTCTCTGGAGTGCCCGCACACGTGTCGCGGGGTGCAGGTGCCTGTACGTCCATCCTGGGGTTCTGCGTGGCGGTGGGGAGACCTTAATTTCATCCCAGAACCATCAGATTCTGCGTCACCGTTAGTCAAATTTGATCAAATGCCCGTTCTCCCTGCTCCAGCTCCTCTGTGTCCAGGGGCTGTGAGCCCTGGTCAGGAAGGGCACGCTTCCATCTCCATCTCAGCTCTGTCCCTTCCCTTTCCACGGCAGCCCCTCCACCTCAGGGCAGCAGTGCTCTGCGCTGCTATTGTGGGCTCCTCAAGCCAGCCCTTAGCTGCCCACTTACTTATCAGAGTCACCCAGCTGCTTGAGCTGGTACGGGTCCTACCACTGATTGCTCCTTCTCAACCACCAGGCCGTGTGCCTTGATGTGAAAAGAAAATTGAAAAAGTACTTTGCACTTAGATGACATGTAAGTTTTGCTATAGTTAGCTGGTATTATTTGTTGGGCTTGGATGAATTATGGCATATTGTATTTGGCTCTTCTTCATATAGGGTCTTGTAGTACCGTTAATAACATTTGCAAACACTATCTGCTGTTTGGGCAGAAGTGGAAGTGCTGTAAGGAGCTTGGACGGGGTGGCAATCATGGAATCGTCAAATGATGCTCATGTTAAAGGCCCTGCAAATTCATCTGGGAGGCATCTTTGCAGGGGAATGGACTGGCTACACGTTGTGTGAAATTGTCCTTGGATTTGGGGATGTGTAGAGGTTGTGGTGAGATTCAAATGCATTCCCATCAGTCATTCAGACTGTAATAGTTTCCAATACCACATATTCTGCTTAGTATTGCCTTTAGCAAGCAGATAGAGGGAAAAATTAGCATGAGGTGATGCCCGCATTTTCTTAGAGAACCAGACCACTCATTTTGCACAGGTGCCTGTGTGTTTTGTGCATGTGCATGCGTAATCCATCACTTGCAGAGCCAGTCAGCCAGCTATTATTCTCTGGAAAAGGCAGAAGCTAAAATCTGCTGTGAATTTACACTGTGCTGGTTCTTTTTTGTCTGACTGACTACTATCTAGGTTAACATATTATACACTCCCATGTATTATAAATACGTCTGTTATAAAGGATATAGGAGGCAACAACCATAGATAAGATTGCCAAATAGTTTTTATTACACAGTTTGCTGGATTTAGACGTCCATAACTTAGTGAAACCTCTGCCTTTCCGGGCAAGATATCCCAAACATGGCTTATGTCCAAAGATGACAACCGGCTTTTAGAAGTTTTACAGATCCTCTTAACAATATTTTTTAGAGAGTGGAAAGTGGAAAAGGAAATGTTTGTTTTTAAAGTAACTTTTGAAGTGCTTCCTTGGGAAGCTGGGGATCATACGAAACTTTAAACCTGATGGACTGATCATGCTTGTACAGCAGGGGGTTCAGTGTGCTGCAGATTTCAGGGAAGTTATATTAGTGATCATTTGAAAACCAGCTGATGTTTGTACACAGCACAAACCCCATGAGCCTTCTGTCAGTCTCTATATGAATCAGGTATGCATGCAAAGTCAGTCAGTTTTATAATTAGCCACCTGATCCAGTGCACTCCTCCAAGCTGTCTTGGAAAGCTTTCCAAGCGTTTCAGGGAGTGCAAGGTCATGGCAAACAGAACTTCTTGTAGCAGCGTGGGCCCTTCTGCACCCTCTTGGCTGGAGGGGATCAATGTCCTTAAAGTAAATAAACTACATACAGGGAGTTCAGAGGAGCCTTTGAAAACTGCAGCCCTGGTATCTCAGGAGGGATGTCAGAGCACCAGATACTTTCCGTAGAAAAGTCTCCAAGCAGGCGTGCTCTGTCCCCCCCGAGCCTGCTGACACTGCAGGCGCTTGCACGGATCCATGTAACCCCACTGCAGGGAAGCTCTATTAAAGTTGCATGGTGGAGCACTCAAAGCCAAATACGTGTCAAGAATAAGGTTAAAGACACAGTTTTACTCTCCCCGTTCCCTTCCCACCCTGTATTCATTCTGTTACTTTGCAGTTGCCTCACTGCAGTGCTTTTTTTTCCTGGGAAAGCACAATTAGGTTGGAGAAAGAGAGTGCCTGAGGGAGCAGAGATGCTGCTGGTGCGAGTAGTCATGGTGCAAGAAGCTGTGCTGTCCCCAGGGACCACCCTTGGGATGGACGTGGAGCGGTGCCGTTGCTTATTGAGTAGCAGGGTGAGGAGCTGAGCGTTCCCGGTTGTTTTTAAGGAGGAGAGGGAGCAGGTGGAGCTGCTGCAAGGACTGCCGGCGTGAGAGCAGACCCTGGGCGGCTGCTGCTTTTGTGGGAACAGAGGCCAGGGAAGGTCTGCGTGGGCAGTCGAGGGCTGGCAACGTTACCAGAAACAAAACCGAAGGAGACGTGTAGCGGCAGGGCCCAAACCAAAATGATTTATTGCTGGCAAGGCATAGCATACGCTGCTTTGCTGGGGGGGGAGGTTACTCAAAATTAGTTGGTGTGTGGGTTGGGGGTGCCCTCACCTGTGCCAGAAAAGTTTAGTCTCCAAAAGTCTGAGGACAAGAGGCTGCGGCGCGGGGTGGGATGGGTGCTGGTGTGGTTGGGGCATGGCCAGCGTGTCTCTTCCTGACCAGACCCGGCTTGGTCACCTCTGCCCTGTCGCCGGAGCTGGTGTGCGCGTCCTACAGCCGGGCCAAGAGCCGACGCGTGCACGCCGTGGTTCTTCTGCAGACTGTAAAGATTACTTTACACGCATCTCAGAAGCTGGCACAGAGGACTTGCTGTTGGGCTCAGGGTACTAGTAACTGCTGAGAAAAGTGTCTGGCTCCTCTTTTTCTTACAGCCACGCGGGTGGAAACCTTTGGAGAGCTCAATGCGGACTTCCCCCAGCTGGCCCCGAGGTCGGGCGGTATTTGCTTCCTTCAGGGATGGGTTTTCCTGCCACTTACTTACCTGGGCACTTGTTTCCCGTGAGACCTAAGAGAGGGCTGGACCTTTCGTTGGCTGCTGCTGCGGATGTGCCAGCGTGTCCCCACCACAGCAGGTCCCAGGTCCCACAGGCAGTAGAGCTGCATTAGCGGGGCACCGCACTAATAAGGAATAAGTTAATAAGTAATAAACTTCTAAGTCCCTCAGGAGATTCCAGAACAGTCAGCCTCAAGATCTCTGCATCACACTTGGTGTGTTTTAAACATGCCTTCTGTCTCTTCTGACATCTGATGTGCCGGTTCACCAGCCGTCTTTCTCCCAACCATTTATCGTTAGGCAGCAAGCTGCAGGGAGCCGTGTGTGACCCGAGGACATGCTGCAGGAGCAGTGGCTGGAGTAATGCAGGTCACACCGGCTTTGTTTCTTCCCTTCGCATGGCGTACATGGTGTCTTTCTGGGCCAAATGCGGAAATTTGCCACGGGGAAGCACCCGGCTGCAGGTGGCTGCTAACACTATTGAACTCTTTAGGCAGCACCTGCTTTTTGCACTGATGCCAACAATTGTACTGCTAAAAACGGTAGGAAGTTAAACTCTGCAGAAATCTTTTCAGAGGCTGTTTTGTATCATACAGATCCCGTGCCTACATGGGATACTCAATACTGGCTCAGGTGGAACGTACCTTCTGCATCAGAGGGACACTGAGTTTCCTTTAGGAAGCCCTAGCCAGAGGAAGAGGCTTTGCTTACTTGTAATGGGGCCAGTTAGCCTGAAGCAATCCACCTGGCTGCAGAAACAACTTCTGCATGATGCTACTTTTGCTTCCTCCAAATATTTGGTGTAAAGCTGAAGCATCTAGTGAGGCTGTAGCCCAGAGCTGATTGCAGCCTCTGGGTGTATAAACCACAGGGTAGCAAAAATAGGTGCTTTTTGCCTTTCTTTGAAGAATTTATATCCTTGTTTAGAAAAAAAAATAAAAACTGAAGAAGGTGCGGGAAGGAACTATGGAAATAAGGGAAGAAAATACAGTAATGGGCATTGAACACCTCAAAGAAAATCTGAGAGGTGGTTTGATGTCAATATAAACTTGGCCATAAAGGGACAGTGACAGTAAAGGACTGGCGAAGAAAGGTTTCTCAAGGTCTAAGAGTTGAAAGCTGATACCATTGAAATTCCAACTGGAAGTGTGTCACCACTTCTATGGCTCGGTAAAGGGGCTAATGAATGAAATTTAATAACTCATGATATACAGAGGTCAGACCAGATAATTGGTTCATTCCTCTGGGCTTAACTTCTGTGAATCTAAGGACTGATGTACCTTCTGCAGTTTCATCAAGAAAAAATACGTACTAACTAGCAGACATGGTTCCTCAACTCTGAACCAATTTGAAAATGTTTTCTACGGTCTAGAATGCAGTTTCAGAGTGTTAGAAGTTCAGACGCATTTTTGTTTCACTTTTGGGGGGTTTTTTTTGGTAAAGTTGTTCTGAGATCAATTATCTGAATTACTACTATATGCAATTTGGCAAGTATGTGTAATTTTTAAATAAATTTAAGAAAATATTTGGAAAACAACATGGATGAAGAATCCATTAAAAAAACTAATGTTTCTGAACTGAACAGTATTTTTATCCTTTGGGAAATTAAACAAATTATTTTGTGTTCAGACTGATATAAATTAGGAGTAATTAAATTGAAGTCAGCAGAGTGACATTTGTCAGATTAGATGCAAGCAAGTTTATATTGCAGTCCACCAACGAGGATCCTTGTAAAATGTGCTCCTTGTGGGTTTTCTGCTTTCAGCTGTTTATTAAGACTGCTTGAATTATTCATGGAGTATAAATGATCTGATAAAGTTGAATCTTTTTTCTGTCCGTGAAAAATTTGCAGACTGCCTCTGAATGCTGGAAATGAAGTCTTTTCAGCTGCTGGGTGTTTGTGGAGTTCACTTTGACTATCTGCATTTTGCTACCTGAGGGCCGGTAGCCAGTGGGTCATGTTCATCGTGTGTTATTGTCCCAGCTTGGCTGACAGCCTGACATCTTCCAAGCAGGATGGATATACATACACAGCGAATGGAAGTCCCTTCGGGATGTGACAGGGAGTAGGGTCCTCCGTGTCGGCGCATGCAAGACCCGTAGGGCCAGTTCTGTCTCAACCCCTGCAGTCATACGGTTCCTGGACAGGACCAGGGCCTCCTGCCTGTCCTCTTCCCCCCCCTCCCATCTCCAGCAAAGCCAGCTTATCCCCTCCGGAGCCCTTATCCCGCAGTATCCAGCACGTGGAGTCATGGTCACGCTGGAGCATAAGAGCTGCTGTCTGTCCCCTGCCCAGCGACCTGCCCGTTCTCAGCACCCGTCCTCATGCACTGGAGCTTCCCACCATGGGAAAGCAAAACACGAGAGTCCCCTCATGAATGGCTTTTTTCTTCTGTGCATACATTAATATATATGCATATATTCATATGCGCACGTATGCATTCATAAGGAGTAATCAGTAACCAAAGTCTGGGGAGGGGAGGAAAAGCCTCTGCTGCATGACTCTCCTTCTCATAAATTTTCCTCCTGTGTGACGCAGAGAAAAAGTGTGGGAAGAGCGTGTAATCAGCAATATGTTCTTAGGGAATTAGCGTTGCCTAGTATGCTCGAAGTAGTATATTGATAAAAATGTGCTTTTAATTGTTTGGAATGGTTACACTGAAGCTCCGCTCTTCATATTTCCCTTGCATTAGTCTCTATCAAGCTGTTCTTAGAATAGCCTCAGACCTGGAATGTCTGAATTTAATTACTGTTAACACTAGAGATATTTAGCCCTATTTGAGGGAGAAAAAAACCAGAAACTTTTGGGAGCAGAGATAGCTTGTAAAGATAGAAGCATTCATAAGTTTGTTAGCTGGTCTGTAGTATTTAAGCTTATTTCCATAGCAACATTATCAGCTCAGCTCCAGAATTTTGAGATTTTTGTGCGCCCAGTAATTAGAACTAATATCCTAATTTTAGCAGAGATATCACATTTGTGTTTGGCAAGAGTCTTGTAACTAAGCACACTGATTGGAGACTGAAATAATGTTCCATTTTCTTTGATTCCTCTTTCCTGGATCACTCCACACTGCTTAACTAGCTAAAAGCAAATCACTGCAGTCTGCTCTTTCAGTACATAAGTCTAGTTTTACCTTTTGAGAGAATAGATGCATAAATATATATATATATAAAATTTCTTTATAAATATAGCTAAAAGTTTGCTTATCTGTGCAATTCTTAGTAAAACATAAGGGCAAACCCAAAGTACAGCAATTCAAAATACCTATATGGTCCTCATCTAAATTGCTCCAGTTTCACACAGTGGTGCCCTCTCTCCCCGATGAGGGATTTGTGTGGGATACCCCTGGGCCCAGGAAGGGAGAGTGTCCTGCTTGCTCACAGACCTTTCCAGCCATGGGGTCCTGCGGTTGGGGTGTGCAGGGAAGGGACCCCCCCATCCCCTCCCGGTCTCGCTCCCCACCTGCGCTTCTTGGCTTCCCTGGGACTTCCCATTAACCTCCCCAGAGGCCAGCCTGCCCTTTGCAGGAACCATTTTTCTGCGCTTCCCCGTGAATGAGGGAGTTCATGCCTGATGAGATGCACGGTGAATAGGGAGAGTTTTGGCAGCACACGGGGGGTGTTTGTCAGCCCCACAGAAGTCTCCCCAAATGCTGGCAGGTAGCACCCAGGGGTTGAGGAGGAAGGGTGCCTGCCCCTCATCTCCCCACTGCCATTTCTGCAGGGCTGAGGACTGTGGTTTTTTCCAGGGCAGACCAACAGGATCTTTCCAGGGCTGCCTTTTTAATAACAAAACAGAAGGACTACAGGCAAGCTGTAACACCAGACTGCCATATTTCCACTGAATGCAGTGCAATGACTCCAGTTTGTATCATTTAGCCCAATAGGACCAGACTCTGCCTATTTCTTATAACCAGCCTGGCTGTATATACTATTTCATAAATATATACACGTTTGCATTCCAAATTAAAACATTAAGTTTTTTTCTCACTGATGTTGTCTGTGAAAAGTTATGCAAAACCCAGTAGGCGAACCTGGGTTTCTGTCAATTCGTGTCCTCCATCCCCCAATCCCTCTGAGCTCCCACGGCACGCTGTGCTTGATCTGGGTTCCCAGCCCGGTGGCCAAACGTCAGCCCAGGCTGCGTCTGATTTGAGTTAGGTGTGCAGGGACAGCCATGGGCAAAATATTCCTCTCTATCTTCTGTACCCAGCCTCTAATTTTCACAAAACTTGTCAGGACTTTGGTCTCCGAGACCTCGATCTTCCCTGTCCCCAGCTGTCAAATTTGCTTAGAATTGGCCAACAGGTTCAAAGGTTATTAAGGAAGGATTGACAAATGTATATATCAATGTGATCATGTAAGCCTCAATTTCCTTAGAAGTCAGGCTAAAAACCAAGTCTGCAGTGTTTTGACAATAAATCCCCATATCTAGGCAGAGTTCATAAAGACCCATTAGAACATCTGCCTACTGGGTGAATGTGGTTTGAGTTTTTCTTTTAAAGATCCACCCCCCCTGCTTCAATTTGTTTTTTCAATTCGCTCTTTAAAATAAGGCTAATGTTGGAAATACAGCACTTTTGAGCGGCACAGCAGGTTCAGCATACGCAGTGGGTATATAGTGGAAAATAGCATCGGAAGACTTGTTCCTGTTGCTAATGAGTTCTGAAGGTAAGAGACAGTTAATGTATTCATAACAGACTTATACTCAAAGATTTGTAAATAATTTATGGCTTTCTGTGAGTGTGAAGCCAACTACCATAAAGCTTGGACCCAAATAGGAAATAATTTCGTAACAGCAAAGGACTTTGGATTTTGCACATGCAGCAATTCAGCTGTAATCCCCCTGGCAGGGAAAAAAATTATTTAGTAGATTTACCATAGAATATCAGGGGACTAATAATTTAGTCTTTGTGGCCTCTTGGGGTTCTATCACAATTTGGCATCTACTTTCCCCTAAGGAAAATGAAACTCCTTGCAGTATGACCAGTATTTTGCTAACTTGTGTTTATCTGCAAAAATTCTATTATACGTCTAAATTAAAGGCAGTGGAGAAATATACTGTTGGTGTATGAACCCTCCTTCAGTGATGGATTTGTGTGTAAATTGGCAGATAGTAACTATTCTTAGGAAATACTAGTGAAATAAGCAGACAGACTTTGCATGTGAATCACGGTGGCCTTTGGGAGTCCGGAACACTGATTTCTTTTACCATGGATTTAAATGGCTGAGCTACTGTTTAAGGATGAAAAATTCTGTGCAAATGGTTTTTTTGTAAGATTGCAAGTAAAAAGCACATAGACTGCTCAACAATAGGCAATGGCAAAGGGGACAGCTTGTAGATTGGATCCAGAAAAATTGCCTTTGCTCCCGGTTAAGCTGTTTTTATAAAGGTAAAATAAAGGTGCGAGCGATGCACTGCTGTAACCGAGACCTATTCCAAAACCCAGGTAGTGACCACAGCCTGTCTAGTTACAACAAAGCAGCATTGCTTATGCTCCATAAGAATAAAATTATTGGAATCTTCATCTCTTTGCTTTGGCTCAAACTGGACAATTTTAGCTCTCGGAAGGGAAGTGGAGAGAGGAAGGTCATGGCGGTGAGAGGCAAGAAGCACTGGTTGCCTTCCACGTTGTTTGTAGGCTTGTGTGAGGACACAGCAGTTCTCCGGTCAATTCAACCAACCTGTCTTCACTTGGGGCAGTTTTCCTGCCTGCTGGGAGCCGTGCTCTTGAAGGAGGCAGAGGGCTAACAGCCAGGTTAGGATCTCTGTCTTTAAAACTTATTTGGAGCTTTTCTGTACGTATTTTGGACACGTATCTTGCTGAATACTGCATTTATCTACAGCTCCTGTGAAACTGGAGAATGTTATTCAAACTCTTTAATTGCAGGAGAACTCAAGTGTTTTCCTTACTTTCACTCATTATTGTTCTCAATTTTAGTAGGCGATAGAGAGGCCTTTTAATTTTTTTATTCTTTTGGGGTTTTTATTGTAATCCTTTGAGTTTTGAGGGCATTGGATGAGTTAGTAGTTGGAAGTATATTTTCATCGGGTGTGATTCAATGTCCCTTGGGCCCAGGAAGGAGGTCAGTACAGAGGACAAGGAGGTTTCTTTCCACTGACCTCCCGTTTTGATAAAGCCATTATTTATGGGGGCATGGTGGAATAAGCAAAGGAATCCTATGGATTTGTTCAGTCCTCTCTTCAGTGAAAACTTGAGATCTAAAAAGGGTGTATATCATAAGTGTAATTTGCAACCTGCAATTTCAAAAAGATTTTATGAACCATTTATGGGCATTTCCTGATTCACAGCAAACAAGTAATTGCTGTTTTAAAAATTCTGCTTTCCTAGGAGACTGTATCCAAAGAACCTTTTTCAAGCGCTGGTGCCCCTAGCAGCAATATGTAACTTGCTGAAATGAAACATAGTACTTTTTTGACTTCATGATTAAGATACATCACCTTGGCTATCTGACTCTGATAACTATGTATTCGGACTGACATTTAGGTACAAACTGGTGGGAATCTGGTCTGCTGCATACAGACGGAGAGGCCCTAACGCACAGGCATATCTTTGGCTTCTTTTCATGTGATTCTTATACCTCATGCATGAAAAAGAGACTTGTGGAAGGGTTTTTCAACGCTGCAGTATGTTGTGGGATTTATTGTAAGGAGTAGCGAGAACTGGAAAGCCGAAGAAGTGCCCTATCATATTTTTTTTGATAAAGGGATTTGTATGGCCTTCTGCAGCAAAAGATAGGATGAGGAGTGTTTCTGACTTAATGGATAGTGTGTGGCAGTAAATATGCAAAAGAAGAGACAGCAGCGTATAGTGTCTTTATTTTAGCACTCCCTTTAAATTTTTTCCTGTAAACTTTCTATGTAGGACATCATAATCTATAATGCAAAATCAAACAAGGTATCTCCCCCCCCCCAAAAAAAAAGCTTCCTATTAACTGGTGGAGTATGTGGGAATTACTTTTGCTAAATATGTTTAGGAGACATTTTTCCCATTCTTTCTGCACCGTAACCCAGTGGGCTGAGGAGCTGAGTTGTCCTGTTAGATGGGAAAGGTGAAGCATTAGGGATAGTAAATGTATCTGGCCTGAAACCCAGGTACTACTGGAAACTGAAAGGAATGTCTTTGGTGATTTTATGGAAGACTAGTGATGGCGTTACCTTCTGGTGGCAGGAACAGGATGGGGAACACCTGGATCAGAGTTCAAAGTGAAGACCGGGCAGTGTTAGGGAAGCTGTCACCCAGACGGAGAGAGAAGCCGCCTCAAGGCCCCAAAACTGAGGGTAATTTACAGTAGGAGCCATGGATGCATGTGAAAGCTTTGCTTTGGCTTTTTTCCCCCCCAAATTCTTGGGTAAATACTTCCATTTTGAAAGGCTGTCCTGCATTGCTGCAAGGGCACACACCACTAGACAGGACCAAGTCTGCTCACACGTAACTGCACAGTAGGCAGAAGGGTTTGCAAGCTTCTGCTTCTCTCTTAGAAGACGGTAGAGGCATCAACAGTGTGTGTTGGTTGAATGACTCTTACAAAAGGAACAAAGGGAAACTCGTTGGGATCTGCTGGAAGAGTGATAGCAAGACACCGTGATATAGCGAAGTGGTCTGATAGGGAACATTTAAACTTCATAGCACGTGGCAGCTGTGCGATGGCTTAAATACTGTTGTTCTGGTCACCCAAATTAAGCATCTGAATTAAAAGTGTGTTGTTGAGAATTTACCTGACTATTTTTCTGTTTATTTTAGTTTCTAATATCTCATATACAACACCAGCTTGCAACTCTTTCATTGCAGTTCATTGCTATATTGTTGACTCATTGTCCATGATAAAGTGAAAGGGAAATAAATTTTGTGTTTGTTTGTTCAGTGTTTTTCATCCTATGTGGTCTTCGAATGCTTGACATGACCATGACCCACTTCATACACCACTGAAATATGGACACTGAGCAAATATGTAATGATGTGCCGGTGCACTTGGCAGGGTTGAGAGGTGAAAAACACCTCATGAGTTTGAAATTCCAGGAAACCTTTAGCTAGGCAGTATGTTGATAACTGTTAGCATTTGTTTGTGGTAGATAAACATCTCACAACACTTCTGAAAAGCTAAGGAATGCATTTTCAGACCAAAATGATACTCACTTGTGGTTATTTAAATGACCACACAAGGCAGCTGTTCATATAACAGCTTGACTGGTCTAGATTTAAAAGTATTCCACAACAAAATAGTTGGACTAACATGGGAAGAAAGATAGGCTAGAGGACAAGGAGGTTTGTCTTCAGCTTATTAGAAAATTGTGTGTTCAATATTGGAAACAAATGTTATGGGTAAAACTCTGGACATTGCTATGATTATTACTTCAGAGCAATTACACTGGTATTTATAAAATCCATAATGGAGATGGAAGGGAACATCTACTGCACATATATACTTAAATAAGATCTACATTGCTGTGAAATAGTTTTGTTATACTTTTATAAAAAGCAGCAATGCTTAGTAAAATCAGTTAAATCATTTAGAGGAATTAAAGTGCTGACAAGCTAACACCTAGCCTTTTAATTATTGAATAAACTAGAATAAAGGAAATAAATGATGCATTCCTGGATTTACGACTGAAGGTTATTTTATTAGAATGACAATTTCTTAAATTGGGTTGTTTCTGAATATTCAGGTGTGATTTTTTTTTTTTTTTCAGCTGAGAATAAGGAGGATACATAGAAATGAAAGCACATATTTAAGAAAGTATACTATATAAAAGTAATTTTTGACTATTTTACCAGTCATATGGAGTTGGTCATGGGATTTGTAGATTGCTTTTTCTCTCTGCTTACATTGATTGTACAACTGGAACTTATCCCTGTTGATAGAAGCTTGCCCTTTGATTCAATAAATCTGTTTACTTTCAAATAATTTATGAAGACAAGTGCATTTACAGAAGTTTTTAAAAGTTTGCGTTTTCAGACTTACATCACAATATTGTTTGGATTAATAGTGTAACCACATTCCAGAATTCACATCTTTTCCAATAAAAATACATGAAGTCATGTTGACAATGCAGGGTGCAAAAGTATTCTGTGAAACTGTGTTTCACAGAACTTATAAATTAGAGGTGCTAATTTTTTTTCGAGTTTGCTATTTGGTCCACTGCCTTTTTTTCTGTTTTGTTAGGGAGGTGGGTTTTGTAGGAGCTGATCCCGGTACGAGAAGGGGTGTGCGCAGGGAGCCAGAGCAACAAGTTGGCTTTGGTAGTCAGACCATGAAAGTCTCATGAATTTCAGATGTTTTCAGACTTCAACCATGTGCTGAAAGAGGGAGGAGAAATGAAAATAGATGGCTGTTATCAGACTTGCCATTAGGTTCAGAGGGCTCATATTGAATTAATGTGAAGTCTGTGCACTGATCAGTCCTCGGTTTGGATGACTGGCACTGTGTTGTAAATAGCAGTAAAAACTGCTGAGCATATTGTCTAAGCTTTCCTTGTAATGGCAGCATCAATCACTCTGTGATTAACATGCTCACAGGCACTTTTTTCATCTTCTGCCATAGTATCACTTCCAGTAAAAGAATGGATTAACAGCTGAGCACTCGAGGAAAAGGAAAGAGTCTTCTCTGAAGAAGACTACATGAAAGTCCATAGAAAAGCATAATTTATCATGTGTCACTTGGAATAATGAAGCACAGAGAGATATCCTCCTCATCCTGCAGAATCAATAGTTTTTTAAATTTAAATGGAAATATATAACTGAGAAAGAGGATCATTTGTCCATTGAATACCTGTAACCAAATTATATAGTAACTTTGATTTATAAATGCATTTTTTTCTGGTTGGAGAGAGATCAGTCTAATCACATTACACATTTCTCACTTTCACAGCCAAAATTTCATTATTCCTGGATATCAGTCAGACACTCGCCTCCTCTCTCCCATGTCTTGAGTATGAATAGTTATCTAGGAAGATTCAGGAGCAGTATGTAGCAAAGGAATCCGACTGCAAATAAGATAAAACAGAGAGAAAAAACTTTACCTGCATAATAAAAGATAACTTTCTATTTGTTAAGTTTGCACAACACCTTCTTGAAGTAGTCAGCTTACATCACTGCTTGTACTCTAAATGAGTAAAAAATAGTGTACGCAATACATAGCAGTGTAAGGGGTGTTTTTTTTGCTGTACTCTCAGAATATTTTGTTAGTAAATAATCTAACATTGTTTTTTTCACAGTACTGTTCTAGGAAAGGTTATACAATAATTTCCACAGCCACTAGAATTTCCACAGTATGTGCAAATTTCTTGTCAAAGCAATTCTGAGAAATAGGAAAGTGTTATTTACTTACGCTCTCTCCAGCACAGCACTTCAGCTGGCAACATGTCTCTATCCTGAAGATTGCATCCTTTAGGGGTTTGGAGTCCCTAACCCTCTGAGCTGAAAACTCTATTTTCTTTGACTTCTAAGACCCAGGAATTCATCCTGCCATAAAAAGTGCTGCATCCACGTTTGAAAGTTGCTCACATTGTGTTCGGTTTTCATAGCACTGCACAGGCCCAAAGCTTGTGCTGAATTGCAAGCAGCAACTCAGGCAATAAAATGAACAGAAAATCTTTGGTAAGCTAGTTCAAACGTAATCTAGACTGGTGCTTGTCTGAAAAAAATGAACTGACATTTTAATAAATATTCTGTAATTCAGAGAACTTCCCTATTAACGTAGAGCGAATTGTTATTTTTTTTTCCCATTTTGATATCTTTCCAAGGCTTCTGACGAACAGAGAGCAAGAGTCTTCCTGAAGGAGCATCTTCAGCAGAAACCAAATAGTAAGTAAATACAGTAGGCATGCAAGGTACACCTTGCAGACAGCTACTCGATTCCACATAGTCTAATAGATGCCTCCAGAAATTACACTCACTTGTAACTGGAAAGTCGCATGTGATACCCAGTTTATGTACAGCTCCGTGCTCTGTTCTTGGACTTGCACTTGCGGGCCAGTAATCCATATTTCACAGCCAGCTTTCTGTGTTCTCTGCTCTGTGTCAGATGTACAAACCAAACAAGAGATTGCAAAATGAAAATATTTTCTGAACAGCTGATATAAGTGTTCTTACCCCCTTTCAATCAGTCTGGTTTTAGATGCTTTGTATTAGTCACTTCATAAAAAATAAGCAGCTGTATTGCAACTGAAACTAGGTGCCTGTTATAAATCTATTTCTAATCCCATCCTTAATATCCCGCCAGGGAAGCCTAATCTTTCTAGAAGTCCATGCGCTGAATCTTAGTGGCGAATAAGGGATCTCTGGGAATGTTAGTGAAAGAGACTTGGGTAAAATTGTGAAAGTTCACATAATTTCATATCATAGTCTCAGTTTGGGGTCTTTGTTCTACTTCTGAAACAGCTGGACTCGACATTCCATGTGAGCTTTGCTTCACCTGTCTTTGGGGGTTTCCTTTGGACTGTGAACATTTTGTGGGAAATAATAGGTCACTTGCAGAGGTGTACAATAAACTCGTCACCTAAAATGCAGAAGGGAAATTATTAATTGGGTTTTTTTGAAACTTGACTGTAAAGGTTTGTCCTACTTTGTGACTGACATTTTATGCAAATTACTTAGAATATTTGTGTATTAATTAGAGGTTATATATATTATCATATTTATTATCTTCTTCTTGACAATACCTGTTCTGAGCATTGCGAAAAGAGTGCTAACTTGGCAAATTGACTGTGTACTAAGTCAGCAAGGTCACTTGGGAATTTCAGAGTTGTTGGTAGATGTCAGAAGTGTTCACATTCTTATGGGAAAGGGATGTCCTCATTGATAAAACATGCCAAAACTCCTGGTATGGGTGAGAAGGACATGGTAGGCATGAAGCTTATTCCCTGATAGGAGTAAGGGTTGTAGTTTACTGGGGTCCATCTTGTCTTCTCACTTTTCCTGCCTGGCTGCTGGTTTCTAGCCGTGATCTGACATGGAGACAGGTAGAGAGATGATGCCTGGCTCATCAGCAACCAGAGCGAGTGTCTGTCATCTTCTGTAGCTCAGCTGCCTGTTCAGAAGTTCGGTTTGAGGGTAGGTATAATACAGCAGAGCTGTTTAGTGTAGCTTGATGAAGCATAATCCTTGTACCCTGCTAGATGGGTGGACAACTACAAGGGTGAAAAACTGGCTGGTTTGTTGGGCCCACAAACTGGTAGTTAATGGGTTGCATTCTACCTGCAGGCTAGTTATGAGCTGAATTCCCCAGGGTTCTGTGTGTGGACATATCCTGTTTAATACTTTTACCAGTGACCTGGAGAAGGAGACATGATGTCCTCCCATCAACTCAGTGGATGACACAAAACTGGGGGGAGCCAGGTGATATGCTGGAGGGCAGGGCTGTCATCCAGAGGGACCTGGACGGGCTGGAGAAATGGGTCAACAGGAACCTCATGAAATTAAAAGAGGACAAATGTGAACTCCAGTGCTGGTGATGGACTAATCCCCTGCATCAGGTTTGGTGGGCAGTGAGCTGGGTATGAGCCAGCAGTGTGCCCTGGCAGCAAAGATGGGCAACAGCATCCTGGGCTCTGTTGAGGAGCAAATCCAGCAGATGGAGGGAAGGGATTATCCCCTCTACTCAGCACTTGTTAGACTGCGTCCAGTTTTGGGCCTTCCAATACAGCAAAGACATCAACAAATTTTTAATATTTGAGGGAGTTCATCAGAGGCCCCTGAGGTGGTGAGGGCTAGAGCATTTCTCGTGTGAGGAGAGGCTGACAGAACTGAGTTTGTTCAGCTCGGAGCACAGACAGCTTTACGGGGGGACCTGACAGCAGCCCCCAGTGCCTATAGAGTCACTGGCGAGACAGAGCTGGCCTCTTCATGGTGGTCCATGGCAGGTGGACCAGGAACAGTGAGCATAAGGTGAAATTAGAGAGGTTCAGACTGGTTATAAGGAGAACAGGAGACTGTCCCACGAGGACAGTGAAGCTTATGCAGTCTCTCTGTCCCTGGAGGTTCTCAGGACAAAACTCTGAGCAACCTGGTCCTAAATTCAGTGTTGACTCTGGACTAGAGACTTCCTGAGGTCCCCTCCAGCCTGAAAGGGTCAATAATTCTATGGCAATGGGCCTTTAAATGAGCCAAAAAGATGCTGAAGTTGGGATCCTTGCAGAAAAGGGAAGGAGGAAGTGCTTGCTTATGTCTGCAGGAAAGCAAAATGCTTTTTATGCCTGCCATCTTTTTTTTTTTTTTTTTGTAAAATTCAAATTATAGATGAGGTTTTGCACATTTAGGAGATGATTGCTTTCCAGTTTTGGTAATTACTTTATATACCAATTCTTCCAGTCATTAGACATAAATTGTCGCACTTTGCAAACAGAAGATCTGATTTATTGTCTGACCTGACTAGTAATGAAGCATTTTGACAGTATCTGGGCTAATTCCCTGCTGTGTAAGCATATGTAGCTTCTTTGAAGTGAATGGCACTACATGCAATTGTACTAGTGGCAAGTTTGGCCCATTTTTAATAAAATACAACAAATAGATTTTTGTGCTCGTAGATTATTTAAATGTTCAGACAAGGACTTGCTGATGAGCAATTATAAGAAAATCTTTCCTCTGACACAAGAAATGTCAGATATTGCCAAGAAAACCAAATGAATCTGATTTTTGAAGCTAAAAATGTTGAACCGAAAGGCCATGTATTAAATAGGCACAACACTCAAACTGATGCATGATCTTACATCAACTCCAGTGCTATTAAAACACAAAAGTTATGCATCTCCTCTGAGCCCATCATCTAGACTTCCAGATAGTTGAGGGAAAGCGTGATGTATTGCCCTGTCTTAGAAGACCTCTCTTAGGACTGGTTGAATCCCCCGTGGAGGTGGCTCCTGCTCTCTATTCACTATATAAAGAGAGCCAAGGCGATTAGCTTGGACTAGACACTTAAGTTTCAGATTGCTAAAATTAGCTGAGATGTGTCCTACCCATAGCTACTACATTTATCTTCAGCTTCTCTTTTTCTATTTTGTTTTTAATTTCATGCCTCTATACTCACCCATTTTCTATGCCTTCTGCAGTTTTCCCTCTATATTCATCGTCCCACATATACCTGTTATTTCCTTTAGTTTAACCATGGTCACTGATGCTGGAATGGCAAATGGGATTCTACGATACTTCTATTTCACTCTATTTGCCGAAACATTGATTTTCTTAAAGCATTTAAGTACTGAGAAAATCGATAAGGCTATATACAAGGCAGAAGCAATAACGTAAAGGCATCTTGCTAACTTATAAAGAAAGAGCTGATTGACAGAGTTGAATGTCATTGAGTGAAAAGGAAACCTCTGGTTTCTAGTTGAGGGCAAATGATAGTGTAATTCTCTGACACCCTGCATTACACACCTGCCTATCAAGGGTAGCCACAGCCCAACAAACTGCAAAAAGAAAGAGCAAGCTCTGGAGAAAAATATGGGACTGTCACCTCTAAGTTGTTGGCCATGATATTTTTCAGGCCATAGTGAATATGCAGGATCAGTCCTTTTATATGCAGCTGTGAACTTATGTTGAAATCAGTAGAAATTAGCAGACACTTTCAGTGGAGGCTGATTTTTGTGTAAGGTCCCTCTTTCCCTGCAGGAGGGATGGACTTGCTAGTATTTCCTTTGGTTTGTGTAACAGCCACTGAGTTTTGAGTGTTCCATCTGGGAAAATTAGATATATGTCAGATATATGACAGTGTCATTTTTCCAGATGAAATTTAATCAATTCAGGGATGAATTTCAGGTACACTTTTCTGTGATGGATGAGCAACAAAAGAAATTTGTTTTATAAAAAATTTATTTAATGCTCATTTTGGACCTCATCCGCTAAAGCTGCTTAACAGGAAATACCTGTTTACTGTACACAGGTTCTTGAGGAAGAGGAAGACAGTACTTCGGGACTGAAGTTGCAGGTTTTCTTACTTATTTTTCAAATGCTAGCAGCCAAAGGCAATCAGAAAAAAAAAATGGTTTGCGAAGCGTATAACGGAACTGCAGCCACGTTTTTGTATATTGCGTGTTACCCATCCATGCCTTGTTGTTACCGCTTTTAAAGCAGTCCTTAAGACATCTCACAGAGAAATGAGTCGTATCGTCTTTCATTCCTTTGTGATTGCAGGTTGTTAACTGGAGAAAGAGGGAACCCCATGGAGGCTGTGGGGAGATTGTATTAGAGATGCATATATAGACATTACAGAGACTGCGTTTAGAATGGCAGGTATCCAGAGAAAGGCTCCATGTATTGTGAGGGTTGCGTGTTGGAGATTGCAAATGCTGTGATAAGGAGAGATCCCTGTGACAATGAGGCCCCTGAACCCCACGGAGCGGAGGGAGCAGCAGCAGAATTTTAAGCAGCATCGGGAGCAGAGAGGGTGCGGGGAACACCCTGGTCTCAGGAAAAAAAAAAAAAAATTGAGGTTCACCCCTTATTATTATATTTTCAGAACCCTGGGTCTGGCAGCACAAGCCCCTCTGCTTTCTGGGGCATTGGCTGCCGTCTGTAGAAGACCCGTTCAGTTCGTGAGCTCGGACTACGGCGCTGCTAATGAAATAAGTGTGCCTGCGGCACCAAGGCCGGCTGGTGTGGAGCTTCCTCCTGCCACGAAGTTCCACGGCCTCCCCTTCTCCCAGGGCTGTGACGGGGCAGGGGAGGGCAGCCTGAGGCGGGAGGATGGCCAGCCACGGCCCGCTGGTGCCTCTCCTCCCGTGGGCCCCAACGTGCGGCCATAGCTGCGGCGTCCCGTGTCCTGCCACAGCGCCTTCACGCTTCCCAGGAATGGCAGAGGACTGGGCCGGGTGGCACGAGCCGGCGCTCCTTCTGTGTGTCCCCTCCGGCCTGCTGTCCCTCAGGGCGGCTGCTCTGTGGGGCGGGAGGGCCTCTGCCCCCTCTGGGGTGTTTGTTGGAGGGGATTTCGGCATCGTATATGGCCTCCCGTCAGGCTCTGGCTCACTCTGGGTGTGTGTCCCCGCCGTGGCCTTCAACAGGGGCTGCTCAGCTGCTCACCGAGGAGCTTTCGAACCCTCACAAATGACGGGTCGGGGCTGAGGTAAAATGGAAACCAGGGCTGCTGCTGCAGCCTGGGAGGTGGCTCCGAGACGTCCCTGCTGCAAAACCCCTGGTCAGTGCCTGGGACGTGCCTCCTCCGCTGGGCCCTGAGTGCACCCGCCGGAATAACTCCGTAAATTTCACTTTATTGAAGTGAAAACAAAATCTTTGCCTCTCCGAACATAGGAGTTTTTTCCAGTAACGTTGGAGGCCTAGTATTTGAAATTCATCTTTAATGACACTAGCTTCAGAAGCTACAAAGTAATCTGGCATCTTCTAATTGTCTTTGTGTTGTTTGCTGCCCGCAGTCTGAATGCAAAGGCAAACCCAGCAATATTTTTGATCAGTGCGTCCACTGCCAGTGTCAAAATATGGTATGAACCAACAGCCAAACATTTCACAGATGTAACACAATACAACCCAAGCTTCAAGGCCAGAAATATTCAAGTGCAAAGATAACTGATGTTTGCAGAGATACCTTAAAAATTTGTCTCCTGGTGCATGTAATGTGATTTTTCCATCTCTTTGCTGCATAGCTGAGGAATGCAAAAGCTAGAGTATGGTAAGATTATAATCAGATTCATTTGTTTTTCAGTTACTGCTGGGTATATTTTATTTCTGAGGTTGGGACAAGATCCAGCATTTTTAGCCTGAATGTGGATAATACAGGTTACAATTCATTCCTCAAAATGTGGGGCTGCTTATTTTTCCTATGTTTGACATTATATAATCACAGTTATTATAATTATAGATATTCGTTCTTTGTGGTGAAATGCGGCTAGTGTAACAACATTCTTTAAATAGCTGTCTCTGTTCAGTGAGAAATAAACATTTGGCAGTATCCCATTCTGCCATTTAATTAACTTGAGTCACGTGAAACATGTGAGCTGGGAGAAGAGTGAAAATTCTTAAACCCCGGAACACATGAACTGGACATGTGTCTGTCATGGCCTAATCCTGGTATTAGTGCAAGTGGTTTTGATACTGTATTAGAGCAGTTGTAGTAAAATAGGAGGAAATCCAGGGAGGAATAAGTTGGCACCGTGAGGGAGGCTTTATAATGCAGGCAAGCACATCAGCTACCTACCAGTCATCTCCGGGAGCGTGACACAGCCCCAGTCGTGGCAGACCAGTGGTAGGAGCTCGAACATGTATTTGCTGCTGGATTTCTTTTCCCACGAACAGAGATCTCTGGAACTGAAACAAAAACCTTTCCTATTTTCCAAAGTGTCTTTCAAAGTAGGGATAGAGACGAGACGCAATTGCTGGTTTTGGGTTTTCCTTGTTGGGAAGAGATCTTTTATTAACTTATGAGCCAGAATTGTTTTATTATTTATGCAGAAGTATGGATGCATGTGAAGCCCATAATGTAAACAAGTTGTCAGACTGCTCTCTATTTAGTACCTGCAGTTCACTGTATTATTAATACTTCTTGTTGCTTTAGACCTCGAACACCTGAGAAGGTAAGTTATAGAGGCTTGCCTTCTTGTAACAGGTGTTCGGTTTGCCAGTCTTGAATCTGCTTTTTCTCCTATATCTAAACTCAGAAACTGGGTATAGGAAGGCTAGTCAGCAGTGTTATGTTAAGCAGTGAAGCATCCTAAGGGAGTCTAGGTGAGCTCTGTGTCAGGTGTGCTCTTCTGTGTGCTTCCTTCTGGGATAACAATGCTGTGCTCCAGAAAACATTAATTTATTAACCTCGCTGATGCAGTTTCTTGTGATATACTGCAGGATCCACATTTTGACATTCCGACAGATAATCCAAGCAATATTCTGTGGAAGACCATCTGTAAATAGTGTAATAAGGGTCAAGTAAAGGAGATCCTCTTATGCAAACATGGTATGAAACATCTAGAACAAACTGATGGGGGGAGCTGGGATGCGGGTGCTTTCATAGCATAGGATTTTGCTTCTGCTAAGTGTTTTCTACATAGGCTTCATAAGCTGACACTGTGGAGTACTTTGTGATCTCCTTTATCCACATATCCTTGCTACATGTCATTTTCATCTTACCTTGGGGTAAGGCCTCAAGCCCCGTGCTGGAATGAGAAGCTTTCCCTAAAGGCAGGCTCTGTAACTCAAGGCTTAGGCAGGTACATCGCTCCTGTAACAAGCCAGGCAGAAGTGAGAAGGGGTAGCTGCTCTGAGGAGGAGAGGTTGTTGTTGGACCTCCTGATGGTGCCCCTGGGAGCCTCCAGGGATGTTCTCTAGAGCTTGACTCAGCCAAGAAAACAGCGGCATTTCTGGGAACAAGGAACCCCTGCTATTTGTTGGGATATTCCTCCCACATCTCCTTCGCCTCTGTGCTTGGTTGAGTGCCTCTGTCAGGCAGCCTTCCACAACCAGAGCAGCCATCCTGCTCTTTGCACAAACATACTTTCTGTCTTCTAGCAAAGCCCAGTAGCCAATTTATCCCCCTGGGAGGTCTCACCACTGGACTCTGCATTGCTTCTCTTACATTGATGTGGTTGTCTTAGCAACGGCAAGAAGTTTAGGGCAGGGGTGAGATGCGATCTCTGTTCTGTAAAGTGCAGAGCAGAATTCACATGGCTATACAAATGTTTTATGGTAATCATTTCCCTTCCTTCAATGTATTATCCTGCTTTTCTTTCACCAGCTGAACCTCATTTTGTTATTTGTTGCCTGTTAAGACTGCTTCTAGGAAGGACTGAAAAAACCATTACTGGAATTGTTCACTTAAAGTTATAGATGGTGTTCAAAGCACCTGCTGTTTTGTTGAAATGTGCAGTTCAGTAGTTTTTCTAGCTTCACATTGATTGTGGGATGCTATGCTAGCGACAGCAGCATGTGACAACATAAGCACCACTGCTTGTACCAAAAGTAATCATCAGTGTGGCATCAGAAATGAAAACCAACTGAGAAAATGGTATCTAGTGGTAGGAAAGCGCTCTGCTAATAATGAAGCACAAGTACAGGCAGAGCGCAGGACATTATTCCTGAGAGAATTGGCAGAATGGAGATGTAAGCCGCGTCTTTTGAAGACAGGAGTCTCTATGAGAAATAGGTCACACGTGCTTGTTTAGTGGAGAGAAAGAAATGAAGATGAGACCCAGGATAAGCGCACAGGCAGCAGAATTATTTTAAAGCAGTTTCTGACTTTTTCATGGCAAGTTTCACTTGCAGTGTCTGACACCTTCCCTTGCATCTCCTAACTCCTTGCCTCCACTTGTCCTGGCCCTCTGGTCTGGGGGCTGGGCTGCCTCCTCTTGTCTCTGCTATTAGTAGCTTTGCTCCTAGTCTTGCCAGCATAGTGATTGCTTGCTCGGTGTCATAGCACATGTTGGAAATTTGGCTGGGATGGCTCACTCAGTCCAGGATCACCTAAGTGTCTGTGCTCCCTGCTTCCCAGCGCTGCCAGCTCTCGGAGCGTGGTATGCCTCCAGCTTGGCCAGGGCAGATCTGGTAAAACAAGTTAAAAGGGGTGCTCTTGCACCTCGCTAGTGAGATTAGCCAGTTGGGAGCCATGGGTCTGGAGAAAATTTCTGTCCGTTCTTGCAGGAGAAGCAATATTTCTCCCAGAGGGATTTCATTCTTCCGTTATTCTGCAAAGATGGTGCCTGTGATGTCTAATCAGCAGTGGGAGTTGTGGAGGGACAGAGCATGGTCAGAGAAGATTAAATCTTCATGGTTTCCAGCTGCTATAATAGCTTTTTTTAGCTGCTAATATCTTGACTGAACTGTGATTTTTTTTTTTTTAAAGATGCTCATAAATTGGCCATACTTGGATCCTAGAAGGACAAAAATTACATGCAAGACACAAGCCACCCTCTGCCAAACCATAAGCTGCAGAGGACAAGGACACTAAAACTTGTAATAGAAAGTGTCACACAGGTGTCTCTTAGTGTGCATTTTTGCTGGACTGGTGCCTAGAAATGCTTGCCCTGTTTCGGTTAATATTTCCTAGAAAGAGTCTGCCTGAAGGAGACACCTACTGCAGAGAAATTCAGTTTCAGCAGTCCAAGGGGCCAGGCATGTACTCGGGGCAGGACCAAGCCTGGGGGTTCAGTCATTCAATGGCATGTGCAGCCTGTTGTGCTTGCCTGGTGTTTGGGGAGGGGGTCCAGCCTGCCAGCCCCCCTGCTTCCAAGGGAGGACCTGGGAGTTTCCTCAGCTGACCCCTTGGATGCTGCTGGCTCTAACCTACCTGGAACAGCAGAGCTGTTTGTCACAGGGCTTCCCATTGCAAGAGCTGAATCGTTTTGAATTTGCTGTTCAGGTGGTTTTCCTTTCAGGGGCTTAGTCATTATGGAGAAGGGAAGTTGGCTGATCGGTTTTGCTGTTGTTTACAGTCAGTTACTCCCTCTCAAGTGGTATCAGACCTCTCCAAGGTGTGAATTATAAACATTGAGGGTCCATGTTTATTTGTTTAGAGAAAGCCCTGACTCTAATGTAATTAAAATCGTATAAACATTTGTATTGCTCTTGTGGAGTGTAAATTTAGACAAAGTCTTTCATGAGAGGGTGTCTTCTAACCAAAGCATCTGTCAGTGTTTGAAGTCATGAAGGTATGTTCATATAGGTAGATAAATATGTGTTATCTAGCTTTCACTTAGGATACCCAGTAGATGAGAAAAATAAACTAGAATAAAAAGAAGAAGAAATTCATAGAAGATGGATAAGGTAGGCTGGTAGGTATATTACTGGTATGCAGGGAAAATTGGAAGACAGGCTGACAAGTGAGGACACGCTGCTTGCTTTTTTCTGGACAATCATTATTCCTGCAGGGAGCATCTGCACTGCGAGGATCCCTTGCAGCATCTCACTGGCAAAGGTGAATAACCCCAGACTGCCTCATCTTCAATGCATATTATACCTCATCCACGTTTCAGTTGATTCTGGCTCCTTCTGTTTTCAAATTTAAATACAATTCTGGGGTCGCTGGTTGAAGTCCCCTCTCCTCTGTGGACAGGAAATTCCATAAAGCCAATGGGATGCTTGTGCCTGAAGTGGCCAGGGCCAGCGTGTAGCTATGTATACGGGGAAGGTAACCTTATTAAAGAGAGATCACTTATGAATGGCATCACCTAACATCAGCCTCTTCCCTTTTGAGTGGTGAGAGTTCAGTAAGGTGGACAGGAGCTATTCCAGGACAGCTGGCTTCAATACCAGAGAATGGTCCCATGCACGTTTAATTTATATAAAAACTGATGTGGTTTGCCACTGTGTAGATGTAGCCTCAGTGGGTTACTTGTAGGATGGCATAAAAGAGCACCGGGGGCCATTCACTTGGGCCAAAGTCTCAGGAGTTGATAATCCTTCATCCACAGCAGGCAGCATTGGTGCTCCCAGTAGTGAACCAGTGAGGAAGAGTGGCTGTTGGAGCAGGCCAAAATGGAAGCAAAACCAAAGTTAATCTGCATAGTCAAGGTTGAAGGTATGAAACATAGGATTTATTTCCACTAACTAAAAATATGTGTAATATAGACATGTGTATCAGACCTGGTCACCCTGAACTGTTCCCCTGGTCCCTTACAGTCAATAAGAAATAAGCAATTTTGGGGCTACATGTATGACCTATTTTATTTAGGATAAGATGAATCCTACTGTTGCTGAAGTTACTGGTTTAAGCCATTGTGGACAGAGAGACTTTAGACAGCTACCTTGTGCATATTTAGCTGCATTGTAAATGTCTGACTTCAGATGAATCCAGCCCTGAAATATCTGTTGATTGTGATTTGTGACATCTAGCTTGGGAGTTCCTGAAAAGCTTCCCAGATCTTACTTCCACCCCCGCATACCTCAATATATGTGGAAAAATTCAGCCCATTATCTTTAGATATTTACTTATGGAGGGGCAAAGGGCTTGGCATGCTGAGCATGTTAAAGGTTTTCTCACCACCAGAGAAGCTTACATAAGAAATTACTTTTATTTGCTGTGCGAATTGTTTTTTTACATGAAGGCACTACCTCAAACCCATGTAATATCAGTGTACCTAGCAGTGAAAACACCAAATATGCTGTCTTTGATATCTTCAAGGGGGTTGAAACAATCACAGTTAATTGCTCAAAGATATGGAAATGACTTATCCAAGCAAAAAAGAAAAGCCACTTTCCTTTTGGTTACACTGGTGCAAATTGAGAGTTGCTGGTGTCAATTACATTTTGTCAGGATTTTCACTGGTTTAAGGGAGATAACAATCAGCCCCCCTGGCTTCTAATCAAGTTTGATGTTACCCTGGTGAGTTGTTATAATCCCTTAAAAGGCACCATGTGGTAAGAAATCAATTGCGTTATGAAAATTACTCAGCTTTTCAGTTGTGCTAGTGCAGTCTGGTCTGATTGTCTAATTTTACCTGCTAAATAAAGAAAATATTCAGAGTTTGCTGTTGTACCACAACTCCAGTGGACATCCATATTTGTAATTCTCAGTGTAAAAAAGACAAGTATTTTTGGTCAAGGAAGAGTTTTGAATATACAACACAGAATAACTAGTCACTAGTAAATACATTGTCTTAACAAAAATCTTGTAGTTAAATTAAGTTAGTATAAGTAGTCTCTGATTGCAAACATCTTTATAGCATTATATAAGGTCAGAAGTGAAATAACCAGTGAAATTACAGAGACAATTTATACAGCTGATGTAAAAACTCTACCTTGATTGTACTGCTGTCCCTTGCCATTGTCTTTGCTTTTTACTCATTGCTTTAAGCTGGGACTCCAGTTTTTGTAAGCATTGTTAGCATTATGGCCCTTTTGGGATATACGAAAATAGAAATAGTAAGTACATAACAAATATTTGCTCTTATACTGGCTAGAGGCAAGCTGCATTCCCCTCCACCAGCTGTTCTTGAAAGTTATATAAAAAGTGCAAAGGTATGGTTAGGGTATTTATTATGTTAGTAAGTTCTAGGGTTGGGGTTTTTTTTTAGCACTTATGAACATCTGTCAGCTTTGATTACTTAAGAGGAGTATTCCATACTTAGAGAGGTCTTGATATTCTGTGGAAAAATTTCGGAGTTTTGGCTTTTGAAGATGAAACTTCACTTTTGCCTTTGACTGTATTCCTCAGTACAACTGAAAACAATTAGTAAAGTCTAGAATGAATCTTTTCAGAAGTTTACTAAAAATAAAAACGAAAATTAAGAATTGAGAAATATTTCTACCTTCTCCTATCAGACTGTTCACAGAGGGCAGAACCAAGCTTAGAGCTTTAGAGTTCAGTCACCTTGAAATAATTCAGTTCATTAAATGAGCGGTTTTCACCCGTAAATTTATACACCATCTGGTTTTACTTTCATATGAGTACACAGATAGCTTGGAATAAATTCTGTTTTCCTGTCTGCTGTAATTTGTGGACAAATGCTTGAGCATTGGTATATTTTCTGAAGGCAACCTCTTGGCAGTGCAGATAGTACAGGTTATTTCTGCTGTTGCATGCCTGTGATTCAGCCCGTGGAACTTATGTGGAACTGAGCAATAGTCCTCCAAGCTCTGCTCTGCACAGAAATGGTGTGTGCGCGCTTCTCAGAAACAAATGTATCTGGAACACTGTTTTGAATGTTATAAATTCTATACTGGAAGAAAACAGCAAAAATAAGCACACTCACATACATACTCGATAGGCAGCTGTTTGCTGTTAGAGTCACCTAGATGCAAATTTCTGTTGTTTGGGAATATCTTGTATCTTGTAGCAGTATCTTGCTTTGACTGTGGCTCTAAAATCAAACCAGTAGATTCAGTTCACTCGGGTGTTTGCTTGGTCATCCTGTGACCAAGATGAATAGATATAGTTTTATTTATTTTCCCAAGAAATACCAATATGAATCACTGAACATTTACTTTGTGCTTGGTGTACACTCTGCTGTGCAGAAATGCCTCGGAGCACCGCAAGTGGAGTTACTTGCACAAGCCATGAAAGGTGATTGTGGCATTTAGAGGCATTATGAAGTGAGAAAGTTGCAACAACTTGGCTTCTAGAAAGCCACGTTACATTGCAAATGACCTGTCGTGCTTTTCACTCTGCTGATGCGTCACAACACACCGTCATCCTGCAACACCGAACTGCTGTAATGTTTACTGATTGAGGTTGCAGGGCACGTGGTGTGGTTGAAAACAAGGTGAGCAACAGACATAAGCGAAAACTAAAATTCTTTTGTGGTCATGCGTGTAATAAAAAAGACCAGATTTGTTGCACTGAGGAAACCCTCATGCACAGATCTGGATGTACACGTTTTCCAAAGCAATCAGAATTATTGGCATCACAGACTGTTTGTCCTTCTGGATAAGTTCTTGCTTCGTGAAAACTGTCAAAATATAACATCGAAACAATGGCATTTCATGGACTTTGGATAATATTTTAGGATTTCTTATACCGTCCAAGGCACAATCACTTCACGGAACTAGACCTGATAGTGGAATATTAGAAGGAGTCGTGACTGCTAACATTCATCCCTAGTATGGTTCTTGCACATTGATCAGTTTATTATCTGCTTGTATTGTATTTTTTTTACTTTGTTTCCTTCCTTTTTTTCCCCATGAGGGAAAATGTAGCATGTGGGAAGGAGGCACTCATAGTACTTCAGGATCATAAATTTATTATAATCACTTTGTTATGGTAGAAATTAAAAAAGCACAAGAGAGGGAAGGTGTTTTATATAAAGTGGCAGCTGATTTTCCTCTGCTTTCCTGAAAAATGCCCTTTTATCCAAACCTTCTCTGAGCATCACGCTTTATTTTCCAGAGAGAAAATTCTATGCTTGGGGCACATTTCATTAAATCTTTGCAAACCACTGATGCCCAGAATATGTTCTGCTTAGCATAATCATATTAATTCCAGTTTTCACAGAGCTATGTGTTCCATCCTCCATATCTCTTAATCGCTAATCCCACCTCCATGAAGAGCTTATTGGGAGAAGCATGCCATAAACGATGAAATTAAATTGTTTTGGGGCTAGTTTCTGAATGTTACATGGAAGCTTTTACTCTTGCCAACACTGGCATCGACTTGCCTTTCCTTCAGATGACAAATTTAGCCATGAAGCACAAAGCTGTGCTCGTTTGAAGCCTGCTACATTGACGACACAGGGACTTGGCATTTTTGCAGCACTTTTTCATCCTGGTCACTACTGGGCAGCCTGAACGTGGTGGTGGCTACGGGTCCAGTAGGTCCCACTGGTAGCTCATCAGTTCAGTCCTGGATAGGGATTATCCCTAATGCTAAACAGGCACAGTGCTTTGGCTGAGACTGGAAAGAGTCGCATACTTTTAAAATACTGTTATCTGTTGTCAGTCCTAAGCTTTCCCTTTACTATTGTCTGACAGGGAAGCAAAAATGTAGAGGTATGGGTGAGAAAAAAAAAAAAAAGAGAGAAACAAACAAATAAAATACTGGCATAACCAAGCTGGGACTGTTAAAAGTGGGAGGTAAGCATTTGTAACAATGAGGAGGCATTGTGGAAGTGAAGTCTGGAAGAGGCCTTCAGTATTGAGTATTTCAGTGACAGCTAGATCCTCTGGTTTCTTAGGATATTGGCCCCAGGTAAAGGATTAATAAAATATTAACCTGACAGTAGCTACTTCTCCTGGCTGCAATTGCTCATTATCTGAAAAAATAGTTTGAAAAACTTAATAAAAAAGAAAATATCGTTATTAAAATTGTCTTCCTGCGATGATTTGCACCTGCAAGAATCATCGAAGGATCATTTCATCTTGATTATGCACAATGCTGTGTATCAAATTATATCGGAGTTATGCTGCAAGCAGCCATCCTTCAGGAGCATCTGGCTGGCAAGAGGCAATGCAATTGTATAAATCATCCCATTTCATGGATATAATTCTTCAATCAATCAGCAGAAGGAGAGTAAAAGTTCTGAATGTGTTGGTCATAATACATCTATCTAACCTGGGATAGTTTCCTTTGTATGACAGTGCCACTTGAAGCTGTATGGGGCAACTTGTTTATCTGTGCAGAGCCAGATCCTGCCAACAGTGCACTGAACAACACATTACTCCATAAATAAATGTAATGGGACTGCTTGAAAAATGAGACTCTGCCGAGAGTGAAAATAAAAATTACAGTCTGTCCCTGAAAGAGTTGAACCTCAGTTACAAGAAATGGATGTAAAGTACAAGAAAAGATGGCCTTCCCCTTTCTGGTCTCTGAAAACTTTTAGTAGCTTGCAGTTCATGGCTAATGTTTCCAGAAAAATTAGATCCCCGCTCCCATTCCCTGCTCATACATACTGTGGCAGCTGATTTTGTGTGGAAGGGCAGTGAATTGTTAAAGTTCTTCCGTTTCATATACAAGTTTAATTACTGTATTTTTCTTCATGCAGTTTTTCACTTTCTACTGCAATAATAATGACATAGATAAGTAGTAATAAGATAAAACAATAGTAAAGAAGGATTATAACATGAAACAGGAATAAAAAAAGCAAAACAGCGATAAAAAGGCATTAAGAAAAAATCTTGGTCTGAGAGGGAGAAGCAATTTCTCAGGTACTAAAGCTTTAATCTAAATTGTGTTGAAGAAGACAGGGATTTCCCCACAGATTATGATAAAGCTTTTCCAGCTGCCCAAACCAGTACTCACAGTCTTCAAGACAGCGAGTGCTATTTGTGTGGTGTTAGTATCTTCTCTTTCCACTCTTCTGTGTGCGCAGTTTCCAAAGACCGGTAGCTTCACAGGAGAGTCTTGGGTGACCCAACTGGGTTAAGAGAGCTAATGTTTGATGGTTTTGCTCTAGACCTTCTGCAGGCACCACCAGTGTACCTGAGTGTGAGCCACACGTCATTCACTCACTTGTCGTATTTGCATGGTATGTTTGCCTTTCTTTCCAAAATTGTTTCTCTTACTCCTGCTCTGTGATCTCTGTTGTTCCTCTTCCTGGAGCAACCCTGATTTTACCACAAGAGGCCTTTGATCCCGTCTTTGCTGAACTTGACCAGGGCCTGTAATGTAGAAAGCAGAACATTGTTAGCTCTTAACCACTTTGAGCATTCATTTAATTTCTTTCTTAAAATGAAACAAAAGTCGTAACTGTTCTACAGCACATCATTCAGATCCCTCTGGCGAATGGTGACCCAGACTGGATGTTTCCCTGCGCAGTGTCACGCTGGTGCATCAGGTTGGGTTCAAGAATAAGTAGTGTGTTACACCATGGCCCTTCCACACTAAGTCTTACCTTGAGAAATTCATGGAGAAATCTCTGCCAAGAACCTCTAAGAGAGTATAACCCAGGTACACTGTACTGGATTTGTTTGCACAGGGACAGGTCAGCACAGGTACCTCCAAACCATGCCTTCCCAAACCTTCTGGTGGTACCATAAGCTTGCAGATGGGCAGCCACTGGGCAGAGATGCCCAGTGGTCAGCAAGTTTAGTGCTGTGTGTTACTAGCTTCCAAGTAGCGTTTCTCATTCTTTTCAAGCGGGGCTAAAAGCAGACTGTACGGTCTTGTCCCCAAACTGGGAATCCTTATATTTTGGGGGAATGTCCAGGTGCTGTTTCAGGTTTTGAAATAGAGTTTTAAAATTCTGTGTTCGTTGCGTAGAAAGAATTAGGACTTAATACAATACCGGGTAGTTATGCCTTGTTTCAAGTATAAAGAACAAAAGATACAAGGAAATGAACAGGGTTTTCATCATCAGTTACACAGTACAGATCTGAGAAGTTAATTTTTTGCATAACTGCTTTGTCCAACTTTACTCCGAACTGGTACGTAGCTATGGCCTCCTTGCTTGTATCACTTGCTGATATGTAATATGATTCTCAGACATGCTATAGTCAGAGGGAAGTTAATATACTTTTTTTAATGCAAGGCTTTTTCTAAAGAGGTCTTTATAGGACCAGTGTGGGACCACCCAGACACAAGGAGTCCTCCAAAACATGCTAACCTCTTTCGTGTCTAAATTATATTTGTCTGGGAGAGACAGATGATGCATGTCTTCAACTCTCTGCGGATGTTCTCAGGTGGCAGCATGCAACATTAATCACCCCGCTGCATCTACTGAGCTGTCATGAAGGTTTCATGTATCCTAGAGCACTGCGAAATCCCTTCCCCAGGGCATCCAGTCGTTCCCACATTCCTGGGACAGCAGACAGTCTGTGGGGTGGAGGATGTGAGGTGCAGACAGGGAGATTTACTAAAGGGAGTTACTGGGCAGTTTAAGTCATTCAGGGACATGAACGTGCCTACCTTCCTCACAGACGCCACCATCTTCGTCAGAGGAGAAGGTCCTAGTCAAAAAGACTAGTAGAAAGGGATTGCTGGCTTCTAGCTTCTCTTCCCCAAGGAGCTCAGAAACAGAGGGTGGCAGGACCAGTTTTAGGCTAACCATCTCTAGTTAGAGGGTTGCTGGGAACCCAAATGCACCTCGAAACTGCGGAGGTTGGGACAATGAGAGACGCACCTCTCAGTACTTCGTTCTTCTGTGTCTGGGATGCCAGTGTTGATCAAGTCATTTTTGTATCATCTCTTGGCAGATTTTCCCAGTGCACTGCGGTTGGTAATTTACAGCAGAACACTTTGAGCAGTAACCGTAACTGACATCTGAAAGTGGTTTATACACATTTAAAAGCTTGGGCAATGTAAAAGTTAAGGCAAGATTTGCAGGAGAGGTAATATCGCATATTATAACAGCTGATGTAGCTGAAAAGGGATGGGTGCATTTCCAAACACCCATGCCCTTCTCAGGATTGCTGCAGAGCCAGAGACTACGGAGAAACAAAAATCCAGTGCCTCCCTTTCAAATGTGGCATTTCTAAAATGCCTCCCAGTGCTGCAAATCGGTACAAGTTTAGAATAAGTCTGATTTATAGCCATAGCACATGTTGTGAGTCTGGAAACTCAATAACATTTTATTACCTACTAAAGAAGTTGTTTATTTAAATGATTACTTCTTGTGGCATATACCAGAAGATAAACAGTGTATAGATGAGTAAACTGTGTGACTGAATGCTTTGTGACTAGCCTCTTCTGTTCATTTTATGGCATTCATTTCTGAATTTATTCCACAATAAATACAGATACTATTATTACATGTTCCAGAAGAAAAAGTCTCTTCAGCTGAAGGAATCAGTGTACCTTACAAGAACCACATGTTTTATCAGATTTTCATTCCGATAGTCAGTTGCAATTGAAATTGGTAAGTTCCTATTTTCAGAGGGAAAAGCAATGATAATTCATGTGATAATTCTCCCAGCTAAAACAACTAGGAAGCTTTATTTTAGAGATGCATAATGAAACATGATGGGTAGATGCCTTATTCCATGGCCTCACATTTCTTTCCCTATTAGCATGATATTTATGGATATACAAGAGAAAAATCAGTTTCTCATCTGACAGAATGTATTCATCTTCTGCTCATAATTTTGAACTAGCCTTTTTTTCCCCCATCCTGTTCTTGAAAGTATCATTCAATCTAAGTTCATATCTGCAGCTGTTGTGCTATAAAAGGTGCTCTCCCTTTCCCACAGAGGTATGGTATCTCATTTTAAAATTGATATATAGCACTGGTCTCACTTGGTCCTCTGCCCAAAGGAGTAGTGAAGGACCGAAAGTGTCTTGTGGTCCTGGTCTCACCATACTGAGAATAGGGTTTCTGCCTACCCAGTGTCATGGGGAATGTTCATGTAACCAAAAGACTGTGTTTTGCCTGATGGCCTAGGAAGGCCGCCTTTAATCAGGGAAATTGTGTGTGGTGGAGCTGAAGCTTTCTCCTTCCATCTCCCTCTGCCTCTATCCCTGACCCCCTTTTTTGCTGACTTTTTGCCGCCTGCTGGGGAGGAACTGAGACTATTGTGATGTTACCCTAATAATTTCTTATCCTATCTTCCATCTCCAAACCCACTCTGTTTCAGTCAGTGGCTCCCCATTACCAACTTGGTGTTCTGCTAATTGCTTGGTTAGACTTTGCAGGTCTTTTGCTGGGGTGGGGGAGAGAAGCAAGGTCTGACACCAGCACAGATGTCAGTTCTTGGTGACTAGGCATGGTGGGATGATGTATGTGTGTAGTCCCCTTCTTTTCTTCTGGGTTCTAGCTGTAGTGAGCATTAAATCTGTTACTAGTGAGGCTGGGTAATAAACCCCATCACATCCTGGCTGGCATTTGTCATGTTTAACTGCAGGCACATATTGAGGTTCATGTTGGTAGTAGCTGCTTAGATTTCTGTTCAGTCAGTGCAGACGTTGGTATTTCTAGAGTGGGATTCACAAGACTTATTTTAGACTTTCGCAGTGATAATTTCCACCCATGGCCTGTGATGAAAGTGTAAATGCTAATCTTCAATGCCTAAAAGCCAAAAGTTTAGGCGTAGTGTCTACAGTGTAGGCATGGAAAGTTAGGTGAGATTGATCCCTCTGCTGATGCATTGTACAATCATCTCCCCTCTTTAGGTAAAGTGGATAAATGTCAGCTGCTCCAGCAGCCACTGTCTCTAGCAATGGAACTAAACTGGGAGGAGAAACACTTTGCTGGGGACTGTTGTCTGCTCCAGATCCTCACACCCATTGGTGTACACCCATACACCGCCTCACGGCCACAGGTTGACCGTAGCTTGATCAGCAGGCAATTTCTCATTTCTGTGGCAATTCTCATGTCTTAACGTGAGCAACAGAACCTAGCAGAATTATTTAAATCAATTTTTTTCAATCCAAACTATTTTCATAAGAGAGTTGATGGGGAGGTGGTGTTAACAATTTTCTTCCTGTATCTTTGCTCAAGGCCCTTGCAACTTACTCCTCTGTTCCAGCTTGAACTGGGAACAGCATGACAAGCTCTGAAAGGATCTTTGGAAATCATAGCCCTATTATCCATCAGATCAACGTGGGTAATTGCTTTGTGCGCTGACTCCAGTGCATGTTTCTGATGTGCAGTATAGCTTTTTAACAGTATTGCAAAATATCACCATGGTATCACTTTTGCTTTCTTAGTGACTAATCACTGGAAAATTTGATGTTGTTTGACAATTTAGCCATTGTCAAATATAATCTAGATCTTTGCTGAGAGCAACGCTGAGTGTATGGCAGGAGAACAATAACAGTGTCTGAATTGCAGCTTTCTAGAGAAATCAATTCTGGTTTTACAATTAGGTTGTTAAAGTTTCTGCATGTTGTAGAAAACGGTGCAAGTCAGGCTAGTTTACTAACAAATTTTTGTCTTGGGCAGAATGTGTGTAAAATACAGTAGAGCTGTCATGACATTTTTTAACAATCCTAAAATGTTATCACTGTTTTCTAAGACACATCTTAATATTTTAGTGTTTCTCACATCTCTGTATCTTCAGAAAACAACTTCTTCCACTGAAGTGCTGACATTTTCCTTAAATAAGAGACTCCAATCCCTAAACTTCATTTTCACAAAATAAATTATTCAATAAGTCTTCTTTAATTATCTCCTCTTTGACTGCTTTGTTGCCTGAGTTGTTCATTGCTCTTGCAGAGAAAATGAACCCCTGGATTTCCCTAATGGTTATTGTAGATGTCAGCTGTAGTGTGCAGACTCTTCAAAGGATCACTCCCATGACCTACTCTCAGTGCTCCCCAAAGCTCACCAGTGATTACTGTGTTATGTTTTAGTAGTGACTGTGAGGTGGTGGGGAGTGCTCATGGCTAGTTTTTATTATCCACAGAAAAAGCTTTGTACCATTGAAAAATGCAAGCTGCATACTGATTGGTGTGCCAAAGGCAACTAAGGTCGTGGTTACAGATCAAGTGGGAAACTTGCCACATATTGGTAGGATAATCAAACAAGGTGAAGGATTGAATGGACTCTACATAACAGATGTTAGCCACATCGCTTAATGGACTGTTGGAAGGTGCTTGGGTGCTGCTAGGAGTAAGCTGATACAAGGAGCTGCATAGGAAGGAGAGTAAACACTTAGCTTTCATCCCGCACCGCGTGCCTTTCTGTTTTCTTCCCTGTTTTCACAGATAAGTAGCATGGTTGCGTTTGGTCTTGAAGGCTTCTGCATCTCTGACCTGCAGACGGGAGGCAGTAGCGTGGAAAATCCCAAGTGCTTGGTTCCCTGCTCCTGGTTCAGGCTAATCCTAAGTGATCTAAGTACTGTGTTGGGCAGCGTGGGGTTTGGAGAGAACATCCTGGCAAATCAATACCTTCTATATTTGTACTGTGGGCTAGATAGCTGAAACCTCTGTGAAGACTTACTCTTCCCTAGAAAGCCATCCTGCATTTGGATGTTACCAGGCAGGGTTGGATGTACCAGTCAATCAGTCACTGACTGACCAGACTGTGTCCTTCAGGCCAAACTCTGGCAGCACATCAAACCACTGGGGCTAACTCTGACTAGACTGGTGCATAGCTGAAATTTTTTTGTTTTCCTGTACCAGGCACTTGGTGACTGTCAACACTGAACCTGCAAGCTCAAAGTTTTTTTTTCCTGTTCGGACCTGAGATGACTTTGTCCTGAAGACAAATTTGTCTAAAGAGCCATCTTGGGCTTTGTAATCACTGTCTTTGCAGCTGTAGCATGCTATTGCCATCTGATGAAAGCCAAGCAGACAAGGTGTTCTCTTTCCCCATAGCCTCCCTAAAAGAACAGTTGATTTTTTCTTAAATGTATTTGTACTAACAATAGTATCTTTTTTCCTTTCCCGTTTTTTTAGCAACTTGAGTCAGTCTTTCATTCCTAAATGTGACAGGTGAACTCTTTGGGCCAAGTTTTAACTTGCAGCTTGTATTTATAAGGGAGAAGTAGGCCATGGAAAACCAGGCTTTGAAATGGAAATTCTGCCTCAGCTACAGCCACAGCAGTGCTGCTCAGTGCCCTATTTTGTTTTCTTTTTCCCATCGTCAGCCAAATCAGGCTCACCGCTCCTTGTTCAAAGGAGAAGTGTTAACTTTCCAGAATTCCCTGTGCTGCTGCTTAGGAGTCTTACAGACATTTTCAAATGCCGTATCCAGTATTCCATGTCTTTGAGCAGGTCTTGAGTTTCTAAGAAAAGGCTATTCTTCTCTGACTTCCAGAGCCTTGGAACTAGCTCTAGGATACGGGGAACCCAAACAAAATAGAAGGTATGTTTTCACATTCCAGTGCTTGTATGTTATTTGTAGGCCAGTGTATGCGTTTCTGCCGGCCAACCTTACCCCAGCTTTATGCTTTCCGTCGTACCAGGCTTCCATTAAAATCAGTAGCTGATCATACAGCATGCACAGAGTAAACCAGTATTGGATATTTGTGGGAACAGACAATATATCACTGGAAAGTTCCTTAAATATTTGCTCGATAACAAAATGAAGTAAGATAAAGTGAAGGTTAGTTGAACGTGACGCTGGAACTGCTACAGGACTGGACAGCCACTGTAATTGCAAGCTATTATTAACATATTTCTCTTTTTAAGCAAGTATGCTGTCTCTTTTGGAGTTCATTTTGCTTCTAAATATATGAGTTCTGATCTCACTCCATTTAGAGAAGTCCTGTGTTTTGGCAGATGGCAAAACTTTCTGCAGAGTGGCTTGCAAAAGTTGGGGTATGAAGCGTGCTTGGCGGCGATGCTCGGAAAATGATCGGATGTGATTTGTGAAGCATGCTGTACCGGTATGCAGTACCTGGGAGAATGAAACCATGAACACAGTGTAGCAGGTCCAGACCTTGCACAGGGTAGCATAAAACATAACTCCTTGGCATTTTCTCCAGTGCTGAAACAGCAGGATTTTAGCTGACGATCTTGCCTGGCCATCTGGTGAAAGAGTGTGAAAGAACTTTACAGGGACTAATTATTTCCTAGATTAATATTGCTGACAAGTACTCCATGAGGCAGTGTGTATGTTTGCAGGGTGTTGTGCTACTAGAAATGCCATTAATTATTTTGCCCATGACTCGCTGAACACTGCGATGCTGTAAGCTGGCGTTCTGCCCCAACATTGCCATCTGTGTATATCACAGCCTATACCATAGTATTTATTTCAGATCATTCCAGAGATTTTTCCATTTTCAGATTTAAGAGGCTGGATTAAGTAATTTTTAATATAAGGCATTAAAACAACCTAATTTTTTAACACAATTTTCCTCTCAAAACTTGTCAAAATCTGCTTACTAACAATATGCTCAGTGGGACGTACTGTCAGTCTAACTGCTCTCAGGCACTGCAGTTTAAACTGAGTTTAACAGTCTTATGCATTGATTAACTTTTTTTTTTTTTAAGTTGCTGTGACATAGTGACTTTTGTACACCTTGTAACTAAGGTATAATATTTATTTATGTTGTAATGTAAATATGAAAAATACAACATTGGCTATCCATATTAAAATATGTATGCTACACGTGAAGACATGTCAATAGTTTGGTCAAATATATCAACATAATCAATGTAACCATCAGAAATGTTAAAACAATGATGGAAATATTCCTGGTTTCAAAATACTAGAAATATTTAAAATAAGTTTACACCAGTTTTGGTTTCACAGCTTCACTGGATTCTGACTGATGATGATTTTCTTCCCAACACAGAAATCTGATGCAATTCCACATCTAGTCAAAGAACTGTTGCTTTTTCATTGATTTATCTATAGAGCTCTTATTAAGAAGAATTTTAGATTAAAATGCCCATAGGTTCTCTTCGACCTTCTGTGTTACTGTGGCTTCAAGGTCTTTTAACACTTAAGGTGTACATAAAACCAGTCTGACCTGACAAACTCTGGTAGGTTTTTCTGTTGTTAAAACAGATGTCCTGCCTTATTTACTGTAAAATGGAACAATCACCCAGTGGAGCAACACATATGGTCTGAATTCACTGACCTATATTCATTGGTAGAAAGAAAATCTCTGGTGAAACCTTGGGGAGGGAAAAAGCATTGTGTTATCCCTTCAGAGAGAAAAAGAAGGAATCAAAGAGTTTATAGAGCACTGGAGAGTTTATATAAAAGAAAAATATTTTCGGGGTGGATGACTGTGTGGAAAAATAACAGGCATTTCAGACTCCTACAGTGGAAACAGAGGAAAGTGGTGGAATTTGTGCATGGGCGGTTGGGGTGAAATAAAATGGAAAAGGTAAGATTTATGGTGGGATTGCAAGAAGCACCTTGTTAACGGAGCAGGGATGCAGTCCTCCGGGAGAAGGGTGTTCTTGCTTGGGAGAAACCTCTGGGCTCTGTAAACTGTGTTCAGAAGTATCAGCCAACCCAAACCCCAAAGCTAGTACATGAACTTTTCAGGAAAAAAAAAAAAAAATCATCACTGATTATTGAAAAAGAAACAGGTAGGATGAGGCTGCACAACTCGGTATCTTAGATTATTAAACTGCTTCAGGGATACACTCTCTGTTTCTTGTCACAAGGACTACTGCAGCCAACCTAAACCCCTCTTATGCCCGAATAAAACCGGAATCCTTTCTGTTTTGTTACCTCTGTATTTGGCAAGCATTTTCCTTACTTGTACGAACCCCTTAGAGCTCTGGCACAGCATAACTCAAGAGTTTGCTCTTAATGCAGTGTCTGTTTAACCCCGAGTCTGGCTGAAGAGGTGCTTTATACTCCAGTGAGGGGACCTGTGCCTTGAAGCCAGACTGCCACTGACCCGGCTATTGGTAATGACCCAGAGAAGTAACTCCGTTTCTCAGGCAGTAATTCTCTGCTCCCAGTGCAGTGGTTCACAGTGAGGCTGTGTTCCTCTCTGTCATTTTAACTCTGGAGTAGGCGACATAAAGAAGCTGAGTCACTACTACAACAGAGGACAAACTCTTGAACAGTATGAAGACAAGTGGTTTTACAAAACAGGCTGTATGATTGCGCTTTACTTTCAGCTACCAGAAAACTAGGTGGTAGTTTTCCTTGAAGGAGTCAAACCTGTTTTTCAAAGGCTTTTCCAGAGCCCTGCCCATAGAATTCACCACTCTCACTATAGGAAATAGTATTGCAAAGTAGGGAGCCAAGATTTACCTGACTTTAACCGTATAAAAGAGTCAGCATGATTCAGGCCACAAGTTTAACTTGAATTTCCATCAAGAAGGGCCCCTTTCTGTCAGCAGGTTGTGGAGTACGTCTGCCTGACTTGCCTAAACTCAGTGCTTACCTCTTAGGCAGCTATAGTTCATTGAAAAGAAACACTGCTCTGTAGAGATGAAGTGATTTGCCCACCACTAAAATTGCCTGGAGTCCAGAGACCAGAGTTCAGACCTCCAAGGCTGAGACTCTGGCCAGATGTAGGGATTATATTGCAGGTGTCTACATCTGAACCACCCCTCAGGCAGCATTCGGGTCAGCAGAGAAAATCATCTCATCTCAATCTGAGCTAGGTACATAGAATGAGTCAGATGAATTGTGCCCTGAAAATACCTCATTTTCTCTATTGTTTGTAAAAGCAATTTGAGGTGACTAGTTCAGCTGTAGATGCTTGCAGAAAGGTGAGATGAGTCGAGCCTCTCGCTGTAGCCCTTACTCTACAAATGCTGGCTTTTAGTAACGACAGCAAACTGCAGCAAATTGCAGCTTCTGTTGGATCTGTGCACTGGTGTAGGGAATAGGCTGGACTGATTGGGAGATTGTGAATTGGGAGTTCAGTCTTAGTCCCAACTAAGATGGTCTGCTGCTGTGTGTTGAAAGTGCTGAATCACCAGTAAATCAGATCCTAAGTCTTGATTCTAGTCACTTTTACCGATAAAAAAGCAAAGGATAGGTTGTTGCGTGTTATTACAGGCAGGGCATGAGCTAGTAAGAAACAGCTTTAGTACCGATGATTCTTTAAATTTAAGGTCCCCATCCACACTGTTTTCAACAGTTCCTTTTATCACCTCACTTCTTGCTCAGTGCTCTGGAGACCCCTTTTCTCACACAAACGTTCACCTACTGTCCTTTCTCTGGATTACAGGATGGGGGCTCTTTCTCCCATATGTCCCTTGCTCCTGATTCTCTAAGCTTTTTTCCTTTCAATACAGGACCAGCCTATTGTCACAGCAGCTTGGGTTGGCTTAAGCAACATGCAAGGGTAGAAAAATTGAAATAAAGCTGAGCTGCGTAGTGTGAAATGTCTTCCCACCGAAAAGCTGAATGACAGAGCATTAGGCAGGATAAACCTGAGCATCACAGATGATTTAAATCTGTTGCTCCCTCACAGCATGATGGTGCCCTGTGTGCTTGAGCTACGTCTGTACAAGCGGAGTAGGCTGGAAGTGAGGTCTGAGTGCCCTGTCTTAACTTTCCAGCTGCTATTTATATTACATTACCTCATAGAGCACCCAGCTGAGAACAGGACCTTGCTATGTGAAGTACAAGGAGCGTACAAGGAGTTTTGTACAGTCTTTGACCAAAGACCGCAGTCTTTTAGTGAGTCTTGAACGGTCTTTGACTGAAGAAAAGCATGCAGGCTAAACACACAGGGCAAGCGAGGGGCAAAAAGGAGAGAAAAGTCTGTGGGGAACTCACCATGAATCAAAAAGAGGTGGAGTATTCATCTATACTGTTTTTTTTAATTTGATTTTATGGTGCGGTCAGCTTTTTCTTGGATGACTTTAGTGGCCCATGCTAGTCAAGCAGGTGAAAGACATCTGTACCATGTAAGTCAAACCTCAACAATGAATTCAAAGGTGCTACAGCGATAAAGGGTCTGGTCTTATAAATTACTTAGCACACCTTCAAGTTACCCCTTTTAACAAAGGTTGAGGTGGAGCCAAGAATGAGCAAGGCCAGTATCAGTAAAGATTAAGCGAATCTCTCACTGTGTCCCCAAACCCTAGCTCTGTGTTGCAACATTGCAAAGAATACCTTCTCACTAGACTATACTTCTCAGTGAAATATCTGTAATGTATTTTATGATATTCTTCTGTCCCAGATTGGTTGTGTCATAGCTGATCTCCAAGGTCTCTTGAGATTAATGGGATTAGACTTTTTTTAAATGCTGGGTATTTCTAAGCATGTTATTCTGTTGCCTTTCATACACCAAATACACTGTGGTGTTATGTCCCTCTTTTATGAAAAGCCCTACATGTTATGTTCTGAAAGGCTTACAGTGAGCCATACTTATTTCTTGAGTAGTCCCATTTCTATAAGGCGCTCCTCCATGTGACACTGCAGTCTAGTGTCTTATAAAACATTGTCTCCAGTAAGAAGGTTCTTTCCAAACTTGCTCTGTTTAAGTAAGTTGCTTTGATTTTGTTTGGGGCGTGTGTGCATAAATGTGTTTCTAAACAGGACAGAAAAGAAAACGGGGTGACTTCTTCCAGGAAATAATTGTTTCTGATAGTGGGGAAGGATGATAACAACGTGCTTGCTTAGCTGCAGATTGACTCTGTGTGGATAGGGAACCCAAAGCTGAGCCTTGTTTAACTGTTCAAGGGAGCTGTGTACCAGCTGTATAAGATGAGCTCCCAAATGGATGCATCCATGCCAAGAGCCCTGTTTCCATAAGGAGCTGCGTGTGCAGGTCAGTGGTTGCTGAGGGGCAAGGACCCCCAATAGTAGGGTCAGATTGTCTGTTCTTTTTCTTAGTGGAGCTTCACTATCACACTTATTTTTTTCCTGGAGGGCACTTTCTAGTCCGTGAGTCCTGCCCCACCCGCCCCAAGCTTCACATCATATAATCCTTTCAGAATTTTCCCTTCTCCCATTTTAGAAGTACCTGGATAGCAAAAGCTCTCTGCTGTAGAGGCTAGGAATTGTCTTCTACTTCCTGCCTAGATATACTGACTGCTAGGTTGTACTTTCTTGTTTTTGTGACCCAAATTTAAATACCTTTTCTCAGGTACCATTCTCATAGTATATATTCTTAGATTAAACCCCTTACGCTCCCCTCAAGAGAGAGATGAGTCTGTCTCAGCTTTTATTTGACTAGACTAAATAAGCCATGTTCTAGTTTCTCCTCTCCCAAAACAGGTTTTCATCTCCCTCAGTTACTCAAATGCCATTACTTGTGTATTACATTGAATGTGGCTCGCCAGTTGGGTTGCCTGATATCTCACCAATGCTTTATACAGAGACACTTGTATTTGTGAATCTGTGTTGAAAATGCTTCTGTAAGATTTCATTTGCCTTCGTTTTGGCTGCATCACATCAGAAACTCACAGCCGCTTTACGATCAGTTAGTGCAAGCAGATGCATTTCCAGCTGATGAGAGTTCAGGCTTTAGCTGTTACTTCTGTTATTGATCCATAAGGGCAAGACATAAATGGTACGAGCTTACTGACTGCCACAGAAAACAAGTGCTGGAACGAGGAGAGACCTGGACACGGCCTGATCCCACCAGTGCCAGATGTGACATCAGGCTTTTCTTGCAAAACTTTCTGGTTTTAAGCAAGATAACACTGATACCGTGAAACTCATAGGAATAGATTATTTTTATTATTGTCCTTGTCTCCAAGATAACATCCCCGATTTGTGTAACAGCACAGAAGAAGGTGAAGTCACATTCAAAACATCTACTTTGCTTATCAGAAGGAAGCAGTATTATTTCTGTAGGGCACAGCCATGGCTAATCACTTTGCTTGCATTTGTGTTTCTCAAAAAATATCCCACAGTATATAATAAGGATAATGGCTTCATGCCACAATTTCTCACCCAGCGATCCCTTTGCCAGGGACATGGAAAAGGCTGATGACAGGAGAGCTTTGGACCCTTTGCTGGGGAGGTGGCTGTGGAAGGTGTGTGTGCTGCTGGTGGTTATCAAATTAATTACAAGGGGAAGGCAGAAGCCAGCCCAAATGCTCCCATGCTTATTCAGATAGGAAAGCTCTTAGCATAATCTTCCGCTGATCAAACAGGGATTGGGCTAAACCAGGACTTGGCTGACCGTAATATTCCTCTTGCCAAGGAGGTCAGGGCTAGGCCAGCCTGGCTGGGAGCTGGTGGAGCAAACCACCAAGGTTGGTTATTTCTGTGGCAGGGCAGGCAGAGGTGCCTCAGCCCACCGGAGGAGCTCCCTGAGCTGAGCAGCTCTCTCCTGAGGTTTCCAGGTAGGTGCAAGGGGCTCCTGACTGCAAAGGAGATTAATTAAAGCAAGAGAAGTCTGCGGGAGAGCCAAGAGAGGGAGGAATTTCTCGGTATCTAGTTCAGAGGAGAAAGGGATATGATTGCTCCCGAGTCTCCTTTTAGGCAAAACATTAGGAAACGAGATGTAACAGGGAGTTGTTTAGCCTGACTCCATGCTTACTTCTTCAGCCTTGATTGCATACCTTGTACTTTTCTCTTGTTTTTTTCAACTTTTCCAAAGTCTGAAGGATTTCCTGGGAGTGACAGTTCTGTCTGAGAAAGGCCAGAGCTGTTATTTGCAAGCGGGTGCAATTTCCTCCTCTTCTATGATTATACTTCTCTGCTGTCTTCCTGGTTTTCAGCCTATTCCAGTTTCTTTTACTAATGATTTTATTTTCCCTTTCATTGCAAACAACTGATTTCTGAACACTTTTTCTCTTTTATTTTTTCATAATCTCCTTATTCATTAAGCTTGATTAACTGTTTCCTGCCTTCCTGCTTTCCCTTAGCTTTCCTTCTGCTGTTTGTGCAAATATTCTTCAGCACTCTGGTATTGTCCTTATACCCATTGTGGGATGAGGCTAATTAATACAGGCTTTGCACTTCCTTTGTAGGTCATGGTGTGGCTTCACGCCAGCTGACTTGGACCCTTTTGTCCTGAAATGTCAAATAAAAGCAATCAGTCAAAAAATGTTGACTGTATTAGATGAAAAATGTCAAAAAAGATCTCTAGAATTTATTTTCTCTATTCTGGAAAATACTTTTTCAGAATTAATTTTTTAAAAATATACTTACTTATCATTGTCATTGCTACCTTCTCTTCTCTGCTTAGAAAAAACAAGATAGAAACTTTCCCACAAAAAATGTATAGAATCTTAGTGGGGTGACAGGATTATTTTGACCAAAAAGTTAACCTGCTTTAGTCACCCCACAAGGGTGAAAACCTGTTCTCTTAAAGGCAGCAGATGTTTTGCTGTGGATATTTCTTGCCAGGAACTTATGCAAGGCTCAGGTGCATCTGGAGGATGAAAGCTTACGCCGCGTGGTGCTCCAGGCACTTGGGTAGAAAAAGGCATTTTAATGCAGAAGGTACTGGGGTGCTCCAGGCACGGCGTCCCCTCCCCACGGGGTTTGGCTCTGCCTTTGGTACCATGCGAGAGACGGGGCAGAAGACACACAACTCTGCTCTGGGGGATTCCACTCAGAACGTATGTTTTTTAAAATCCGAAGCCCCAAAACCATGTGAATGTATTTACTGGAGTATTTCTTACATAAACTGTTTTCCAGAGTGAAGAGGCTGGAAGACAGAGCAAAAGCATTCCAGCTTGCAGGAGCAGCAGGCCATTACCATTCAGTGGCCGATTCCTGCCTTTCAGGCTTAGTTCATTCAGACTGGGAGCCCAAGAGTACAGTGAGGTTTTCCACAGGATTCCATAAAGTTACAATTTTATTGGCTGCATTTTCTTATATTTCCCCCAGCCACTTCTATACAGGTAAACTAAATATGGAGCCTTCCTGAGCACTCAGACTTGATCTCCATCTGATTAAGCCATTAGAATGGCAGCTGGCATACCTTTGGTGCATGGGGGTTGATATTCTCCCAAACATTTCCTTAGAGTATCTCCAAAATTCGAACATTCAAGGATGGACTTGCAAGTATCCACCTTCTTTGGGGGGATAAAAATGTTTGGAAGGATAAAGATGGGTCGATGGGCAGTTCCAGGCCAGCTGGCCTCACTGCCTAGGACCATCGCTAGCCATGTTTATTTTCTTAGTCTAGGTTTGGTCTGGAAGCACTACCATACCACTTTTTTTTTTTTTTTTTTTTAAGGCTTAGTAATCTTTTTGATTAGAAGTATGTTATTTCACTGTGCTACGAGAACACAAATGATTGTATTTTATGAAAAGTTAGGTGTCAAGGGGCATTTTTGTTGTTCGGAAAAATTCTTGCCAATGTAACTTATAAAACAATAGAGCTAAAACAAATGGGTGGAAAATATTTGCACAAAATAGCAGTAATTGCAACTGAAAGGTATAACTGTTGTGTCTTTATCTGACATGATGAATTTGAAATACCATTCAGTATAAAAAAATTAAATGGGACATTCTGTGTAAACAAAGTAACGCAATTCACATAATTTTCACAGATAATTTCTTTTTATGTGCAAAACCTGATCCAAAGATACCGGTTTTGGTGATAAGAGCCATTGTACAGAAGAACTCACGTGCGCCTCCTGTAGGAGCACAGTGTAGTCTTTCAGCTAAAGCAGGACAGTTTATGTTTAACAAGTAATCTGATTAATAAATGTAAGCATTTGCACCCCAAAGTACCTCTTAAGAGACTTCGCTTTGTATGAATTCATCTGTCGCTTGAAATTATTTCAGTGCTTGATTTGGATGCATTTTTGTCTACAGTTCCTTACTGGACTACTCATTAAATTCTCTCCAGTACACAGGGTTTGAAGGAGGCAGGTTTGAACTTCATGTGAGCCCCCTCTTACCTACCCCGGGCTCCTAGCTGCTGTGTTTAAGTCAAGACTGTTCACATGGGGCTTCCACCAACCTTACGGCAATATTTGAAGTCAGAGCAAGATAAAATTAGATAGTTTCCAGGTGATCTCTGAGCAACAAGATGTCTAGTCATTCCCAAGTAGCAGTACACAAGTACAGGAGTATAATAGCTTAGAATTTTAAATCCCTTGATGTGGTTATGATGTAGGACTTCTGCTACTAGACTTCATTGATCTGGTGGTATTTTTACTCTAAAATGGAATTTACCAAATGTTTTCTGAATTTACTTGTTTTTTGTAGTCTCTAAACAACCTGGGATGAAACACTGGTGGAGATGGGACACAAGTAACAGAGACGAGAGATACAAACAATCATATTTCTTAATTGCTTGGCTGGTGAGTCTTTGTTCAGATGCTTGGCTTCCAAATCCTGACCAGATTTTGGACTGGGAAGAAATTAGCAAAGTGAGATTAGCAAAGACAAGAGAATCCATCATTTTTTTCGCTGTGTCAGGGAGCAGCACTGCCTGCCAGGAGCAGTGCCTGTGCAGGCAGCACATCAGCTCCCTGCTCTGCAGGGACCTCGGGCGTTCTTATACCTTAATCTCACAGGTCTCTGCCTGGTTTCTCGGGGACTGAAATGCTTTCATTTATCCACATTCTTGGCATCAACACATAATGTTTTTGCATAGATGACATTCGACTGTATGATCAAATACTATGGACTCTGTGATCTAATGTTCTCTTCATCCTTAAAATCAATTCACAGAATCCAAATCAAGTATGCCCTAACACACGTAACCTGTCAATTCTGAAATCTGTATCTTGTGGTTTGTCATTGTTTTTGCAAGCTGATTTAAACTGAGTCTTGTGTTTTAATAGAAAAAGTTCTTGCTAAATCATATAACCATAAAGAACATCCTAAAAATTTAAGTTTGTACAGTAAGACCATAGTGCAGAAAGCTTTGATTGCATTTTGATTGCTGCCAGTGCAGTTGTATAGTCTATGCTTTCATGTCCATGATAGGGGCATGGGCTTCATATCATGTAGCAGAGATTAGATCAGAGACACCATCTGATTCCTTACGTACTCACACTGCTAGATTTTTGCCCACTCCTGCAAAATATGAAACTGGATGGTATTTCTCAGTTAATAAAGAGGATAGATGCTGAAGGGACTTCTGGTTGATGCTTTGCACTTTCCCCAAGGATAAGATAAAAGAATTTTCTGCTTGCTTGTGCTTTGAACAGAACATTAGATGTCAAAACTATGGGAGAGGAAGGAGAGAAGATGAAAGTTGAAACATGATTAGGTATACATGTATTACAGAGGAAGTAACTAAGGCCTTGGATAGGTTTTGCAAGGACTTAAGATCTGAAGAAGTGTCCCCACAGCTTGTAATATCGCGCTTTTGCATTATGGCAATACCCACTGCCATTGTACAGTGAAGGGTTTATCTCTGTCTTTTAAAAAACCCTTCTGTAAATGATTTGTATTCATTTATTAAGAAAAAACCCAAACTCAAGGCTGAAATTTACCATGTAGTGTGTCATTCCTGAAAATGTATTTTAACCTTTTAAACTTAACATTATGTGCCAACAAGGGAACAAAACCTCTCACATGGCTATTCCCTACCTCTGAAATTACCAGTTATATAGCAATTCACATGCTAAAATTCCTACATAAGCAGTCCCTTTTTAAAATTCAGCCCATAGTTAGTGTAAGATGCAGCTTTTGAGTGCAATGAAGGCAGCGGGGGAAAAAAGTATTTCACAATGGCAGCATAGATAATGATTCTGTGCAGTGACTTCTATCAGTAGGCTTTCCAAGATTTTTCGCTAGGAAGATGTCAGCTGCATATATGTTGCTTGCATTGAGTGAATTATGGTGAAATACCTCCACAACAGCTTTTATGTCATGTCTTATCAACTGTATATGTATTTGTGTAATAGACAACAGATTCCACCTTCTAATAAGTTGTTGAATATGTATTTTCAGTACAGAATTAATGTCCCTGCAGATCAGATAATGCTACAAAAAGTTTGCCAAATGATACTGCAGTATAGTTTTTGGCAACAGCCTTCCTTCCTTGGAATAATAAAAAAATTAATATACTGAACACAGAGAAGCTATTTATAAATAGGTCTTCTTTATGTTTTTTTCAAGCCCAGCAATAATACATTAGCTGATTGAGTCCTTGTGAGATAGTTTAATATAATGCCACAACGGTATTTAGACAGTTTGCCAAGTAAAAGAAGACAAACCACAAGTTATTAAAAATGCTTTCTTGCAGTATTTGCGTTGTATTTACTGCCATCATTGTCAGTTAACCAGTGGAAACGTTCTTGAAAGATAACTCATTTTCAGAAGGGTGGAATACCCAAGAGGCACCCTGCCTCTTTAGAGTGTTACTCCTGGCAAGGGGATATTTTCTTTCTTCCATTGCGCTTTTGGATATTTATATTCCCTTATTGCCTCATATAAGTTACTGTAAGTAAACAAAGAGACTAAATGAACAAGCCACTAATTTTTCCACATCTAATCCATCCTGTAGCATGAGGGCAATAGTTTCCTAATGTTTATTTTTCAGTGCTCTCTTTTAATCAGTTTTTAATGATTAAATGAATAGGCTTGGTCCTGCACCATTCGAGGCAGTAAAAATGCCCCTAGTAACACTCATGGTGGAGAACTGAGTCACAGCAGGAGAAATGTTCATTTAACTTTAATTTTCCTTTTCTTATTTTCATTCTGTTACCACTAATAATGTTACTTCAGGAGTATTGTATGTTAGACAGACCAATTTCACTGCTACTTCTTTTTCAGATTCAATCGGCTAAGCAATTACATAAAAGTTATTAAAGTGGTTATCTGACATAATGCGTATTAGTCCGGTAGAGACAAACCAGATGTGACTTAACAGTCTTTATTGCTCCTTTTGTGTAAGCGTTCCAATAAGATCCCTAGTGCTCTGTCATCACATGTACTACCTTTGCTTTGGCAACGGAGATAACAGCTCTCAGAGATCCCCCTCCCTCCCCTTGCCCCCCAAAGTCTTTAAACAGTTGGATTTATACCCCCAAATCATCATGTTGACTCATCCATTTGTTAACTATATAAATGTATTCTGTAATATTGAACAAGGATATCTCACTTCAAGACTGACAACAGTAAAGTCTCTTTAGAGATCATGGTAAGAATGTGCCAGTATCCTAAAACACTGGTGTCAAGACATCCTGACTTCACCAGTGGGAGCTTCTGACACTAAATCATCCTTAGTATTTCATCTCCATACACTCCAAGTGAATGTACGAAAGCATTACAAAGCTTACTGATTCATTGCATCACTTTTTCTATGTCCAAAGTCCTACAAATGTTTCTTGTACAAACTAACAAAGCTCTTCACTAGCCAGATGTTTCCAGACATTAATTATTTTGATTTGAAAGCTCTCATGCAGACAGCATAGAAGTGTGAACAGTCGTCTTTCCTCATGCTGTACAGAAGTGAGAGTTATTGCACTCATAGTGCAAACACTTTGGCACGTGCATAATTTTACTGTTCTGAGTCATCCTCTTGACATTTGTAAGATGACTTAAGATAATAAGGCTTAGCCTGTACGAAAGCATTTGCTGGACAGGAGTTTATAGTTGCCATAGTCATTATTTATCCATGTTGCATATATTCATCTCTTTTATTGTTTTTTTTCCCCCAAAGTTTCACAGATGAGTTAGAAAATAAGACTGGGAGGGAGGTCGCATCATCCATTCCTCTTCTTCAAGGCAAGATAATCTCAAATCACATAATTTCTAAGAGGAGGTTGTCTAAAATGTTCTTAAAAACATCCAATGATAGTTCCACATCTCCTTATGAAATCTAAGTGCGATGTTTGATTAACTGCCTTACTGGTATGCAGTGGTTAGTTATGGGACACTGCTATCCTATTAAGCATTTATCTTGCTTTTTTCTTGATGTCCTCACAATTTCTTACTGAGATTCCAAACATTGGCATGCTCAGAGCTGTATGTGAGGTGCAGATCTCTCCAGTTTCAAGCAAAAGTAATCTTTAGTTTTCCTGTTAGTGTAACATTTCTACTTCCAAGAGTTGTATTATGATCTGCCAAACACTCAAAACAACTTTAATGCATATTAAAAGTACTCCAAATGTACTTAAAAATACAGTTAATACAACACATCAGATAGTCCACATTCATTCGTTCTGTAGTTCTCTGAGAGCACACAGGTAAATTGATGTCCACTGTTTTCCAGCGCCGTCTACTTTTATGACTGTTTCCAAACATCTACAGTATCTTTCCAGTTAAGGACACAATGAGTGAATATTACTGACTGCTTGGCTACTGGTGTACTGTGGATCATGAGACTGAAGGAAGCCAACTGAGAGTAGACTTTTTATTTGTAGATCTTCTTTTTCTTCTAGTTGTTGAAGTAATTAAAAAAAAAAAAGATTGCAACTTTGGATCATTGAGACTACTTTATTTTGGGAAAATAAACAATGCAGTCCCACAGACCCACTGCAAGTAGATTTTATATTGGCATCATTGGGAAGTTCTTTGTATTGAAGATCAGTCCTGTAGTTTTAATGGTATCAAAATAAGTGAAGGGGAAAAGGGCAGATGGGATGGCTGTCCTGCTGCAAGTTAGACCAAACCTTGGCCATCTCCAACTATGCATTCTTGCAGTATTAGTCATTGTTCTGCTAGCATTGGTATCATTATGTATTTATTCATATTAAGAAACACATTTTGCAAGTGGCAGAGATGGTTGTAGTATTATTTTTTCTCCTTCTTACAGATTGAAATGATCTACTTTATTTCTTTAGTTCTTTTTGATTTTCTGCTTATTTTTCCTCCCAGAAAAAGACTTCCCATTCAGTAAGATATATACTTTCCCTTGCAACATGGAATTTGTGATTCTAATAGAATTAGAATCTAGAGTTTAGTTAAATATGCTGTTGAATCAGGAGGAATAAAAGAAGTTTTTACATACTTTTGTTTAAAACTTTTACTTGCTCTGCAAAGGTGAATGTGAGCAATTGGGTCTGTTCTTGTCTCTATGTCACTGGGAGAATGATTAATTTAACATATTGAAGGAAATGGGCACTGTAATTTTCTCTTACGAATAATACACTGACAAAGATGTCACAGATGTGCAATGGAGGGAATTTCTCGTCCTGCTTCTCTGACGCTTTTTGATGAAGAAAGATTTCAGTGTAGCATTCACATACCAGGTTCAGCAGGGCTGATGTTTAGAGTAAGGAGCTGGTTTTACCTTCATTTTTTTCCCACAGGTGTTAGCAGAATCCTGGGACTGCTAGCCATTGTGAAGTTCTTTTACAATAAATACTTAGTATAGAGATATATGAGATGTGTGTTTTGAGTGATCTGAGTTTTGGCAAATGTGCTCACTAACAGCATGGCACTAATTTACCAGCAATAAGTAGATTTCTATAGAGTTTCCATTCCTTTTGCGTCCTTTCTTTATGTCATCTAACCATAGCCACGCTATTAAATTCCCTGGCCAGAACAGACGGAGACAGTCTAAAACTCAGTAGAGTTAAAAATAAATATTGTGGCACAAAGGAGGATTGTATCCTTCTCTTTGCTGATGGCATGTGCCTGCCGGTTTTACCTGAGCTGTCGTAACACACTGGTAAACGTTAGGTACCACGTCTCTGCCACAGCCTTGGTGGCTCCAGCGTTGTCACTGCTCCTTAACTGCAAAGTACCTCTATGTTATGGGTGGTCCTTGCTCCATTCCTGGGGTGCTGAGCAAATGATGACTAGTTTCTGGGTACTATTTTGGGCAAAATGCACTGTGTTGGAGATACAAATAGTCATTTCAGGCTCTCAAGCCTGCACTGTGTCTTGTTCAGCGGTGTTTCCAGAGTGTGTCATGAAATTGTCCTTGGGTCCTCTTCCTGTGAAGCTGTTGCTATTACAGTCATAGAATAATTTGGTGAGAAAGGCCTTCCGGAGGACACCTAGTCCAAGCTCTGCTCACAGCTGGACCAACTTCCCCATTAGGTCAGGTTGCTCCGGGTGTTTTTGAGTCAAATTTTGAAAATTTCCAAGGATGGAGATTGTATAACCCCTCTGGGTGACCTGCGCCTGTGCTTCACCCCTGTCATTATGACTTTTTTTTCCCCTTATGTTCGGTTAAAATGTTCCTTATTGCAACTTGTTCCTCCTTTTTGCTTCTTTTCCTTTGGCTGGGCACCTCTGAGATGAGTCTGGCTCCATCTTCTCTATTGTTCCCCTTTTTAGGTAGTTGAGAACAACTATTAGGCCCCCGCCGTGCTCCTTTCTTCCAGGCTGAACCAAGCCAGACCCCTCAGCCTCTCTTCATACATCATGTGCTCCAGATCCGTAACCATCTTGGTGACCCTTCTCTGGATCTTCTCCAGTATCAGCACACTGAGGCCCCACACCTGAACACGGTGCTCCAGCCGCTCGTGCACGCCAAGCGGAGGGACGGATCGCTTCCTTGACCTGCTGGCTACCCTCTTGCTAATGCAGCCCAGTACCAGGTCAGCCTTCAGTGCCGCAAGGACACACCGCTGACTCGTGTTCAGCTTGTCCTCCGCCAGCACTTGTCCTCCAACCAGCTCCACCAGCAAAGCTGGAAAGTCTTGAGCAGTCCTTCGGGAGACTGCATCCTTTTCCCTTCAGTTTACTGGAGAAAGAAGGAAGGGAATTTGCCAGCGATTCCTTTGCAGTACCCCATTCTTTGGAGCTGATTTCTGTGTTTTGTCCGAAAGCCCAACCGGTCTTCAGCACGTGCTGCGCAGCCTGAACCTCTTCCCAGCTCCAGAAGGACGGAATACAACTGTATGGTTGGGGTAAGTAGAGAGTGGGACTGCTGTAAGTTGAGACATGCAACTTGAAAGAAATATCCCTTTCTCCTTGGGCTGGGGGGGTGAATGCTTGCTAGTTTCCATTGAGTTGATCCGTATCTGATACATACAGAAGAGGCCTGATGCACAACTGTGGGTGCTAATCAACGATATGCAAATAAATGTGAGCATAAAGCTCTCAAATCCTATCCTTTTATTGGATATAAATTTGCTGTTGAAAAATACAGTAAAGAAAAAAATTCCCAAAGTTCACAATGAAAGTATTTCTTATTTTATTTATACATGTAAGGGATGCATGGTGATAGACTGCTGAAGCCAAATCAAATTTCAGTTGATTTATAAAAATGGGAATGCAATCTTTTGACAGACAAGTTGCTGCAAATGTTTTTGAGCAATATATACAAATTTTTTTAAGCAGAACAAATGTAATTATTTACAGTGCAGTGGTCACTGTGGAGTACTTGTAGTATACTTTCAGGATCAGTAGCAGCAGGCAGGTAATGCATTAGTTGTGCTTGACCTTTCTGAATAATAAGATTTTGCATTCTGCCTTCTGTGCTCTTAAATGAGAGCTTCCTTGCCAGTTTGCCCTTGGTGAGCCTCCAGCCACCACAGCCGTGTGCTGCGCGGCGCGCAGCGTGGCATCTGAACTTCTAGCTTCTCAGTCAGAGTGGCTGGAGTGGAATAATTATGTATGTTCCGTCTGCCTTCCTAACAGCTGGAATTACACCTGGAAACCTACTTCAGGTACTTTACAGAGCCTAGTAGGGAAGTAGAACTGTGAATAAAAACACGCTGAGCTTTATGCCCTTCGGTGGGTCGTTGTAACTGATGTAACCAGGGTCCTCCAGTCCAGAGCCCAGTCTGGATTTTACCACAGTTTTCATCTTGCCACTGTTTTTTAAAACAAATTGAAAGTGGCTCCCCCACACCCCCCCGCCTTAAGTCCCAAGTCACAAGGAAAAATATTTTGGAAATGTAGATCAAATTATGGAAGACGGTTTTTACTGGAGTTAAAGCAAATGGGCAGAATCTGTGATAATGTTTGACATGTGCTTCGGTTTTTACTGCTGGGTTGCCTCTGTATATCTGCAGTAATGTTTTTGAAAGTTTGACAGCATTACAGGACTGGTGGTGGTTCAAACTGAAATGTGCAAATGTAGGAAACTAAAATTAGGGTCCTAAATTCATATTTAGGTGTTCAGTTAAGAACTGACACATTTACCTGCCGTTGAATTCAGTAGAATTCAGAAAATGATGTGGAAAGACAGTTTACCCTTGGCTACACTTGAAGTTAAACTGAGTTCAGCACCAGTTGTAACTGCTTTATCAGCAGCGTGTAAATTTGCTGGAGTAGACAAAGCTTCTGAGTTTCTGGGTTTTGCTCAATAGGAAGCAAATTTGTGAACTTTTTTCATGTTTGAGTGTTATAACTAAATATATTTTTTTCTGTCTCCCAGATGTTTTTTGGAAGGCAGGAAAGATTTAGCAGTCTTAGCAAAAACCCCAGTGATCATTTTGGAAACGTTTCACAATCCCCTTTCTATGTCAAGATTTTGTGCTGTACAGAAATAAATTAAGCAGTGTTTCGGGGCCCAGCGTATCTACCGTCCAGCTGTTGCAGACTTTATGATAAACTGCAGTTTGTGGTTTTAGACAGAGAGGGACACAGTAAGTTGCTGGCTGGGCTCTGCAGGCTGGAAGTGCCGAGGAAGGATGGACAGGATCCCTCTGCTGCTCTCTCCCTTCCGACGGAGGAGAACAACAGGAGCTAATGGTGCATCTCTCGCCTTCACTACTAACTCCTGTTGACGATGTTAGTGGCACTGTGCCACCGGTGCACAAGTGTGGATGTCAAGTGGTGGGAAGAAAGCAGAGGGCTGTCCCCGTGCCTTGTGGGGGGGTCAGCCCGGGGTAGCGTGTCCATACGTAACAGGCGGGCTGAGCTATGGCAGCATGGACGTGGGTCGATGTGTCATTTTTCTTCTGTTTGTTTCCACTTGTTTGGGAGGAATCAGTTTTTGCCTTGACTATACCTGCCTCCAAGAAAACTTCTTTACTGCTTGCTTTCTTGCCATTTTCATTTTGCTCTATGGTGCCTTGGGGTGATCAGTGATAAATTTCTCTCCTTTGGGCTTTTGATTCAAGGTTTTCTCGTACTGCCTGTGTTTTGCTCATGGCTGTGGTATTATAGATCTACATGGACTGGAGCTCTGGGCTGAGGTCTTGCCTGGCTCGATTTACCAGCTTTTACTACTTAAACAGCCAGGATGGCCTCATCTAGTACTGTCTCTCTTCACAGTGGCTTTCCCTGAGGTTCTACTGGTTTTCTTGGAAGTCCTGAATTTAATAACATTGTGGCTCAGAAAGTGTGCGTTGTTCCTATACCTTTAACCAGGTGTTCTTATCTGGAATCAAAATAAAACCAGCCATTTGTTCAAGATAAGTTGCTGTTCTTATCAAATCAGCTTCCTGATTGCCATTGCTAAGATGATCAGAGACTTCTGCCTTTTGAGGGGGGATCTGATTAATAGGATTGCTTATATCAGAGTATGTTGTCTTATCCAACAGTGAACATTTGAAAGCAAATAGAAATGTTAAAAAAGAAGTCTTGAAAACAACTGTTAAGGCTTATGCTTTGTGGAGACTTGATTGATGTTAATAATTAAAATAATTTGTCAGTTTTGATAATGAGAATCTTTAATCCCAAATCCCGTACTCCTTTGAAATAGCAGTCAGCAGGATCCTTTCCACATAACGTGCTTTCGGAATTCAGCCCTCACAGGTAATAAATTATTAGGGTGACTCTTCAAATTTGTATTACAAAATGCAGTTTTGACCAACCCAACCCCCCCCGCCCCAAACCCACACATTTACAAGTTTCTTATGAAAAGGAAATAATTTATATACATTATCTGGGAAGGTTTTTGATCTGTTTGCATTGAAGTCGTACTGATCCTCACAGTGTAACTGGAGGTAAGTTAAGGAGCTGTACAAAGATTTCTGCTCTTTGCGTTGCCATTGCTACTGCCACTGCCATGGCAGGAAAAGTTGTGGGTCTCTTCCACAGGGAGACCAAGCGGCCACAGGTTTCTTTAGCCGACAGCAGTTGAACACAGTCGTGGCAACTCTTTCCCATCCACAGTAGGGCCTGTGAGATAAAACGCTCCCGTGCCGAAAAGGGCTGTTCAACCAAAGCAAAAACAGTGCAATCCCTCTGCTTTCCCTGCTGCGTTGACGTCCTCCAGGTGCCATACATAGGCAATTAAGGGTATATATAAATGCTTCTAACATTGGAGCATCTTTTCCATTTTTTTCTTTTTATTCAGAAAGTCAAGTTGCACTTGCAAGCCAGTTATACATCATGATACTGCCAGGAGCTGCAGCGGTTTCCAGGGCTGGGGTCTCATGCTGGCACCTGATTTTTCAGCCCTATTTCTTCAGGTCATGGAGAGGGATGCTGCAACATCCACCCCCCTTGGAAAAATCAGGGCACAACCTTGCTTTAGCACTTCCACCTTTGGCTGTGCTTTCAGGAGCGACACACGCATCCGTGATTTCCAGCAAACAGGGAGTTGTGCTGCTTCCCAGAGATCTCCCAGAGGTGTTGTATAAGGAGATTACATTATTGCAGGCTTGACCCCAAAATCCCTGGGGAAAGAGAGCGAAGAGAGCAAGCACAGAGGACCTGGAGTATGAGGCTGTACTCTGATATGGGCATTTTGTGGTTGATTCTGGTGGTGGGTAGGACCTGGGCTGAATCCTTCTCAGCAGTCCTCCTCCACCGATGTTACCATCTCGTTCATCACAGGCTCGGTTTTCAGGAGCGCAGGAGCTTGGCAAGTGGCCATGCGGGCATGTGGCCATACCTGGCACGTTTGGTGTGTGCGATATCCGTCAGGTGACATGGCAACTGGAAGTAAAGGGGAAATACTGACACAAGGAAAAAAGTCAAGAATAAGCTTCTCCTCGTAGGCCTAGTGAAAGCAAGACCTAGAGTCCCCCCTCTGGGCTTTTTATCATCCCGTTATTTAGGAAAATAAACTACTAATTTGGGTAGATAAAATAACCTTACTGTGTCACCTGCCTCACCATTTAAAAAACTGTAAAAAATGTCAACACGAAGTAAATTTTACCTTGAAATATTATTTGGAACTGTAAAATGAGAAAAGTTTGATTTAGAAAATTTTGAAGTTAAATGTGACAAATGTTTAAAATCTGTTTTGTTCATAATCGTTTTGATAAAATCAATTTGATAAACCAGCGTAAATCCATTAATAATTTGGATAAAATAAAATGTGTTTTATTGGTGAATAAAAAAAAACTGAAAAACTTTTCTTTGGCATATCTAACCACTAGCTACTCTATATCTGGTGTTTACAACTATATTTATGTAGATATAAAATAGTTAATCATGTAAATAATGAAAAGATTAAAATTTATTGACTGTAAAGGCATTAAACCCACTAAAACACTGACATTCTGGAAATGCTACAGAATCACACTCTACAAAAGCCTCCAATATTTTCAGATCATTTCAGTTTTACAAATGTATAGGAACTGCCTTCCTATCATTTTCCAGCATGTAAAAATTTAACATTTGCTCCGCCATTTCTCTTCTCTGCCTATGTCTTATCTGCTCGTCAGGCAGAAAGTTGTCTATCTGAAGTCCTGGCCCCTACATGATATACAGCAAGGTTTCCACAGGATTTGCCAATAATGAGATTATGCTGTAATTTCCTCAAACAGCTGGGGCTGCTTTGTTACGAATAGAAGCTGTTGGGGAGTGTATCCAAATCTTAGTTCTCAGCCTTCCAAATCACATTAACAAAATTATCCCACGCCTGGGTGAGCACTTCTCCACCACTTTTAATCACCCACTCCAAGAGGTTTATTGGCTTTTTTTTTTTCTAATGTCCTAGTACCAGCTTTCAACTTCCATCACCGTTAGAAGCAGTTCTTCCTAACGATTTGGGCTCCTCCAGAAGACATTCCCGCCTCCTTCCCTTCCAGCGCTGTATGTGTTTCCTCCGTGGGCTCGGTTCTTGGCAGCGTGCAGCCCGGGCAGGAGAGGCGGCGGTGTCTCCTCTCCCGGAGAAGGTCTCCGCGAGGCTGTGGCTGGTTTGCCGGTTCTCCCCAGCGGTGTTTCTCGGGACAGATGTGTGTATCGGGAGGCTGCTGTTTCTGCCAGTTTTCTGCGGTAACTGTAAGAACAGCATCTGTTTCCTACCTTATACAAATATGTTCCTCGTGTGCTTTCATCCGTCTTCCTCCATCACTGCGTCGGTCAGAGAACGGGAGCTTCTTTCCTGCGGGCCAAGATTTCTGTCCTGGGGTCTGTTTCTGCAGGCGTTTTTCTGTGGGTGCTGTAAGGCAGTCCGAGACGCTCCTCCTGTTCGGAGCAGAGCTGGAGCTTGTGCTCACCCCTTGTCCTGGATGCTGCAGGGCTTTCTCAACTGGGAGCTCACGACCAGGATAGCATCTGAGGGAAATGACTGGAGGCTTTGCGCTTCGTGCTTTCAACCAAGTTGTGGTCAAGCGCTCGTAGCTACCTTCTGGGAGGATAAACACCCCACCACACCTCACGGCTCCTCTCCGAGGCATGACAAAGCGGGCCGGCGTGCAGGTCCCCACGGGCAGCCGAAAGCCCGCGTGATCCTCCTCCCCAGGCGGCACAACCCGCTACCCCACCAGATCGAGAGCGTTCACTTTGCAGGAGCAGGCGGCCGATGAGGGGATGCTGGTCCATGGCTGACCATTTGCAGGCTGCTGGCTCTGCCCCAGCTGTCTACAAACCCATCGCTTTTTTTTTTTTTTTTACGGTAGTAGCAAGAAGCATCAGTTCAGTGGCAGATGGTTAATAAAGTATTCAGGTGCTTCTCACACACTTTGTACTGGAAGAGCAATCAGCCCGAGTTGTGCATAGTGTTACCAGTACAACCAGATGTTTTTAGCGTATCTTGCTGTAAATATTGTGGCTTTAGACTTTCAGTACCGGGAGGGGTAAGCAGCTGTGACAGCCCGCGTTAGGAAATGTTTATACAGGAGCCAAATTTCTTAACACATTTCATGTTTAATTTCTTTATTTCCAGTTTTATTTTTCCATGTGTTTTGACAATTCCTTTGCATATCTCATAATTAGTACTGTTCTATTTTTTGGCAAATTGAAAACAAACCAGACAGCCAATAACATGGTAATGCTTTACCATTTCTCTTTTATTTGGTGCCTACTGAGGATAACAATATTTCTACGCTGCTTGTTTAACCAAAAAAAAGCTGCTCTTACTATTTAGAAGCAGGCTGCTGCTTTCTTTTTCCAGCCAGCTGCACTTTACAAACCTGAGCTCTGCTGATTCAGTCCATGCTGTGTGTCTTGGGTCAGCTTCACCTTCCCACTGGTGTCTCCAGAGGGTAGGGTGGGACCTGCTGGCCAAATGCAGCTTAGGATGGAACAGAGTGTAGGGGAGGAACAGCAACAGCAGAGGGGAAGAAACGCTTGTAGACTTTTCCCCCAGATTATCATTAAATGGCCTCAGGTTTAGAATAGAGGCTCTTAAGAGATAGACATCTCAGAAGGAAACTGATACTGCTGAAGTTAAACAGAAGTATTTAATTATGTTTCTGGCTCCTTGAAATTTTCTTCTCCCTGTGGGATTCATAGCTAACCATAGTGTGGTGGATATAATTTTATTTTACTGTCTAGCGTGGTCACGTCACTTTGTTAAGTTTTTTTCACAAATACAGTTACTGCATCCTGCCAAGATGCTGTGACGTGGAGAGCTGTGACTTCGTTTTCCACTCTCAGCAATTCAGAGGGGACATTTTTACACTATACAGTATCAAGAAATGTTTACCCGTATCAAGGTTTACATATATCAAGTCCAGTCTTTGAGACTTGCAGTCACGTTTCTTGTCCAGGGTCCCCAGTGAGATGCTGCTAAGTGATGAGCTGTTGTCGTTGCTGGGATCGAGTCTCCTCTTACCCCCTGCTCCTGAGCTAAAGAGGGCATCTGAAGAGTTAGGAGGTTCACATCTCTGTTATCTCAGAGCGTTCCTGCACAGCAGGGAGTGACTTTAGATGTGTGTATGTCAGCCAACACCAGTCAGGAGAGGTGAGTAATGAAAAATTGAGGAAGAGCCAGCAGAACCCAGGCACAGCTGAGTCTTTTCATCTCACTGACTCCAAAGAGCATAGGGAAGTTGAGCCTGGACAGTGCCACATAGAATAAACTATCCTGCAGAAAATACAAGCCAAAGCCTCTTAAATAGAAACTATTTACAGAAGAATGATCAAATCTTCTGAGGTCCCAAATGTAACACAAAACCATACATCTTACTCCCAAATGTGCCTATCGCAGTATGTAAGTCTTTATCACATTGAACCGAAACCAAATCTTGTATTCCTTAACAGGGAAAAGTGGACTAATAAGATATGAATTGATATAGATGCTTGATTATATTTTTATATTAATTTAGCAGGAGTCCTGTGCTGTCAGTATGTTATAGAGCAGAATGGAGTCTTGTGTTATTTTCAAACATAGAATCATTATTCTGTGTATTCATTGTAATGGCAACTGTAAAACATTACGAAGTTAAACAGGCAATATTCTTCAGAAGAAGGAAATATTTTTGGGTAATTGTATGGATGCTAATTATAAGGATGTAGTGGGTTCTTCAAGTCTGTGACATCCTTAATCTGAGACTAGATGTCACCAGAAGAGACGAACTTGGAAGGTTGGGTGCATAAGGTCCATCCTGAAAAGTGTTAGCATGAGGTGAACCACTTTTCCAAAGCGCCTATCCCTTCTCACTGACTCTGGAGGAAGCACAGGAGCAATGCAAACACTGCCTGAGATTAATCTCTGCTAGACAGTATTTTATTGTCCCTTCTCTTAAAAGCAATGTAATTACACATACATTTGAAGTCTGTGTCTTTGGCCAGCACTGGCTGCTTTAAGAGGTTAATCTCAACTGGCAGCGTACTGAGGTTGTGCAGTGCCCTGTATCTGAGAAGGGACAGATCTTTTCTGACCCCCATGTTGATCAATTTGTACCAGCAATATTAAACTAAATTATTTGGTCTCTGAAGCATACCACCATGGCCTGTCTCGCACACTGTGTGTGAAGATGCTTTCAATGAATCAGGTACTTCCACGATGTCTTTATTTTCAAAACTATCTTCATTTGCATTGCTACTAATCATATTGGGGGCAGTGTAAACAAGAGGAACAAATGACCTCTTACCACCCTATTAATAATCTTAAATGCCTTAATTAACTTTGTTCTAAACCCATGTAAGAGATTTAGAGAAGAAAATAAGTAGCAAATTAATGTATTGCTCTACTTGTACATTTGAAATGCATCAGCCTGATATAGTACTTAGGGTTTAATGTGCATCATCATCTTCATCATTTACCAATTTGTTTATATATACTGCTGTAGCACCCGGAGGTTCAGTGTCTCTGGGAGCACAAGGCAGGGAGGAGGTGGGATGGAGGGATGGAGCAGCTGTGAATGAAGGAGTGAAGTTGAGCCTAGGAAAAAAAAGGGGGTGGGTCAGGGAAGGTATTTTAGCTTGCTTGTCTTTGTTCCTCACCATCCAACTCTATTTTAATTGGCAATAAATTAAATTAATTTTCCCTAAATGAAGTCTATTTTGCCTGTGATGGTACTCGGGAAGTGATCTTCCTGTCTTTTTCTTGACCCATGAGCTTTTTCATCTTGTTTCCTCCCCCTGTCCTGTTGAGAAGGGAGAAGGAGAGAGTGGCTGGGTGGGCATCTGGCAGCCGGCCATGGTCAACTCACCATAATTAAAGTTTTGGGCCATCAGGTGACACTTCTGGTGAGTGAGTACAAGGTAGTGCAAGAAAGATGACTGAGTTTCCTCCATCTTTTTCTCAATTCCTCATTGCACTTTCTGTTCAATTCATAGAATCATAGAATTGGTTTGGGTTGGAAGGGACCTTTAAAGATCATCTAGTTCAACTTCCCTGCCATGGGCAGGGACATCTTCCAGTAGACCAGGTTGCTCAAAGCCCCATCCAACCTGGTCTTGAACACTGCCAGGGATGGGGCAGATGCTCTGCCACAACTGCTCTGGGCAACCTCTTCCAGTGTCTCACCACCCTCATAGTAAAGAACATCTTCCTTATATCTAGTCTAAACCTACCTGCTTTTAGTTTAAATCATTACCCCTTGTCCTATCACTACAGGCCCTGGTAAAAACTCTTTGTCCATCTCTTACAAGCCCCCTTTAAGTATTGAAAGGCTGCAACAGAGTCTCCCCAGAGCCGCCTTCTCCAGGCTGAACAACCCCAACTCTCCCAGTCTCTCTCCATAGGAGAGGTGTTCCAGCCCTCCGATCTTTTTCGTGGCTCTCGCTTTTGGTGCCACAGAGTTTTGCCATTTGCCAGCTGAGGGGGAAACATGAGCTGACGGAACTCAGCTACCTCTGGAGCCTATCAATCCCCCTTCTTAGCTAACCAAACAGATGACAACAGATGTGCTTTGCCCAGTGAAGAGCATTTAGAGTTCAGCTTTTGGGTTGAATATGTAAATTCTGGTATTGTCATTTTTAGGGGAAAAAAAGGAACAATGAGAAATGAACCAAAAAATGCCATAATGCATATATTTAATAAGTCTTCAATTCTTTTCTCTCTGGGAATAAGAACAGAACACAGAAGTAGTTTAAAAGTCTTGCTTCACTGTGCTTTGTGAATGAGATCTATAATAATACAATTCTGTGGTGTTGAAGTGAAATTCTTAATCCTGTGTTCTGTTTCATGAGTTAATTTAATTAGTTATTGTTTGCCGAAGAGCTGGAACTAGGCCAGGAGCCTGAACCCCGACTCAGCCGTGTGAGGAGACCGGGTTGAGCTCAGAGCCAGATGTTGTGAGCAGAGCTGGGCTGAATGCGACGGCCGGGATGACCCGCTCGTGGCGGGTGTTAGAAACACGGGCCCAGGCTTGCACCCGGGTGTTGTAGACAGAGCAGTGGACTTAATCGGCACTCCCAGTTCGTGCCCCTGGGAGCCCCTGGTTAGAAACCCAGCAGAGCTGGGAGCATTGCAGGTGCTTTGGATTCTGCCTGCTGGGAACTGTGGAGCGTTGTTTTGGGTTTGTGTGGCGGGGTTTTGGTAGCGGGGAAGGGGCTACAGGGGTGGCTCCTGTGAGAAGTTGCTAGAAGCTTCCTTGGCTCCAAGCCGGACCCATCTCTGGCCAAGGCCAAGCCCATCAGCGGCAGTGGTAGCACCTCTGGGAGAACAGATTTAAGGGAAACCTGCAGCCTGGGAGGACATTAGAACGTGAGAGGAACCCCTGTGCAGATACCGAGGTCAGTGAGGAAGGAGGGGAGGAGGAGCAGGGAGGAGGTTGATGCCCCCACAGCCCGTGGTGAGACAGACGGCAGGCTGTCCCCCCCCAGCCCATGGAGGGCAGCGGGGGAGCAGATGCCCCCCTGCAGCCCGGGGAGAGAGGAGCCCAGGCCGGAGCAGGGGGAGGCCCCCCAAGATGGCCGCCACTCCACGGGAAAGCCCGTGCTGGAGCAGGCTGTGACTGAAGATCGGCCCACGGAAAGGACCCACGCCAGGGAAGTTCGTGAAGGACTGTCTCCTGTGGGAAGGACTCAGGTTGGAGAAGTTTATGGAGAACTGTCTCCCATGGGAGGGACCCCACGGTGGAGCAGGGGCCAAGTGAGGAGTCCTCCCCCTGAGGAGGAAGGAGCGGCAGAGGCAATGTGGGATGGACTGACCCCAATCCCCATTCCCCATCCCCCTGCGCCCCTGGGGGGGAGGAGGGAGAGAGTATTGGGAGTGGAGTTGTGCCCAGGAAGGAGGGATGGTTGGGGGCAAGGTGTTTTAAGATTTGGTTTTATTTCTCGTTGTCCTTGTTTTGATTTGATTGGTATCAACTTATATTGACTTTGGTTTTTTTCCCTCCCCAAGTTGAGTGTGTCTTTTGCCTGTGACCGTAATTGGTGAGTGATCCCTCCCTGTCCTTGTCTTGGCCCATGAGCCTCTCGTTGTATTTTCTCCTTCCCATCCCTCTGCGGGGGGAGGAGTGGGTGAGTGGCGTGGTGCTTTGTTGCTGGCTGGGCTTAACCCATCACACATCTAATGCAGTCCTTGGGATGTGACAGATGCCTCTTGAGCCTGAGGAATAAGTATATAAGAAATGTCTGGTTTTTTTCTATTCAGTAGGATTTTTCTTGACCTTGTCAGAGTTTTCTGGGACTCCTATGTGATTTTGGGAAATGTGGCAGCAGAGGCTGACAGAAAATTGCAACAGCTCTGAGCTCTTTAGTGTTATAGGTCTGTATTTGTACCAGTAAGGTGGACTAGACTAGAGGGCATGACTTAGGAGGGGCAGCTGACGGCACTAGGTTTGTTCAGCTTGGAGAAGAGGGTACCGAGGGGTGACCTCGTCGCTGTCTACAGCT
>JAVJGG010000027.1:4435689-4454105 GCA_035590195.1 Aviceda cuculoides | reverse complement strand
TGGGAGGGACCCCACGGTGCAGCAGGGGCCGAGTGCGGAGTCCTCCTCCCCCTGAGGAGGAAGGAGCGGCAGAGCCAAGGTGTGAGGAACCGACCCCAGCCCCAGTCCCCGTCCCCCTGCGCCGCTGGGGGGGGAAGTAGAGAGAAAAACGGGAGTGGAGTTGAGCTGGGAAGGGAGGGGGGGGAGGTGATTCAAGATTTGGTTTTACTTCTCATTATCCTTGTTTTGCTTTGATTTGTAGTAAATTAAATTGATTTTGTTTCTTCCCCAAGCTGAGCCTGCCTTTTGCCTGTGACTGTAAGTGGGGAGTGATCCCTCCCAGTCCTTATCTCAGCCCACGAGCTTTTCTTTATATTTTCTCCTCCTCATCCCACCGGGGCCAGCGGGGAGGAGTGAGCAAGCAGCTTCGTGGTGCTTTGTTGCCGGCTGGGCTTAAACCACAGCAAGCATGTTCCAATTTCCAGTGTCTGTATTTCTTTATGTTGAAGGGTATGAACATACAGGGTACAAGAAATATCTCGGAGAGTGAATTTAGGTATGGTATAGACAGAAATTTCCCCTTCATCTTGTTGGAGGTGATAGAGGGCAAAATCTGGGTTCCCAAATCTACAGGTGGGAGGGAGCCAGAAGGAGCTGCAATGTATTGGGACTGGTGTATAATCCTCTGTGTTTGCACATACACATATGCAGCTGTCTCAGAAAAACACAGTTTTTCATTGCAAGCCTCCAGCCATAGCTTTTGCTTTCTTGGTATCTATAGATTTGTGTAAGAAATGTTGAAGGGGATAGGGTGTCAGCGCAAGTACAGCAGTGATTTGCACAAGGCAAGGAGAGAAACCCATAAACGTCCCCTAATGGAGCTGGAGTTTTATTACTTACCGCTTGTCTGTACAGTGGTGCTTTAATGCATCAGTAGACACTTGGTGTAATACAGATATTGTTATAGCAGTATCAAAGTGCTTAGACCCTCAATGTGGGATCCCATCCTCACCTGGCTATTTATGCCTATTTCCAGTTGTAAATCTACGTGGCTTAAAAACAGTAGCAACCACTCTTCTAACCGGGGGAGTTTTAACTGTGTAACTTCTCAAGTCAGAGATCTGTGCTACACTAAGAATCTTTGCTGGGAGCAAAGCTGTGATTGAAACAGCATCTGAAGTGTTTGAAAACGCTCTATCCTGGGGAGGTACCTGGAAGTGCTGTTGATTTTAACCTTGGTTTTGTTAGCATGATTCCTGACATCAATGTAACGTCTGTTGTTTTGTTTTTTTTTTTCTCATAGGTTGGCTGCATTAGCTGGCTCTCGTTCAGAGGGAACTTGACAGATCTATTTTGCTTTCGTTGAACCTCTCTACTGCGTGTCATAAAGATTTCCTAGGCCCAGAGGCTGCATGGAAGACAACTGGGCAGCACAAAAATGTGACTCTGACAAGAGACTCCAAGCTTTCTGACGAGGAATTTTCTACTGATCAGTTTATAATTTAAATGTATAACCGAAGCATGCATAATAGTTAACCTGATAGGGGAAAAAAAAAGCTTTCTCATTAATTAGGGCTGCCAAAAAAGCAGTCACCTGAAACTTCAATATGAGTGCTCCATTAATCCCAAGCAAGTCATGTTATGCCCAGCTTCAGGAGAACGGCAGCGAAATAAAAAATAATAATGAAAGCATAGTGAGTGTGGGGGATACCAATGCCAACCAAATTGTGACAAAAGTTAGAACCACTGAAGGGGATATTAAGAAACACGATTTGACAGATGAGAGTGGGAATATACACTCTGGAGAATCAGAGAAAGTTACTATTCTGAATACAGAACAGCATAAACTTCTGACCTTCAAAGACTCTCAGACCTGTCACACTGGTGTACAGGAAAGTAAGCTGCCCTCCACCACAAGCAGGGAAATGGGGAAAGATTGTAGGATCAGTGAAGCTAAGGATATATCAAGACATAACAGGATTAGCCGGGGACAAAGTCTGTCCAATTTAAAAAGTAGCACAAATGATGCCAACCTGGAGGTTACCTCCAAAGGTGATATTGACTTCACCCAGAACTTTTCGAAGGGTAAAATGCCCAGGACTGTGGAAATGGAGAGAATAAAAAGGCTTTCTTTGGGAAGACCAAGTAAATTCTCTCCTCAATCTGAAACATTCGCAAAAGTCTGCGTTGGCCGCGTGTCATGTAAACGTCTGCTTTCTGCATCATTGGACTCCATCGACAGGTCACACCATTTGATAGGAAATACAGAGAAATCACAAAAAACATCCACAGATCATTTTCTTGGGATGGTGTTTCATCCACTTGACAATACCTCAGAGGAAAATACTGTATTTTATTCCAAACCATCTACCTCAGGGAACAAGAAAATAAGTAAACCAGAAAATGTACCAAATGTTAATGTTGAAAGCACACCGCATACTTCTCATTCTCAACATTCAGCTGTTAAGCCCAATGAGATTGCTAGTAAATCAGAAGCACAATTAGGTCAGGGTAATAAAAGTAAAAAACTGGAGCTTAAGACTGCACCATCTCTACAATCTAAAACCATGTCTCAACAGAAGATTGAGAGAATTATGCTGGTAGAGTTCCTGGGATGTTCAAAAGATGAAAATACAACAGTGCAGGAACAGAAAGGCTCTGGGTCTGATGCATCAAAATTTCAAGCATCCCATTTTCAAGACGCCTGTAATAAAGTAGAGGATCCATTGTCAAGCCAGGTGGTAACCTATCCTGATGACAAATTGCTAAGTGATAATGTCACCGTCAGTGGGGAAGGGCGAGGAAGCAATGACAGTGGCAACAGGGCAACTAGCCAGGCTGGTGAGGAATATTTCACTGACGAAGAAGTGGAAACAATATTCCCACTCACCTCCAGTAGTAAATCCAGTGGCAAAGTGACACCTAGAAAAAATGAAAATTTACATGAAGTTGACGCAGGTTGCGCTGAAACAGTTGGTGAACAGATATGTCTTACACATAATACTAATCTACCTGACAGCAAACCTTTGAAAGCTAATGAGAATAAACTGACGCTAGTCAAAGGAAGCACCGAGGATGCTGCTGTGCCTGCTTCTGATCTCTCAGATCAGCACGGAGTGCGCAGTGCAGAGACAGTGTCAAACCAACAACCTGACAACCGTGACAGCGATGCGGAAACCTTGGACTTTTCAGTTCCAAGTAAAAAGACAGCTAATGCACAGAAACATCTTCCAGAGGAAGCACCAGAGAGCTGTGAAGCACCGGAGAGCTGTAATGTTTCAGCAAAGGCTGATGCCTGTTTGTGCGTCCCAACGCCTGTGCACCCGGTGGCAATGCTGGATGTTAATAGTCAGCCCACGCTATCAAACAGTAATTTGAAGGACCTTTATGCACTTCATGTTGACAAACTGTCACCTTCCTCAGTCCTACCTCCCACTGACAGTACACAGTTATTAAATATATCCCCTAAAGTGCCTATCAAGACTGCTTGCAGCAGTGCCATCCCCAAACCTATCCTGGTCCACTCCAAGGGCTCCCTCACAGATAAGGCGGCTGTGGACAGTGACTGCAGTGAAAAGCTGGAAGAAAGTGTCGAGATGAAACCTGCCATACCCAGGCCCAAACCCGTGAGACCTAAAATCATCACATACATTAGGAGAAACCCTCGTTCGATAGAGCAGCTCGACCCTTCGTTTGCACCGGCAGGGCTGCCCTTTGGTAGCCCTGCGTGTGGCATGCCCGTCTCTACGGAGCAGAAGGTGTCCAACGGAGGGGAGGCGAAGCCCACCAGCATCCTGTACGACAAATTTAAACCTGACCTCCAGAAGCCAAGACTCTTCAGTTCTGGACTGGTGGTGTCAGGAATCAGGCCCCCTGGCCATCACTTCGGTTCGATGAGCGAGAAGTTTCTGCAGGAGGTAAGGAGACAGCTTTGACAGCCTCTTTTGTATGCCAGGTGTGATCATTTACTTACTTGTTGCTGCCAGAAGTTAGTTCTCAAATCTCAAGTAAGAAATAAATCCTAAATCAAGGCAATGTGTGATCATTAGAAATAAACTTACTTAACTGTTTCTGGCACTGACCCTCTTGCGATGTCTGATCTGTGACTGGAAGTTGTCACTGTGTTTCTCCAATGTTTTCCAGCAAACCAGTCACCTGCTAGTAGTATAAATAGGGATGTTTAGAAAGGAAAAGATACGCTGTTTGAATTTATTCATAAATGGAATTTCTTTTTTTTCCCAAGGAGCAGCTTTGGGAACTGAATGTAATTTGCCCACAGTGACATTTCCTCCTTAATGGGAAAGTTGGCAGGTTTTTGCAGACAGAACACGAGAGGTCTAAACTAATTCCCTTCTGTTTAGCTGTACTGAAACCCAGGGACTATCAGAGCTCTTGTTAGATTATATGTATCATACAGGGAAAGATTTACTTTTGACTCATTTTAATGCTGTGTGCTATATTGACCTGCACCTCAAATAAGAAATCTCCTTTCCCTAGAAAGCCTTCCCAAGCAGCCAAAAGGTGGTGGAAGTCCCTCTGGACCTGCAGTAGCTCACCAACCAAGCTTTTTGTATAAATACTGAAGATAACACAAGTGTTTTTAATTTGAACCAGTCTTTTAAAAAAAAAAATTACTTTTTTTTTTTCTTCCTGTGTGTCTTGTGGTCTTATTGAGGCTATTTTAATGCCTGCCTCATTCTACATACAGTATTTATGCAAAGAACAGCATTGAAATAACAAATTTGGTGACTGTTGACAATCAAAAGCTGGCAAATACCCAAATTAAGATAACATGTGTGAGTGTAGATTAGCCCTTCTGGCATGTTGACAGGCAAACTCCTGAAGTGATCATGGATTATAGTTTTTCATAGAGCACCATCTCATCCCAAACACAGAAAGGACAGTGCTTGCTGCCCTTTCCCCTCTAACTTCAGTTTCCAGCTCTGTCCCTTATATTTTGCATCCAGAGGAGGAATTATTAAAGTAATTGTAAGGTTGTCTGTGCTAACTGTTATTAGTATATCTTCACAATTGCCTTGTAAGGTGAGGGGAAAATTACTAGGTTATTACTGTTTAATGTATGGCAACAGAAATTAAAGCCAAAATAACACAGACTGTGCAGCTGTTTGGCTGTTTAATAGGGTGACATGGCCCTCTGAAGACCATAGCTGTCTGTGACCCGTAGAGTTGGAGTTCAGATGATCAGGCAGGATCAGCAAACACATCTGGGAGCAAAGGACCAATTTCTGTGCACCGCTGAGGACTGTTCTTAACATGAGGAGGACTCGGGTTGTGGCAAATCAGCAGCATGATTTACTCTAGACTAGGGTTAGAAGGAGGACACTTACAGGCTGGAGAAGATCCAAAGCATCTTCCCCAACTCCTCCAAGAAATATGGCTTTGGGTGGGTATTTCAACGAGGGAAGGTTTGAACCCAAGCAAGCTACTTCTTCAGAGAAGCTGGATTGCCTGGAGGAGAGGCTGGGAAGGAAAAGTCAATCAAACTGCGGTTTGTGTTATGACTTTGCATTAGCCCAGGAGTCAGGAGCAGATAGCAGAGGGTAGTATTTGCTGTCTTGGGCTGGCACCCCTAAAAGCAATTACTTTACTCTCCTGCTAGTTAGAGGAATGCAAAAGGGACTGATTTGGCTCCAGTATGGATCAAGAGAAAGGAAAATGATTGATCCATGGAAGTGAAGAGATGCTTAGAAGAGCAGCTGCGCACAGTAAGGGTTCATGGCAGATGACTGATGTGTAATCCGAAAGAAACCAATTAGGACGGATTGAGATAGATCAAAATCACAAGATTTTGGAGACAAGGAGACACTGGGGCAGGATGGCTACTGTTTTGTGAGAGAAAGAATCCCAGATTGCCCTATTTCACACATCCAGTTTGGGCTTTGGAGAGCTTTGATTAGCATTTTATAGCATTTACATAGCTATGACAGGGAGAGTTAACAGCTGCTCTCAATCAGACCTGTAATCTCTAAGCACCCTTCAGCTAGCTAAATGGTAGGAACAATTAAATACCCGTCAGGGTGCCATGAGCTAGAAAAAATAGGAAGGTGCCATCTTCAACAGGAGACTCCAAGGCAAGGCCCAGAGAGCTGTATGAGGAAGACTTGGGGGCTACCTCCGTGCAGTGGGGAGCCTGCAGGGCTCCTTGAGCTGCCTGTCCCAGAGCCGACGTAGGGCAACTCGGACAAAAAGCCCAGCTCATGCGTGAAGGCAGTCTGGCCGTGCTTAGAGACTGGGTCCATAATGGAACTGAGTTAAGGTTAAATGGGCAGCCTTGACTCTGGCACTGGCAGCTACTTTTTTCTTTTTTTTTTCCTACCTTGGCATGGTGTGGAGGAAAACCTTTCATCCTGTCTTCATCCCCAAAAGAAAGGTAGAAGACCCCTCAAAGTGAATTGCTTAAAAAACCAGTCATTGTCCAGGGCAGATTGCTGCTGCCCATATGCTTCATCACAACGTGGGCTCCCCATCTCAACGTGGACCTCAGCCTCTACTAGTCAGCACCAGTGGGAATTTGTGGCCAGTTTGCGTTCCCAGTTACCTCCATGGGAAGTAACAGAGCAAATTATGGGACGCAAAGGCTGTAGCCTTGCTAGTGAACTGAACAGTGGGAGGGCACGGCCTCCAGTGCTCACCCAAGGTTGTCCATACTGCTGGACTGGGAGCACGCTCGCCAGCTCAGCGTCCACCTCTGCCAGCGTGTGCTCACCCAGAGGCTGTTCCCAAGGCCCGGCGTGGACGAGACCAGCCTGGTCTGCAGGGTGAGAGTTTACCCGTATGGATATGGCCCATGCCTTGTCAGAGAGCGCTTGTTGGCTCGCTTTATTCACTGCTTTGTGGCTGCTACCAAGAGCCCTGGTTCTGGTGGTCTATAAAGAGATCTACTGGTCACCAGCTCTCCTGCCTGCCTCCCCAAGGCTGGGCCTGCCCCCTTCAACCGTGGACTAAAGCCTGGTGAAATGAAAGGCCTGTAGGGGAAAAAGGGGTAGAGGGAGTTGTTTTATACGTAGTCAAACCAGCAATTTTTCCTCCTAAACTCATTACCTGAACTGCCTGAACCGATGTCGCCAATACTTTTCCCAAATAGTTGCCTGAAGCAGGCACTGGACAAGAAAATTCTTGCTTGAGACATTAATGTTTGATGATGTTATAAACAAAGTAACACGAAGGAAAGTGTCGGGTATCCTTACCTGCTGGCTCTGCTGCCAGCTCCGCTTGGGATTACCCAGCCTGTGGAAATTCCTGTACGCTCCAAGTATTTGCTGCAGACTTTCCAACTCTTTCTAAGAAATTTCTTAAATGGGGTGAGTGGGGAATGAGCAGACAGCCACACACAATAAAAGTCTGAGCTGAGCTGCTTTTTAGTTGACAGGCTGCAATAGATCTTTTCTTTAAAAGGCCCTTGTACAAAAAACCAGTACAGGATGCTCACAGGTCTCGTATTAATCCATATCTTTCTGAAGAGCTTTAAAACGGCCTTATAATCAATAATTGCATACAATTCTATTGAGACTAGCTGCATTTAACACTTCATGGATTCACTGTTAAATAGAAAAGAAAAAATAATGTGTCTTAATAGCAAGTTTATGTCCCCCAAAACTGGGATCTTCAAAAAAAGCATCTATTTCCTGAGAGGTATTTGGGTAAATTACAGTTTGACTCGATGATTTTAAGGGTCTTCTCCAACCCAAATGATTCTATTCTAAATCCTTCTCACTTCTCTCAGCTTGAGGAGATGTTTTATGCTTGTGATTGATTGACTGGTTTCGTGTGGATGTTTGTTGCCCTTCTGTGTTACTCCTAGCATACTGTCAATAAAGAAACAAATGAGGTGACTGGAGGTTTGGCTAAGCTGACCCAGTTTATCAAAAATACATGGTTTCTATATTTAACGATTTTCTCTGTTCCTTATACTGAAGAACTTGGCATTATTATGTACACTGCCAGTTAAATATGAAATGATAGGAAGTGTAAAGGAATCTGATTGAAATAAATTCATCAGGGAGAGAAAAGGTAACCAAATCTTATCCAGGAAAACAATCTCATATCCAGAAGTTGAAAATAAGAAGCTAAGCTTCTCCTGCAGTCTGAGCCTAGAGAATCATGTATACAGTAAAAAACTGCACCCTAACTTGTAGAAATAGGTCATAGGAGTATAATAAAAAAGGAAACGGGAAGATCTAATGGCAGGAAATAGGAGTGCAAACAGAGGAAAAAATATAGAGCAAAAATATAATGCTCAGTGTTTGTTGCATCTGCCCTCCTAGTTCCTGTGCAAAGGGCTCAAAGGTTTTATATTTAATGGTTTAAGGCCAATCTTGTCTCTTTTAGCATATTAAAGATTTTCTAAATTAGGATTAAAGATCTTGAAGCAGCTAGGATCAAAGCTTTTATAGCCAATGTTGAAGTGCATATTCTAAATGCTTATAATTGCCAAATAGAAATTGATTTGGCATATTATATGCATCATAACTTACAGCAGGGTTAATTAATTGGCAGTTACATTTCTTCCTAGGTAGCCTATGGCACTTTTTGATTAATTTTTAAACAAATTTAGTTCAGATTTCCTATTTCCTAAGCTTTTTTTTTTTTTTTCCTGCGGCCTAAATGGGATGCACTGAAAAAATATTTATGGGTCCTTTCTACATTATGATGATTTTGCATTGTATAAGAAAATGGTAAAGAAGTTGCACTTTACCCGGAAAAGCAAACGGTTCTTTGCAAATGAGAGAGCTGAAAACTACTGACATTGCTCTGTGCCCTTGTCCCAAGTCACGAAGCAGCACAGCGAGGTGGGCATCAGCGCCCAGCTTGAGCGTAGAAAGATGCAAGGGCTGAATCGGGGAACCAGGTCATTCCCTGACTGAACGTTCCCTGGTAACAGCCAGTTTGCTGGAAATACTTCCAGCCTGGGGCTTAGTGTGCTGTCCTCACCGTGTACGCCCATTAAAATACTGAGAGATTTGTCACTGATTTTAGCAAAGCAGCATCTAATTGTGATAAACAGTAAATGTTTCACATCTGCAAATTTGCTTTTTTTCTCCAATTCAAATGGGCAGCTGGGTTTTATAGCTCCGATTTGGAATATTCAACAGCCCCCTGAAAATGTAACATACAGAAATGTGCCCACCTCCGCAGCCAGGTCTCTTTTCAAGAGCTTCAGGGGCATAGATTACAATGAACATTTTGCAGTAAGAACATGTAGAGTTTTTTTTCTCACACAAGTGATTTGACAATACTGTTTCTCTGATAAAATGAACTTAAAATACCTTCAGCTTTATTTTTAACTATATAAGTTAAAACCGACTTCCTCCAAAATCATGTCTCAGGTAGAATATTTTAAATAACTTCCAATGCAAATTCCACTTACTCTCTTGGTGTATCTACCTCTGTAAATGATATCACCTTTCAGAACTTAACAGTAACTTCATCTTCACTAATTGAAGGTTGTCCATTTATCTATTTTCTTTTGGGGAAGAGATCAATTCTTTATTTGGGTTTAGTTGTGTATCGAGACTGTAATGTGTGTGTATTTTTGGACAGTGATTCATATGGTAAAACCATCACTTTTTGAAAGTGATGATCAGTCTGCAGTGTTCTGAAGCCCAGAATCACAATGAAGGAAAATAAGCCTTTATAAGCACTTTAGAGCTCTGTATTTTCTGGGTTTATGGATTTATTGCATAATATCTGTGTTCATGATTTTTCTGTAGGTTGGGGAAAGACCTGCAAAAGATGAATTTTGCCCTCCATCCTATACTCACTACGAAGTCCCACCAAGTTTTTATCGATCTGCCATGATACTCAAGCCACAGTTAGGACTGGGTGCAGTGTCCAGGTTGCCATCTGCAAAGAGCAGGATTCTCATCGCAAGTCAGAGATCCGCAGGTAGCTGTCTCCATCAGCAAGGAGAAATAACGAGTGCTCCCAGCCTCTATCATCCTGATGCTTCAGGTAAAGTACGAACTTTTTTTCCTTTCCTTTAACTGTAGTCACCAGTAAGATTTTTTTTTTCAGACAGAAATATCACAAAATGAGCAACATCTTGACCTGATGCTACAAAGCTCCAACAGCACTCTTTGAGATGTGTCTTTTTATCCTGCAGCAAGGCTGACTAGGGAGTCTGGGACTTGCACAAAGGTTGTTTAACAGGTCATTGCCAAAGAAGGAGAATCAATTTCAGTAATAATTCTCATTGTGCTCTTTTTTATCATCCTCCTCCTTGCAAATGCCTGAAAAAACCTTGCTTTTGTCCTGCCAAAGATAATGGGACATTTTCTTCCATCATGAAGACCCACCCCATCGTTCAATCTGAATATGCCATTCCCCACCATTTTGTGCTCTGAAAGCCTGGGCAGTGTTCAGGTGTGCCAGCAGAGATCTTGAATCTCTGAAGCCCTGGTGTACACCTCTTTGGAGACAACATTTCTTCCCAGCTACTGCCCAGCTCAGCATGACCCTGGGCAGAATTACAGGGGAGGGAAAAGCAAAAGAAGAGTCATAAGGAGAAGTGTATGATGCCACGAGGCAGAGATAATAATTACTTCTACACGACACTCCTTGGTAGCCTGGAAAAGCTTGGAGGTTTTAACAACATACTTTTAAAGAGCAGCAAGTTCAGAAACAACTGAAAATCAGTCATTGCCAGAGTGAAACATAGCAGCTGTTTAACAGGCTACAAGTCTGCAGAAATTTTTAAAAATAGTCATCAGGGATAAAGTTAAGTAATGACTTGGGTTCATATGATCCCTCCTCTTGCCCTAGGATGGGATTCCTTCTGACAGATGTTTATTTAGCCAGTTCATGAAAAACTATTTATAAAACCCTTCAATATGAGATCCTGGAGCCTCTGAAAGCAGTCTGCTCTGATGTATTACCTGCTTTCAAGTTAAAAGTTTTCCCTAGTGTTTTGCCTAATCCCCTTTGTTGCAATTTACTTCCTCTTCTATTTGGAGTGGACGTGGGGTCTTCTCCTCTTTGCAGGTATTTGAAAACTATTATTTTCTTTCCCCAGTGGCCATTTCTCCATACTAAGCTGCAGAAGAAATTTAGAGAAAATTAGAATGGCAGTGGGCCATAAGTGTCTTTACTTACCCTGAGAGGACAGTATCAGTCAGTAAACAAGGTTGCCAGGATTTGGGATTTATCAGAAAATCAAGGTTCTCTGTAACACAGTGCCTCTTGCCACTATCCTTTACTATCTGACCCTGCATCTGGAGTTTATCTACATTGATGTCATTAGCAGAAGCTGACCAAGCTCAGCCGTATGTGACTTCTCAGACACTCCAAGGTTGCACGCTGTGTAGTAAATACCAATTCAGCACTGTGAGTTGAGTTCAGTCAGCACTGAACATGGGGATACAGGTGCAGAGAGCAATTGGATCATATTTTCCATTTAAATGAAACTGCAAGAGGTTGCAAGTTCAGCATATAAGTAGGGTAAGCCATTGCATAACAGGAACCAGTTTGGGAGATAGATATAAGAGGAACATACAAACGGGACCTATTAACAAATCCACTGTCTTTTCTTATCCTTTTAAATGAACGTTGTCTTGATTTTTATTCATCCATCATGCATCCATCATGCATATTATCCTGCATCATTGATGACTGCAGACATGACTTTTCCTTAGCCATTTTTAATCCATATAGGAACTTGTCTTGTCTGTATTAATTTACTGTCTTCCTATATTATGTGACATTCTAAAATCTAAACAGTATCAGGCTATCAGTCCTATTTATTGTCTGTAATACTAGCTGTTAGTGTGATTCCTGTTCCACTGAAGTTGTATTTGCTAAAGTTTTCATATTTCTCAAAAGTTGGTTTTTTTTAATCTTATCACTGATTAATTCTTGGACCTTGTCTGCTTTGGAGGTCAAATTTAATTCATAGCTCTCCATAATTTCCTTCCTACGACTGTTACTTTGTTTGTTCCTCTCTAGCCTATTGATACCTCGCTGTTTCAAAGATGCTGTTAAAGATAACTCATGGTAGTCCAATAATCTGTCTGCCATCTCTTTCAGGATCCTGAAGTGTGTCTCATCTGGTCTTTGAGCTCTGACTGTTTTTATTGATTTTAAATTACCCAAGAGTTGTTCTGGAGAGGTTGCTAATGTCTCTAGTTTTTCACTGTCCACCCCAGGATACATTGTTTTCACTTCTGGCATCTCACCTTCCATTTTTCTTGTGAGATGAAGAACGTGTTTAATTTTCCTGCAACATCTTATTCTGTTGCAAAGTACTTCTCATTGCTCTCTGTTGATTCAATGCCTCTCCGTATTGATCTTTCGTGTATTTCTGATATCGTATATTAGCTACTTTACATTCTTTTTTTTTTTTTTTGGCATTTTATTTCCCAATTATCTCTTCAAGATTGGCTTATAATCACCTTTTCCTTGTCCATAGCCTTTTTTCTTGTATACCTCAAATGACGTAGTCCTTCTCTCAGCAGCGTTCATAGGTCAGCATACCAGTCTTTTCATCTTTAACAATTCCTTTTAAGAAGGATGAATTGCCCATGAAAGAGGCTGAAGTGACAGCAGACAGGCCAAGACTGGCATAGGAGTGGAAGGGCAGCAGAGAACTGGTTCCTGGGGCTGTGTCCACACCGGTGCACAAACGCAGACCAGAGATGGGTCCCTAATTGCCACGGAGAGGCTGGATGGGCCAGCAACCCCTGGCATGTCAGAGCCGGTGTGGGGCTGACTGGAGGGGCTCAGGGTAGGGCCAGGAACCATCTAGCCACTTGTTTTAAGGTACCCAACACTCTTTTCAACGACTTTCCCTTAATTTGGCATTTAGTTGTGGTATTAAACTTTAATCAGCATTATTGGTTTTGCTGCAATATTTGAGAAACGGGATTAAACACAGCTTCAATAGAGTCATATTTACAAATATAAGCAAATGAAATACATGAACATATGGTCAGCATACTGGAAGTGGAGCTGGTAATACCCTTGCTCATGGGTGTTGTGGGGTGTGAGGGCTTGGCTGACTGCAGCAAAAGCAGCTGGGGACTAGGAGGTATTTTTCTCTCAGGGATACCCATCCTACCTTCAAGACTGCTAATCAGCATCTCTTGCAGCTCAATCCTAAGCTTTTAATCCAGTTTCTAATCCTAGTGATTTCAGTCCTGCCCTGGGGAAATGGAAGCAGAAGGATCTAGCCAGTTGCCATCCCGTGACAAAGTGTGAGGTACCATGAAGGCTTTTAAACTGAAATTGCCATGGCACGGTATCGAGGACAGAAGCAGTGCCTCATAATGAGGATTTTATTCCCCTTTGCCATGCCATTCATAATGTAGCAGTCTGTTTAAGCCGCACTGATAAGCTGAGTGGTTTGGCCCATGTATAACACTAATACTCATAAAATTGACTCCGAAGAAATTGATAATTAAATCCCTGAACTGCTATGATGGACTGCAGGTACTACAAGTACATTAAGGGTTTCGTTAGTTTTAAGACATGCCAAGTAGAAAGTAAAATAATAATGAATGATCCAACAAGTGTGATCTCCAAGTGTGATGCCTAAAATGTGACTGGAGCAGCGATCCTTCTTTGTCTGTAGGACATGGCCCACGTGTTGGCACTGGCTGTGAGTTCCTTACTAAGCAGTGCTGGTCCTTAGGTGATGCTTTGCCTCAGATGGCTCAGCCTGGCTGTAAGAAAAAGCATTCTGCACTGTAGGCAGGATAGGAAGTCATTGAATCATGATGTATTTAAAGGTGCAGTAGTGTCTCTGAAAGCTTAACATTTGTTTAGTTTATGTAAATTCCTCTGCTGTTTCTATGGGAAAATTGTAATTCAAAACAAGCATTGAAGGATACTGTGTCTATAATATATAAATTATGAATATGTTTTCCTTGGTTATAAAGACTTCTTGGAGCAAGCATGTTAGGATTTGCATTAATTAGCTGATTATTTTCATGGGATTAATGTCTGATTTTGAAAAGTATAACAGAGATCTCATCATTAAAACGTCACTTAGTTCTACTCATTAACTTCATTTAAGTCTACATTTTTCAGGAGTATTCGTATTTTTTTCTCCAAGTGAGTTAATGAAATGTTGTTTCCTTATCATCTCTCTCTGTATTAAATTTGTCAGTCCTGAGGGTCTAGCAGTTCCTCTCATTTCTACGCAAGTCAACTCTTGTTAAAGATACGATTTATATATAAATCAGGACAGCAATGTTTCTGATTACTCAGACACACAGAGGTATATTCATTTATTTGTGTCTTTGCATATATATATTGTATTTCATCATGAATGCTACAATATGTCTACAGTTTCTCCTGTAGAGGAAAGCTTTGCTTTCATGTTTATTCTCAGGAATACCTAATACCTGAACAAGTAAATGAGATTTGGTGATAGAAAGAGGGTTCTGAGGTTACTTCCCGAAATGCTGCATTACTGCTACTCCAGCTGTGTGCTTATTTTATAGGTTTGCAGTCTGAGGTGCTTGGATTTGAGCTGGCAAACTTCTAAATTATTTAAGGAAAGAGGTGACAAGAGGAGAATTCGGAGGGGAAAATATTCTCTATCCTCCACTAATCTGCAGTGTTTTCAGTTTGCGCTCTGCTTTTCCTGGGAGAGCAATCTGTCCATATTTCAAAAAGAAAAATTAAGTGCTTCAAAGGAAGACAAGCACTTCTTCATCAGAGTTTTGCTAAGGACATTGTCACCGTAATCGAGACTTAGCCATATGCCGGCTCTCTGCTCCCAAGAACTATTGCATCTTCAAAGAACCAAAACGCATCGTACGAGGAGGGTTGCCTGTGTGACCGTTGTACCGAATGGTCAGTCGTAAGAACGGTGTCAGTAACGATCCGGGTGCAGCGGCAGGCAAATGCTTCGTACCCGACCCCCTCCCCGCCGAAAGCCAAGCATCGGCGCTGGCTGGGCACCCGCGGGCGCTTCTGGGCGGCCAAAGAGCGGCAGCCGGGCGGGTGGGACGTGGCTGTGGTGCACAGAGAAGTGTTCTTGCTGCTCTGGGCTTTCCATGGAGAACGCAGTGAGTGTGGCTCAGGCACCGGCAATTCCTGTGCACTGGGATGCTGCCGCTTTGCGCATCGGCTGCAAAGCGAACGCAGTCGTTTGCGGTTTGAATGAAGGGCGAGCCGACAAATTCTTGGGGTTGTGAGAACGTGCTAGCCAGCCTTGGGTTAACTGGGAGCTGGGAAGGCACAGAGCAGCTTTTGGGGGCTTTTAAATCTGAATCAGGAGGAGATGAGCATTTTCTACCGTATGACGGTGGACTGGCTGATCAGAAATTAGTTGATGTTCAGCAGTGACAACTGTTTTGCCTTTGGAACTGAACTGTCCCAGGCTTGACAGTATTTGGATGAGACACCATCAGGGGAGCTGGGCACAACCTGCTCGCTGCTGTTTACGTGTAAATCCTTAAAGCCTCTGTTTTAAAGCCTTTTTCCTTAGTTCTTATTCAGAGAGAAGTCATTCCGTCTGTAGCAGGGAAACCACAAAGGTAGTGGCAACAGAACAGGTTTCTTACTTGCATAATTTGTTTTTAATCTGCAGAGATATCAATGGTTGGGTTAAATCTGAGGTGGGCTAACTCTGCCTGTCTTGTCTCTGACTAATGCAGTGACCTTGCAGGTAACTTCTTTGCCCCACATTTCCCAATATGCAATGAGAATAACGGTGTTCAGAGCATCCTATAAAAGAAAGTGAGCTTTCTGAGAGAAAATGACACCTAATGATTAAAGTTTTAATGGAAATTCTTGTCAAAAAAACCCAACAACTAAAATCCCCACCACAAGAAAACAAAGGCTTGCCAAGGGTCCCTGAATCGCAAGCAGAGTTGAAGTCTTGAACCGCTACTCTTTTTCATAAGAACATAACTGTGTAACTCCTTTCTTTAAATTTTCATTAGTTTCAGCTAAAACCTATTTCATTTTTCACAGAAAAGTCACATGAAAGTTGCTTACACACGTGCATGGAGATGTGATTCATGTGCAGTGGGGATGCGTAAGAAGTCTAGCTCAGACTTTTCTTAAGGCTCCCCAGACACATCTGGTTTGTGTCAATCAGTCACTACCTCAAAAAGTTTTCATGTTTCTAGATGGGAACAGCTTGAAGTGTCATAGAAAATCACTTGTGTGCCGTGCAGACAACAATACTTAATTCTATAATTAGCTTCAGGCAGTGAGACAGCTGGAAAGATTTTTTGCCAATTTTTTAAGCTTGTTTTGGCAGATTTTTATTCAAATGAAAGCTGCTCACTAAAATAACTTTTGTTTTGAACTTCCAGATCTTGTTTGCAGGAGTGCTTCTATACTTCTAAGAAACAGAAATAAAGAAAGAACATCCATGGTAAAACTTGATGATATTTAGAACAGAAAATATGTACAATAGGCTGATGTCTCATGTATTTTAATGAGAAAGAAGACACAAAATTACTTAGCTTTAAGGATTCGAATGCACCCCTAATGAGGATAATGTCCTCCCCTCAGGTCCTCGTGGTACAGAAGAGCTGGATTACAAAGAAGAGAAGTGAAGAATAATTTAAGGATAATCATGAGTTCAAGATACAAAGTATTATTAGTTCAGGGTAATTTGAATTGAAGTCATAAACCGAAACACTCACGGAAGTGTGAGAAAAAAACACTGAATCCTCTGCCTGGGTCTGGGAGAATTCCTGGTTTTAAGGAAATTCTTCTTCATGGTGCTCGGTGTGCCGCAGACTGCGGGTGCTTGGTTGCACAGCGGTGCAGAGAAGGGACAGCCCGGGGACTCGGCGTGGGCATCCCTGCGGTTGAGCTGGGGACGTGGGAGTCCCATCCCACTGTACTAGGGCAAGTGCATTTCAAATGCTTTTTAAATAAAACCATTTCTAACGACTCCCCAGTGGAATTTCCCCTGTTCTGCTGCAGGAAATTTGTGATATTTATAGCTTTATGCTGTAAAATGGAAAGATTTCTCCCTCCACCTCAATTTTCAGAGATTCTTAGGAAAAAAGAATCTCAACTCTCAGCTTACATAGTGCCGGCGTTGTTGGTGCATTTTTCAGAACCCACAAGAGACAGTCTCCGTACTGCCACCGACCTGGGTGGGTTCCTTGCTCCTGCAGCCACGTGCCACAGGTACTCACCTCCGCTTCAAATCTAGGGGCTGCCTGGGCTTGGTCCTGTCACCGATGCAACACAGGGAATATTCTGCACGCTGTGACCGAGTTGCGTGGCTTTTATCACCCACAGTTGCCCTTCTGTAATTAGTCCTTCAGGTAGCTGACGAAGCTGATGTTTGGCCGTGCCCAGCCACTAGCAAGCGTATGACTGTGCAGCCGGCTGGGTAAACGAGGTGGTCTGACCCATCCAAAATTCTGCTGGAGTTTTTGTATCAGCGTTAGCAAGGGCATGACGAGTCTGGTTGTGGAAGGGAGAGAGCACAGGATCGTCCTTTCCTGGTAAAAATGCAGCCTTATACTGGCATAAGCCAATCTGAGTCCCACCGTGCAGCAGTTGTTAACACAGGAAGATATTGGTCCTCTCAAATAGAAAGGTTCTGTCCGAACGATGATTAGCATGTCATTTCTAGCATTCGGGACTCTTAAAGCCTTTCACCGGACACTTTTTCTTGTTCCCACATGAAAATTGGTTAATGGGATTCACACTAACTGCGAGCTGTGCTGGCAGCACTGAGGGAAACGTGGAGATCAGGTTCTGTAGTGCCTTGCTGTGGAGTCATCGAGATGAGGCGTGAATGTCCCCAGCGGTGGGGAGGGAAGAAGTCTGGCTTGATGGTGCTTCGGAGATAACCATAAGCCAGCTGTGACAGGCAGTAAACTGATGCAAAACGTCACTGCTTATCTGTTCTCCATGCTAATGGGCCTGCACTGCTCTTCACCTGTACCTGGAGCCCACAGCTACCTCTGAGCCCGTCTTCACGTCACCCAGATGAAGCCAGATTCAGGATCAGAGTCTAAAATTGTCGCCGTCGGTGGCAAAAAAGTGAACGGGGATTTTAGCAGTCTTTTATTACACACTGTGGATGTTTATTATTTTCATTTGGGTTACTCTCCACAGCATGTCCTCCTCTGGGCTGATAAAGGTGCTGCTGTCAGGCATCCGTCTCCTTGTGTCTTAATAAAGGCCTCGACTTGTGAAGAGTGGGTACAAAAAATGCATTTTTAAGAGTCTGTAGTATATAAATTATTTTGTTACTTGAGCAAGGAGCATTTTTTCGATGTCTTTTATAGGAATGTGTTTTATAGGATAACAAAACTCTTTTTAGTTTGGCGTTACTCATATTTCTATTTCAAAAGAAAAGGCTTAGTTTTGTTAAACAAAGCGTAGTATTATTATTGTGATGAGGTACACAACTATTTTTCAAAATCACCATAACATTTTTCTGCTCAAAGGAGTTAGTCTTGTTTTCTATAAAGTCTCCTCAAAGTGTAATG
>JAVJGG010000027.1:4350632-4427415 GCA_035590195.1 Aviceda cuculoides | reverse complement strand
TATTAGTTTCTTCTTTTCTGTTCTATTAAACTGTTCTTATCTCAACCCACGAGTTTTACTTCTTTTTCCTGATTTCCACCCCCATCCCACTGTGGGGGGGGGTGAGTGAGCGGCTGCGTGGTGCTTAGTTGCTGGCTGGGGTTAAACCACGACAAGCCATTTCTAAAATAACTATTTTTTTCAGTCTTTAAATCACGTTGTCTAAAGCAACTAGTCTTCAGGGAGCCTGGAGGGAATCCCCTCTGACAGGGATGTGAGGGGGAACGTGGGGCTGGTCCCCTCTGCAGCCTGGGCCACAAGAGAGCTGCTGGTGGAGCGTGACTTCTAAAGTCTGGGGAACAGCCACGGTCAGTCCGGAGCCTGTAAGAGGGGCAAGCACAGCACTCGGAACAGCAGCATTTAAAATGGCCTTTTGAAAATATGAAGGCAAGCAGCAACTGGAATATATCTGTCACATCCAAATTAAAACCCCTCTGAAGACCAGAAAATTCAGTATAAATTGTCTCCTTTTCATACTGTAATCTTCCTATTCTATCTGATGAGGGGGAAATACTCGTTTAGAAGTGAACCCTGTGGGCATTCATTGGAATGGATTAATCTCTTAATTTAGCCCAAAGAAAAATTAAGAAATAAAGCTTTGAAGAAGTGAGCGCTCTTCCATTTCTCTTTTTCTTCTTTTATTTTTTTCTTTTTAAAAACTTTTTTCTTATTTTTTTCTTTTTTTTTTTTTCTCCATTCTGGACTAATCTGCCTTCTAATGAAATTGCAGTTAAAATCTTCATAGTCTCCCACTAATGAAGTACGACCTTGCAGGACACTGCAAGACATATATAAGACATATATAAGACACTTCTGCTCCTGCAGCAGATGCTTCCTCTTCAGCATGTCCCTCGCATGCATTTCATTACAGTTTATAAATCAGTATTTAGAAAGGGTTCAGTCTAATATCTAACTATGGGGCTCATCACTGGGGTATTTCATCGACTTTATCCGCAGGTTTTGTGCTTTCAGAAATTCAAGCTAGTGGAGATCTAGATGCATTCAAATCCGTAAAGATCCATCTCCAAAAAGCCCTGCATACTGCTTCTGGTTCAGTTCTGCATTTCGTGTTGTCCGTGAGGTTGGAGCTGGTAAGCACAGTGAGGGACTCCAGCGTTAAAATCCATGAGTCAAACAGGTGCCCAATTGAACTAATTACTGTCAATGACAAAAATCATTACAAACTCTATGATAATAGGCTTTTTTTCAAAGAGTTTATTCCAAAACTAAGCATTGATTAAAAGATATAAGATATTTGATATGGTAGTTATGACCCAATTTTGAGTCACAGCAAGACAAAGAAATACCTATGTCACAGTTTTGACTTATGGAAACTTTGAAAGGATTTTTGAAATTATATTTTCCCTTGTGTAGTTTCTGCTTAGGGTCAATGAGGCTGTTAGCTTTTTTTCCTAAACAAGAGGCAAATAACCTTGAGGTTCAGTGTTTCTTTGATCTCTTTCAAGAAGGACAAAATTAAAAAAGTGAGTCTGAGATGATCTCATTGCAATCATATTATTAATAGCTGTTGTCAAAGGTGAAATATTATGAATTTGTTATGCACATAGTTCAATCCACTGTGTGCCTTACTAGCAATAAACAGGACTAAAGTTATAAATACTGTAAATACTACCGGCAAATCGCATTTAGACCAAAAGGTTTCAGAGAACAGAGCTGGCCTCTTTACAATACATGAAAAATCAATTAACAAAATGTTATGCCCTTGCAAAATGAAGTGTGGATAATGAACACAAATAAATGGGGGTTTGAAAAAAGCCTGTATACTTGTCCCTTTTGGGGAGGGAGAGTGACTGATTAGTGTAGGAGAACCACGGTGGATTAGTGGAGGTATGTATTAAGAGTGGAGCAAAGGAAGACAAACTTCAAAGAAGTTTCTAATCTTTGATCCCATTATGAATCCTGTAGAAGACTTGTGAATTCTAATTTAGTAGCAAGAGAAGTGTTACAGCCAAAAGAGTGTGATGCTATTTATAGAGGAAAAACTTTTCCCATGTAGAGGTTGGGCTGGAATCTCACCCATGACATTTTTTCCATCACACTAATCTAGTCCAAACAGGTTAAAATTGAGGTCATTTATGTAAGTCTTCCAGGTGCTCTTGAGAATATCTGCAATAAAAAGAAGAAACAGCATCTTTTGAGGCTTTCAGCACTGCCACAAGTCTGTTAGTTGTGATACAAGAACTTGAAAATTGCAGCTTAAACAGCCTTTCCTTCTGGCTTGCTGCTTGACAGTCTCTAGAGACCTGGGCAAGATTACGTGAGGCTGTAAACAGCTCAAAATGTTGTGGTTCTTTGTCTTGTGACAGGTGCGAGACCACAGGCTTTCAATTTGGGATTTCCAAAGTTAATTTAAAAGCTGGAAGAAAACTGACTGAGGTCTGAAATAAGTAAAACCAGCACTGGCAGAAAAATGACAAACCGAGACCCTCCAACCAAGAACACTAAGCTGAATAAAATGGAAACGATTGCAGAATATTTTCCTCCCGGGCGGGACTTATCACAAACTGTAGGCTACTGGCACGCTACACACCAGTGATACCACCATCAGCGGCTAGCAAACGTTCGGTCCCTCGGACACGAGCCTGAGAAATGGTAACATGCTTCCCGTGTGCCAGCTTTAAGGGTCCACTTGTGGGGCTGGTGTGGTTGGAGGAGAAAGCTGCTGCTGTTTGGTTTGAACTGTGATTTGCAAAAAAGCCTTGACTCTCTGTTCCTTATGGCAAGGAATCAATTAAGCTGGGCTACATGGTGTAAATCTTTGATTTATGCTGTTCCCAACTTCATGGACTGCTGATATGGTTTCATGCAGTGTAAGTTACCATCAGCACATCCATAGAAGGCTACACAATCAGGAATACTTACGCAGAAATAGGAGCATTTAGGATGAGAGAATAAAGTGCTGTGATTCAGAGGGGGGACCGGGACCTTGCCGGAATAGCCGGCAGCGTTCCCATACTAACCTCAACCTCTGATCGTGCGTTGGTGAGGTCCATCTCAGAATGGAGCACATCTCCTGCCGTGCGCAGACTCACCAAGCGGTCGTAAGGTTACTGCGTTACGTTAGCGCGCACCGTCTGAATTGGGCCGTTAGGCGTTGCGCGGTTTGTGTTTCTGGGTTAAAAGGCAGACGTTGCTAACCAGAACGCAGGGGAGATGACGCCTACGCTGGCCAGCTGGGGGCCTGATGCCAAGAGCAGCCACCAGCAATACTAACTCTGCACAGGGGACCTTGGTGGCACAAAACGAGCCCGGATCAGTTAGTTCTTGCGTGTCATGAACCTGTCTCCAGCCGAACATGACATCAGTCTTCTCTTTTTGTTTTCTTATCTAAAGCAACCTTCTCAAAGAAGACAAATTCCGTGATATTCCTTAGTTAAATTGCTACAAAGAAAGAAAGTAGCTTCTCATTGGCAAAAAAAAGAATTGGGAGACACCCTTCTACCTCACCACTAAAAGTAGAGAAGGAATACAGTAAGCAAAGGAACGAGTTGTTTCCTACCACTGCTTTGCATCTCAAAAATAGTGTACATTTCAGGTGCCGTGATAGCTTAATATTTATATTTAGTCAGTTGTTAACTTCCTTTCTATCACACGTTACAGTTATACTGTCTTCCCGCCAACCATTCCTGGAAAGGTATGTACAACCTCCAGAGAAAACTAAGCAAAACTGAGTGAGGAATGACATGTTTTGAATAAAATGGCATATCTTGATCTAACACCTCATGACCAAACCTGGGAAACCCTTGTATTCTCTTCTCCTGCTGCTAAACTGTATGGATTAGGGTGGGCCACAGCTCACTCTGTGTCCTGAAGTGTGTGGTATGACTTTCTTGGGTTAGATGAAAGAATTAAAAATGCATCACTTTTAACCACTATTTTTCTCATAAAAAAAAGAATACATAATTTATTTGGCACTTTTTATAAACTCTTCTGCTCAGTTCTTACTGCACAGTACGAGATGATCTAGGAATTAATATTACTTTTGTAATCTGAGGAACGGGGATTTCCCAATGAACATTATTACAATACTTTTTTTTAAACTGAAGGCCTATTTTTAGATGCTTGGATGTGTCCCGGGATAAAATGTTCCTTCTCTGACATGTTCTAATGTTGACTAAATGTATTATGTACTGCATCTAGGTATCTAAGGAATTTTAATTGTCTCAGAGGTACACAATAGCTTTTTAGAATTAGGATATTTATCACTTGTCACAGCTTGTAAATTTAGATACAGAACAGGCCTGTACACTGTCAAGCTGTGTGGGAAAGTAAGAAGAATAAGAGGTAGCGTCATGGTCTCTGTATGCCTTCCAAACACATGAATAGTTAGTATGTTCTAAAAATGTCTAAGATATAGTTTAAAAAAAGCTTAAACCTGAAAGTAAGATGCGTGAAAATGTAAAAGAAAAAAGCTGATGCTAAGAAACTCTCTCTTATGTGCACAAGTCAGTCCTGCTCCTTTGGCAAAGTTGTAGTTGCTCTAAGAAACGTCCTGAATTATGCATGGCTTACCAACGATCCTGCACTGGAGCCCAGTTGTGATGCTGGGAAGCTTTGGGGAATGTGTGCACTCCTGAACTATCATCTACCTGTTGTTTGAATCAAAAGTATCTGCAGATAAAAAATTCAGATTAATTGAACAAAGCCCCCGAGCGGCTCGCTGAGTGATATAAGCTTGCTATCAGTCACAGTCGGAAGATTAAACTATGGACCGTCAGGCTGAACAATTTGCAGCTAGGATTAATTTGGTATTCCCCTCTTTAGGGCATGGCAGCTATTGTGTTAAAAAACCTAGTAAAACTAGTCTAAAACATCAAAGGTTCGTACATTTTAAAACAGACTGGCTTTTTCATGGAGCCCACAGTTTTGTAACCGTGTCTTTTTTTTTTTTTTTTTTTTAAATTGGTTTGGGTAGGTGGCAAACTTTTCCCTAAGCGGTATCTCGCTAGCTGTCGTAAACTGGTTTCTGCCCTGAGCCGGAGGCTGCGGGAAGTGCTCCCTCACCGCCGCCCGGGCAGAGGTGAAGCAAAGCAACAAGGTCGTGCCCAGCCTGGTGTGAGTGAGGACAAAACATCGCAGGACTTTGGCCTGCGGGAGGACAACTTTCTCTAGCAGCTTGACTTGACAGAAGCCATGCGGTAATAGAGGGTGAATGGCTTTCGTTTGTATTTACACATTTCTGATTTGGCCAATAGAGATTTAATCACTATTGATGGAAGTGCTGGTTTCCTAACTACTGTTGTGTCCACGTGAGAAATATTTCTGTATCAGAACGATTAGGCACTAGCTTCACTTCTTGATGCTTCTCATATCCTGATACCAGTCTGCCCAGAGCCTCTCCTTCATCCGCTTTTCCTCTGTGATCATCAACAGTGATCCTCTCATCTCGGCAGTCATCCGTCTGTGACTTCTCCCCTTCCCGTATGGCCATGTATTTGGAGGAATCGTCCTGCTAAAGTATGCTATGTTCCCTGTTTTAACAGTTTTAAAAATGTGGTCATTCAATTAGTGTTTCATTCCAAAATGCCTGTGCTCTATCTCTGGTTTTGCTGGTTTGTCTCATGCCCTTAGAGAAGGGACTCCCTGTCTTACTGGTGCTGTCCATCACTTGCGTGGCACCGCGCATGCTCCCGGTGATGCGTGTGATTTGGAAGACTGGCACTAAGTAAGAATTGTGGTAACATTTGCTTCCACTACGGCAGGCACAAATCTTCACTCCGCTCATTTACAGTTTGTAATTAACTAATGAAATGTATACGTAATTAGCTTTGATAATGCTTCCAGGAAAAATACGGCATGCTTGCCTGAAAGTTTACCTCATTGTAAAGGTATTTTAGAGGGAAGTTTTTGGGGGAACCAAGCTCTACCGGAGTTTCAAAACGTTTTCCACTGGGTGGATTGTAAAGACGTCAGGGCTTTCTCCGGAGCTGGCCTTCTGAACTTTTTGCAGCTTCCGTCTCCATCGCAAGGTCCTCCCACTGCTTGAAATAACGCCCCGGTTCACCTCGGAGCCAGGCTAGGTGTGCTGGCATCTCACGTTGGCAGCGAGGGCTGAACGGACCGCCCGCCGGGGATAACTTGCTCGATTAAATTAGCCCCGTGGTCTCTGAGCGTGCGTAAATGCTGCCCGTGGCTAACGAGCCGCTGCCGCCGCCGCCGCGCTTCCTCTGCCGGGGACCGCGGGGGCGAGGAGCCGCGCTCGCCAGCTGCTGGTATTTTCTGACGTTTCGTCTTGTGCAGCCGCAGCGCTCCGAAGGTGGGGGGCCCGCTGCGAGCAGGAGCGCAGCTGGGAACCGAACGCTCTCAACCTTCTCGATCCCTGTCCCGGGCTTGGTATTGGACCTGATTAATATTAATAGAAATGTGTCTCGAGAGTGAGAGCTGCCGCGTAGAAGCGTAGTGCAGTAAAAGAAACCCCTGAAAGCTAGGCTTAGTGTGTTTTATGTCCCACATTATGTAGTGTATATTCTTGCATACTAACTGATAGGTTATTTAGAACATTTCAGTCATGCTTAGAATAAATTTATTTAAATTCAACTTCTCTATGGCATTAGTTGCAGACCTGGAGGTAAGGAAGCCACAGTTGACATTGGACTTTTGTTGCTCAGCAATCTAAGTTCTGCCTAGCAGATTTCAAACTATTCAAGTCTGGCAATATTTTAGCAAAGCTACAGTAACAAATCACCTTATATAAATTACTGTTCATCTCGTAAGGGCTGGAGTGCTTTAGGTTTTACACTTTTGTTGTATCATTGCAGTATCGTGCTGGAGATTAAGCAATTTTTCTGGTAGCGATTCAAAGGAAATGGATAAAAGGGTATAAAAAGTTTCTCCTGCATCGGGAGTCCTAAGCTGTTCAGGAGCTGTGGTGGTTTGCAGCACGTGGTTTCAAGGCAAACTCTGCAGGATCTCAGAGTGGTGCACAGAAATTAAACAGTAGAAGTACAGGGAGTAATTAAGGGCTTAAGGATCACTTGCACTCATATTAACATGAATAATTTCTTTAATTGGCTTCATGGGGACTACTCAGTGGCAGATACCTTAGAAGGAGAGGTCTCCAGCAGACCATGCTGCAGCACCAGCTGGGAATCCATATCATTCAGGGGACTTGGGAACAAGGTGTTTCCACTGTGATTGCAAGTGGGAGGTCCAGCAATAGCAGATAATAACCAACCTATATTTGCAAATACCTCACTTTTGTTAAAAAAAAAAAAAAAAAATCACAATGGATTGGTAGGCTCTTGGAGGGTAACTTATTTACAGCTGCATAAAGAACTCCGGTTGTCTGAAATATGGAGAGCTTCTCCGCGCAGTGTTGTTAGTGGCAGCTCCACTGATTCTGTAGAAATTGCCCTGCACTTTATTGCTGGCTGAAGTGGTAGAGTGCGGTGACAGATTTCATTCTTGCTGTGTCGCACGATAAGGCTAGACACAGAAAACTTTATTTTCAATGGACATACCTGTTCAGTCAATTTATTGGCTCTAAGTGCAGGTTAATATACTGATACTTCTAAAGAAGTTTCTGTCGAAAGGTGTTGGTGAATATTGTGTACATCAACTGGTTTTCTTTCAGAAAACTGTTGGGAGGCAGGCAAGTGTCGTTAGCACTGCCTTGTGGAAAGGAGAACGGAGGAACATGTGAATGTGCCACATTTCTCACACGAACCATCTCAGAGCATATTGGAAGGTTTATGTGGGATATTTGAAGCCCAGGTGCCTCCAGCCCTCTGGACCTGCTCTCTTCCAGGATGGTCGGTCTGAGAGACCCAGAGATGAGCTTCCCGGGAGCAGAACAGGGAAAATGACCACCAGCTGTGGGAACGGTGCGCTGGAAGGGACGGTTTTCCTAAACGATGTCAGGGGGAGCATGATAATGCTTCAGGACAATGTTTGAAGTGTTTTGACACAAATGTCACACTTAGCCACTTGTGCTCATCTCCAGTGGAACAAAGCTCTGCTTCCTTGGGGAAAGTTTTAGGAACATTTGTGTCTTTATGTGACGCAACCATGTCGCCTCCTTCCTGAGCTGAGGGAGAACTTGCATGGAAGCGCCTCAGCAGTGAAGTACGTATAGTCCTTCATCTCTGCGAAGTTGGCTTTGGCATTTATCATATCAAAGTATTCAAATTTATGAAGCAGTTTCTTGGAGTGCAGTTAATCCCATGGGTGACTTTTTTACAGAACTAGCAGCTGAGCTGCCTCCTTGTTAGCACCGGGTAGGGAAAAGAGAGAACTGTCATGTGAACTGCAGGGAAATTAGGACAAGCTAATCAAAGAATAGCGAAGAGGGAAGTTAGACTTTAAAAGTGCTTTCATATGGACTACAAAACATGGAACTAGAAACATGGTCCTAATGTGTATCATATTCGGGTGCACAAGAAAAAGTCTATATAGCCAGAATGCAGCCAGAAAAGACTGTATTTGATAACAGATACTTTTTCAATTAAGAAATTATGACGAACATATGTAAGACATTTCACAAAGCTTTCTCAGGGAGATCAGTGACATAGGATCATTGAAAACAGGGCAGCACAGAGAGATGTCCTTGTCCTGATGCATGATCAGCTATACTTGCATGATTGGGGGCAGATTCTTCTCTACTGTTGTTTGTAACATGTTTAAAAGGTGGAGCTTGCCTAGGAAGCTTATTCCTTTTTTACTTTCTGAAAATAATTCATGATGCCTAACCTATATTTCTCTCGTAGCAGTTTATACCTGTTTCTCTTGTTCTGTCTGCAAAGGATGCAGAGAATTGTTTCTACCTAATACATATTTGAAGACTGTTGTCATGTCTCATCTCATTTCCCTTCTGTAGAAATGAATCAATCCAAGTACTTCAGCTTTTTCCCAGGCCATACTTTCAGAGACCTCTGATAATTTTCTATTCTTCATCTTTGGACTACTTCTACTTTGAGTGTGGTTCCCAGAGTTGGACTAGTTGTAGAGAGCTAGTATAAACCCATTTTGTAAAACTTTTCATAATGGAAGTCAATCACTGATTGCCTACAAGGACAGGGAAATTAAATGTTTCATAGCTGACATGACTTGCCCAAGGCTACCCGCTCGGGAAACAGCAGCGCCAGGAAGAGCACCCAAGACCACAACTCCCTGGCCAGTCCCTGCGTTCCTGGGAAAACGAGTCTCCCTTGACAAACGCACTACATGCAAGCCTTTCATTAATGAAATGTACCACGTAGCATCACTAAAAAATCTGGACTGCCCTCTTTATCCTCTCCCCTGTCACCTTCAAAACTTTCCATAAATGGAGGTGAGCATCCTAGTTCTCTTTAAGCTGCATTCAGAGTGAATTTGTTTGTGCCTTTTTGGTGATGGATTAGTGAAGAACACCAGAGTGTTTTAAAAAAGAAGAGCTAGCATATTCTGCTTGCTCCAACCAAGCTCACTTTTCCAACTCAATAAAGTAAAAATACAAGTAGCTCTAAAATGAGGTTGTAGGAGAAGTTGCCCAGCATGAGCTGCAATTGCAGCAAATATATTTCTCCTTAATTATTGTGCAGTAGTGAGTATATTAAAATGTTCAGCCTTCTCCTTAGCTATATGCTGTTTGCTGAAGCACAGTCAGCTTAGCTCAGCTACACTGAGTAAACACATACCTGATTTAAAAATACTCTAATCATTATTCACCTGATCTACACATCTTATCTGTGCAATTTCTCAGATGTGTTTACTTTTTTGTTGTTTTTTTGTGAGAGTACATTTATTCATTTTCTCCTTGTCTCTGTTGGAATAGTTTATCTGTAATTTAAGACGCAGGAACTTTCTTACCAGTGGAAATCAGTGTGCTAATTTAATACCAGCAATTGCTTAACCTATCCAAAGCCAGAGGGACCCCAGCGCAAGGAAGAGCGTACTAATATAGTTTTGTGAACATGCAGCACTTGTACCAGCACACTGCTGATTAAAAAACACAGGAGGCATTTCTTCAAAGGATTCTGAATAAAGCCTTTGGTCCCATTTCCACACATGGATTTTTTTTTTTTTTATTTTGTCCTAAATACATTTGTTAGACTACCTCATTTTGAACAGTAGCTGAAGCTACATTAGGGAAAGATTTTCTATGTGTTTAATCCATCACTGAAAACAATTGAGATATATATATATACATATATATATATATATTTGACCTGATAAACATCTCAGCATTTAAAATCCTTCCAAGTCCTTAGATAGTGCTACTTAATCTCTTAAACAGAACAGGCACTTATAATCACTTCAGAATCCACACACTAGAGATCTACTGACCCAATTGTGCTCTTCACTGCCATGTGCGGAAGTTGATTTTATTAATCCAAATAATTTTTGAACCCTGTAAACACACTCGGGACTTTGCAAGTGCTAATGAGCATGGCTTGCGACCTAAGCAAATGGTGTTCTCAAGCCAGAAGCTCTGTGGCGGGCGCACGACCCTGCATTGCACACTGCGATGGTGAGCTCTGCCCTTAAAAGATTTTTTAAATGCATCGTAGCTAATGTCTGTGCTAAAACTTTCCGTGATATCTGATATTGTGACAAACAGACTGGAGACTGCCTGGAAGTTTTGAACTGAAACAATAGTTTCTTTAAATGTAAATCTTCTCTATAGTACAGAAGAAAGTATATGCTTTTCCTTCCTTCGAGGAACAATGGTGGTCTAAACATGAATTAAACTGCATTTCAGGGTAGTTGCAGTCCCTGAATGCTTTGTTATGTACCACTAGCTAGGACCCCCTGATATGACACAGTAATACTCTTACCTATGAATTATTTCTCTTCCAGGCAGAGAGGAAGAAATTATTATATATTAAATGATATAATGTCTAGCAATTATCTCTCATGAAGCAATAGAGGTGTATATACTGGTATGAATGCACCGATCTTAGTCATCATAAAAACCACTATTTTAAGCTGTTAAAAATTATCTGTGACTGGCAAAAATATGCATATATTTATCAGCAGCTGTCAATGTTTTAATGTCTTGCCTCTAAGCTAATTGTCTTTAGAGAGAGACTGTCAAGTTAAAAGTTCCTGCTCTAAGTTTCAAATGGTACCTTTGGTAGTTAAAATGAAAAAATGCAATAGAAGACTCTTAACTTACTGTTTGGTTTTACTTACGATAGTCCAGCCACTTGGATTGATTAGTCGTCATCTAAGCGATTTAATTTCAGTCCTGTCAGAGCGTTTCTGCGAGGTGCACTGCACAGCAGCACTGCACGCCTGCAGCAGCACTGGAAGAGTTTCTGTCTGTCCTCAAACCTGTTGCTGCTTGCTTAAAAATCTGTTCCATTATTTACACCACTACCCCATTTACTTGCTCCATGCACACTTTGGGACCCAACATGTCACTCGCCCCTGTCCCTGGGTCCTCTTAGCACTGAGGCTTTTGTGCCAAGCAAGTGTCCCAGGCTGCTGTTGGGGGAGATGAAAGAGGAAACATCGCCCCAGGAGCAACCTTGGCCGTCGTGTGGTACCGGTTGCCTAAACAGCTGAAGGAGTACTGGCTTTACGAGTCGATAGGCATTTTGGGCTCACCTCATCAGCAGATGGAAGATGATCCTTTCTAGAAGCAGCATAACCAGCGATGGTTGCCAATTATTGCATACTGAAGACTTTGCATGGTGAAGAAGAATGATTTCTAGAGAAGCAAAATGCTCTTTTCCAGGTCCCCACTGCAGCCGACCACGCTGGACCGCGTCCGCACTGCAGGTAGACCTCGGAAAGCCCACCATGATCTGTGCTTGCCTAGCGCAAGCTGCTGTAGGGTGCAGCTTTAATAAAGGTACTACTGCCCTGAATATTGTCCCCAGGTACTTCCTCTTCCGAGGACACATTCCATCCTCCTCCTCCCATCCCACCGTGGGTATGTCACTTGCGGCTCTCCTTTGACTACAGGCCGGTCCAGCAGTCCTTGCTGTCACGTAACGCTCACCCTCTGGAGCTGAAAGCCTTTTCAGAGGGCACTGAGTCACCTTGCATAGCACAAAAATCATGCATTGTCATCCAGCCTTAAATGTATTTCTTTTATCAAGAGCAAAGAAACCTTTTTTCTTCTCCTATAAGTAGGCTTTGGCAGTGAATGAGCCCTTTAAGCTAGTTTGCAAATAACTGCACTGTAGGAGGGAGAATCCTTACGGAGAAAAAAGTGGAGTGAAACTGTGAGCACGCTTGCATACAGATAAACTATCCTTTTTCCTAGGGTCTAACTCAGAAACCACAGGTAGAGCAGGGTACTCTTGGTTAATTGGACCATCTTAGTTTGCTCATGGGTCTTCTTCACTCAGAAACAGTCATCTCCCCCATACACCCTCTGAAGTTAGCCATAAGGTGGTCAGAATAAATGCAAGTGCTGACCCTCCCCTTGCGAAAGCCTTGGGCAGCTTGCTCCGGCACAAGGGGCGTTAAAAACCTCTGTGTTACATCTTGGCCTCCAAACCAGCTGAAATATAAACAGGACCTCCGTAGCACCTAGCTCTGTCCTTAAAAGTACCATAAACAAAAATCATGGCTGTGAACCTGCTGTGCCTTGGAGCTCTGCCTGTAAGTGCCAGGGACGGGATGCTGCTCATGCACTCCATAAAGCATGGCCTTGTCAGAGGCATTAAAATGACATGTTCATCCTATAAAATGAAGTTGGAAGGTTCAGGTTTTGCAGCCACCTGTCCAGGTCTGTCTAAGGGTTGTCTGAGAGGGTCTGGTTGGGAAAGGACTTGTTTGGATAGGGTGGCCTTGACTGAGGGAGAGTTTATTCTCGTCTGGGAATAAACATACCTTTTCACTGTGGCAGATTTTGCAGTGGGTTTTTTTGTCAAAAGAAAGATTTCTATCACAAATGAGGTAGATGAGCTGTATTGAATGCATAACGAAGGATAGTGCCGGGGTGAATGCACAAGGAAGGTGCTGGGAGCGGGGATTCGGTGGCGTGACTGTAGGTTTCTGGGGGTGCCTTCGAGAGCCCAGAGGATCCCCTCAGCCGTGTTTGCCCATACGATGTCTGCAGCGACACGCAGATGTCTCAGGTGCATTGAGAGGTCTAAAAATGACATTTGGACACCTGTGACTGCACTGATGAATCTCATCTCAAGGATTCAGGGATTCAGATAGGCAGACTCTGGTACCTGCGGCGCTCCCTACGCGTGAGCTACGCGCGGCACTAGTTACACGAGAGCTGCCTCGCTGTGGTCAGAGAAGTAGCTGAAGTAGCCGCTGATTTTAGTCCCCCCAGCCTGCCTCTCCTCCCAGAGCACTGGCAGCTTACGGGGCCATGTTACATCTGCCGTGGGTCCACACGGTCCCACGTGGGTCCACACCAAACCCAGGACAGCCGTGTCAATCTGCCCCATTTCTGTCCTCCAGCTCTATGATATAACAGGTAGGCTTTACTGTTACCTTCTGCCCAGGGTTTCATGTCTGGTTTAAGCAATGGTTGTGAAATCTTTGCAAGGAGCATTTGAAAAATGAAGTGCATCCAAAATAACTTGTGTGTCTGCTTCCTGGTGGGAGGGTGTGAAAGGCTTGATTTCCAGGTGGTGGTCTCTGGCTGGCTTGGAACAGAAAAAGCTCATTTTTGCCCAGGAAGTTGTCTCTATAATTGGAAGGTTTTGATTCCTTTTTTCTTCTATCTTCTACAAAGAAAGCAAGTGACTGTACAGGTATATTTACTGAACTGTTACTCTGTATTGAGTCAGCTATGATCCATTCATACCGTAAGTTCTGATGCCATCTCTTGTCTTTAAAGATGAGCTATGGACATTGGTTACTTTTGATCTGGCTGCTTCCCACTCTGTCACTGTTAACTTTCTGTTTGGCATCATGGGTGATGTGTAGTTCTCTCCAAAATTTGTCCTCCATTTTTAGCTGAGTGTACTTTAAAGCTGAATCTTTTATTTCTTGTGCTACGTGTCACATCAGAGATGCAGCTATTCATGTTATGAAAACACTCACTGTAATCAAGAGCAGATTAATGGAAAGAATATTTCTGTGAATCTGAAGAGTTCCTGGAATACAGCATTTTCTATTTTAATATATTCAGAAAATGGATCACAATTCCCCCACCCCCAACTCTGCTATTTTTTGTCCTCTTTTTTCCCCCATGTACAGATGATGATACTGGGCTGCGATCTCTCCCCAGACAGTTGCTTGTAGTAGCAGTGTCTTGCACTTCTGTACCTGCACATGATGTATCCCGCTTAACGAATTCTTCATGAGTCATTTGTCCTTTAAAGCATATGTTTTTATTCTAGCAGGGCCTATGGTCTGCCTTACATGCTATTGATCCGTTTGGATTCTATCTCAGTGACTTCCTAGATGTTTCTGCCTCATTAGAGTCATTATTGTTTCTGTGTTTTGTCAGAATGGAATCCAAAGGATTTTTTTTCATTCTGAGTATGCTGTGTCATTGCCAATTATTTTTGAATTGGAGGTATCCCAGCCTCTTTTAAGTTTTCAGCCATATTTTGCAGAGTGAGTGTGAATCTTGTCAGTTCTCAGGAGAGTTTCCATGCATTTGTGTCCCAAAGTGGTGCCACACAAGGTCTTGGGTCTTCTGACATGGTGTGAGTAAAATCCTGAGAGTATGTTACCGGTGACTGGCCTGAAGAGTAGCTGGAGGATGTCCTCACAGCCCTCCCTGCTGCCCTGAAGGGTTCCTACGTGTTTTCTTCTGCTGCCTCCTCCCTTAGAATACAGGCAGCAGAAAATGGCCAGGTCCTCAGAGGTACTGGGCATGGATCTGGTGGGAAAACACGCACAGGGCCGCGATTTCTCGCTGAGCCCAACAACATGCTCTGGTGGGCTAGAGGGACATGCTTGGCTAGAGCGGCTGCTTGCTGGGGAGATGGTTTTGCCTATCTACAACATTCCCCTTGTGCACAGGCCGCAAACACAGTGTGGGAGCTACGCTGAGGTAGCACATGGATGGCTTTGGAAGGATTTGAGGCCGCATCCTCAAAGACTGAGTGTCTTTGTGGGTTCAAAGGAAGCAAGAAGCTCCATCACTACCATCAGTCCCTTCTCCTTTTCCTCTGTGTGGCTCTGTTAAAGATGCCTAAATCTGGTCCTTCACTTCTCTTGCATTACTTTTATTCAGAATGCCCAAGTGCAATGGCATTCAATTGCTCATACAGCCACGGGAATGTTTTTTAAAGCCAAAAATGATTCATCTTGTTTGGCACGTGCCCCATGCATCTGGCCACGTCAGGGCAACCTGGTACTTTCTTGGTGAGGGTGCTCGGCACCCACCTCTGCTGCTGCGGGGACAGTGCTGAGATGGCTTGTTGGGCTCAGGAGGCCAAACTATTTGTTTCAGCTACACAGAGGAAAATTTGCATGAGGAACCAACTATTTCTCATTTATTCTGTCTATATGCCATAATAACAGCATGCACGGGCAACGGCTCACCTGCATGGGTACGCCCCGAAATCACTGTTGACTTTGTCTGTCCCTGCTGTTCCTCTTATCAATTTATAGTTTATTCAGAAAACACAGACATTTGACTGAAATGCCTTTGGGTCTTTTAGCTGGCTTCCAGCCACGTTTGCTTGTCACGTAACCTTTCTTTTCTTCTGGTGCAATATGTTTGTGCTGGTTGCTACGCAGATTAACTTCCTAGCTGCATGTTTAACAAGAAGGAAAATGGTAACACAGAGTTCGGAGGTGCCGGATAGTAGCGTGGTATTTTTGAGTTAGGAAACAGTAAATAAGGGAGTAAAATAATGATAGCTGCTGCTTCCTGGGATGGATTTTTTATGCATGAAATCCTTGAGATTCTGATATTTGCCATATTTCATGTGGTGTCTTTACTTCCATTAATGGCTGAAAATGTTTGCACAGGCAGCAAGAAATTTCAGCTGAGGAAACGTAAGTAATGTAGTATTTATTATGAAATAGATGTTTTTAAAAGCTTTACTATTTCCCTCCAATATCTTTTTGACAAAATCCTATGGGGTCTAGTGCAGTTGTATCCACACTTTGTGTAACCCTTTCCTTATGAACGCCTTCAGGTGTAGGTTGCTCTACTGAGGAGTTACCATGTTCTCTAAGCAAAGTGAATCCTGATCACATCATTCCCCATTCATACCATTTCAGCATAAAAATGTGATTATACTGATTACAGCTTCCTAGTATGCAGAACTTCTGTAAGATGTATATCCTGGGGCAAGAGGAAATCAGGCAAACAGTATTCTCAGGTTAATCTTGCTGTTGAAGTTGGTTTGAGGCTCTACCTGAGAGACAACTGCAGGGCTTTACATTAAGACACCATGGTTTGAGTATTGAGCATTTTGTTGGGATTTTCTTTTTTTTTTTCTTCTTTTTTCTTCCTTTTTAATGTGCCCAAGCTCTGTTAATAATTGTTATTAACATAGTTATTGTTATTAAAATAGTTAATAATTGATAATACATCTTTTCTCATACTCCCTTTCTTATTTTATTTGTCCCTGGATCGTTTCTTTTGTGCTACAAGATGTCCAGGGCAGGAACTTTTTTCAGCACACTGGGAGCTCCAGCCTAACTAATACCCACAGAGCCATGAAAATAACCAGAAAAGTTTGGAGTAAATGCACATATTAAGGTTGTAGTTCAAAAAACGAGGAGCTTCTCACTGAACACGCTGGACCCCAGCGAGGACCCTTGTTGATAGGAGCTGATAATAGCTTGGTCGTCCTTGGAGGGGAGTCCACAGGGAAGGATATCAGATGTTGAATTCAGTTTTCCTCCTTGAATTCGGTTTCCTCCTTGCTTCCTTCAGGACAGGGATACCTCTTGGCGTGTTCCTGGTGGGCAGCTTTCTTCCACTTCTCTATAGAGTAACTGATGGCCTTACCATACAGCCTGCGCTTTCCTCTACGCAAAGCCCAGGCAGGCTCAGGCGTTGTCGCTTGCTGTAGCTGCCGTCCTCTGCGGCGTGGGAGCAGCAGAGCGTGGCTCCTGCCCCGTCACCCCTGGTACGGTTAACGATGCCCGTCCAAGGGCCAATTCCGATTTCCCGAAGGGAGGATTTCTCATTCGTACCTGAACCGCAGCGTATCCGGCTGAAGCAGGAGCGTGTGCTTTGGACAGCTGAAATTAATATACCAGTGACTAAATGGTTGCGTTTGGAGAAGGAAAGCAGGAGGAGCCCCAGTAAGTTTTCTGGTGTCTGTCACCTCTGCCAGCAGGACTATCTATAGGATTACCTACTCCACGGCAGCCGTGCATGCCCTGATATACGGCAGCCCACGTCTTGGCCCCAGCAAGGGTGACATTGTTGCGTATTGTCGTTCAGGTAAATCAGTCAATCCCGGCGCTACAAGCAGCCCTGGGGAGGCACTCGTGGCCAGTTTCCCCATAGAAGGGGCCGTAGCTTGCTGACGTGCCTGACCAGCATTTTGGTGGGTAACGTATTCTGGCCCAGTCTGGAGGAACCAGCATTGCTCAAGTCTGGGAAGGGTCTGCTCTGACAACGCAGTCTGTCTCATCTTCCCCTGTGTGTCCTATTGTCCTGTTGGCCAGATCCAACCAGATTTATCAGAGCCGCAGAAATGTCAAAACATAAACTGCTACAGGTTTTGAGGAATTCACCTCATCTGGGAGGCAAGATCTTACCGATGCTCTTACTGAGGCAAAGCCTGCAAAATGAGCTCGTCTTCAATAGCAGGAAATCCTCACGGGAGAACGGCAATGGAAGTGTCCCAGTCAGCAGAAACCTTCATTAAAATCTCTGGCCCTTTTAGACGCCAGAGGGTCCAGCCAGAAGACATGAGGCACCAGGCTGCATCAGCTCCATTGCTGATGAGACTTTTTTTTTCTTTCACGTGAGTTTGGAATCGCCTAATTGCAACCAGCTAATGCTTTATTCTGCACAATCTTGTTCCTTCTACACCTTTAGAAAGTTAAAAAAATGGATGTCCCTTAATCTTTTTACATTCTCAGTTTTATTCTTCCCTGCTCGTCTTCTGAGAAGCTGAACTACTGTTTCACACGAATCACAGACACTGAACAAATTAACAGCAGACACTGAGAGAAGAGAAAAATAAACAATACTAGCACTGAAAAAACTGCTTCTTCAATGAACTTTTCTTATCACACTGAGAAAAAGTTAGGCAACATTATCACCATTGCTAGTGTATTTCCCCCAGATGTGCTGGCTAATCAGTAAGTATGAAGTTGAAGTGAACAGTTTTACCTACTAAGCATTGCCTCATGCCTACCTTCATTAAAATTTATCTACCGTCATGTTGCCCAATCACCCACTTTGATTAGATCCTCCTGGAATTCCTCTCTGTTCTCAGTCCTTTTGTGTAACTTAAATAATTCTGTGTCCTCAGCAAATTCACTGCTTCACATACTGCTTCCTCCTCAAGATTATAACTGAAGTTCTGTTGCAGAGATATTGAGAGCACCTACATGTTCATCTTGGCAATAAAACTATTATACTCTTCCTTATCGCTTCTTTTCTCTATTTAAAAACTCGTGCATTTCCCCATATGATGACAAAGTCCCATTAGTATTCTCCCATGGGTGACTTTCCCAGTAGACTTGGGTAAAACTAAGTAAATGCGTGGCTTAGTAACTTTGTGCCTTCACAGAGCCAGGTTTATTGCAGATAATGTATTCTGACAAATTTTGCTGCTATTTCTCTGTTTATGTTTAACTATCTGAGTTATTTATGTCTTCAGTGATCTTTTTTATGCTTAGATGAGTGTTTGTATTTTACAGTGTGGAGTGAGAAAAAGTGTATTGCAAAACAGAGAAGAGATTCCTATATGTACCTTGCAATATTGAAATATTGAAAAGACAAAACCACAGTGCTGGTGGTCCTCACTGTTATTTCTGTAAATGAATGGGACATATCCATGCATTGCTGAAAATCCAATTAGTGGAAGTCCCAGATACTGTCACTTAAAATACTTTCTTTGTGTCTTTGCTCTTTTCAAAGAATATTTGCAGTTTGTCACCTAGCATTTATTAAGTTGTCTCCTTTGTGTTGTGATTAATGAGTATTGAGAGAGTGCATATTTAGCTTATGTGCTATTAAAGGAAAAAGGGCCAAAGCTGTCTGAGGATACCCAACAATGGCTAGATATGATTTTTTCTCTGCATATGTGGTTATTTTAGAAGCTGTACAAGTACTTTAGAATTAGAAAGTCAAATTATTTTCCTTCTTCTGTAGCAATTATATTCATTTTAGGTGGAAGAGCTGTAGAAGCATGGAAGGGGTAACTGCCAGTTGCATGAAAGGCAGATTAATACAGGTGGTTTTGTCCTGTGCTGTGACCTGTTCTACTGTGGGTGCATTTGCATTGTCCCGTGAAGGGCATCAAAGGCACATTTTGGGTCTCCAAAATGAAAAAGAAAATAATCTTGGCATCCTAAAGATGGAGCTGTCAGAGCAGCAGTTTGCCAGTTGCTCCATAGCAGAAAGAAATCTTCAAATCCAAATTTAAGAGAATTCAAAAAGCTGCCTTAGGACAGGTTTCTGTATTTTCTTAGTTCTGTGGATCTCAGCTGCTAGAAATAAATGGCTAGTGAACCGAGTCACCCTGCTACCTAACGTGTATGGTGTTTGTGAGGGAAGTGTTCAGCCAGAAGAAAGCACCCTGTCCCCTGGTAATCTTTTAAAACATCATAACTCAGAGAGAATAATTTGGAGAAAGCATTGCCTCCCAACCCCTGCTTGGTCTTCCTCAAAAGCCGTAAGAGTACCCATACTTAAGATGGTTCTGACTTCTTCTTTAGTAGGTTTTCTTGCTGTTACACGGGCAAGTGAGCACTGTAATATAACATTTTCATCTCTATGTTCATCTCTGAGGAAATTACCTCTTGAAATTTGTTTACTGGACTATTTTTGAGATTTAGCCACAAATGATTCCATGCTGGCTTGGGAATATGCCACTTCAGCGCAGTTCATACTCACAGCGGCTCGAACAGCTAGCATTTAAATGTAATGGCAAATAATGCCTTAACAGTCATGAAAAAAGAATCACAATCTGAAATATTGCTACCTGCTTTGCCTGTAGACTAAGCATTTTGCACGTGCAAAAGAAAGAGTACCCAGCAAATGTATCCGTAATAGTAAATAAAAGGAGAGTTTGTGTTTATTGATCAATGCTTGTTTGTAATATTTGAGTGTGGAAGGCCTCACATGTTTTTATTTTTTTTAAAGCTGTAAGATTGGTTTGGGTTCGTACTGGTGTGCCAGCCTTCTCTGTGCAGTGTTTTGTGGGGTAGACTGCAACAGGATTTTAACATTGCCCTGATGTCTTAATAGATCAAAAGGAATTTTTCAATTTCTGACTGGAGCGAGTTCTAATTGACTAACTGATTATGATAAATTATGGCATCCTTTGGAATAGTTTATTAGTGCTGTCAGGATTTGTTTAAATTAAATCTGCAACATTTCTACCTGTTCCCATACCAGGAACTGAACGTGCCTTAGAAATCGCAATAACTGGACAAACAAGTTTAAACACTTACCGAGGCATGCTTATAATGCCAGTAAGGTCAAGGTGTTTAAAAATGAATGGGAGACACGTATGGACCTCCATGTTACAATTTCGCAGTACTTGAGAAAGTTGGGCTTTGAAAGTACTGCTTTATGTCCTAAGACTGAGGCACATCTTGGTTTTGAATTGCTCAGCTGTTAATCTAAGAGGAACTCTAGTGCTGCTTTCCACTCAGCATCTCCCAGCTTCCAAGCAGCTATTATGACAAAAAAGCTTCCCGATAACTCCTCCAGTATATGATAGAAGCATAATGTATTCACATGAGTTTGCTCTACAACATATGCTGAGGAACAACGGTGTCTGGGTCTGCTTGTGTATTAGGGTCTGAAAACTGATGTATTCTTCAGATCTTTTGGGCTTCTGCACTCCTGATCCTTCACTGTTGTCTTTGGCACACGTCCCGTTAGTACCTAAGCCTTGGCCTTTCTGGGGCATCTGGTGATTTATTTGATTTTATTCTTGGATTGTCCTTCTTCCCGACCTGTTCACTCTTGTCATTCCTCAGCCTTACTCTATTTTATTGATTTTTTAGTCATTGTGATTCTGCGACCTGTAGACTTTCACTTGGGGGCTACACTCAGAACAGCTTTTTTAAAACAGTGGTACTTGTTTATTCATAGGAGTAGAGAAATTGCAGAGAAAAGAGTTCAAATAACAAAAGGCCCATCAGCCTTACCAGACAAATCCAGCTTAACACAGGTTTTCCCAGCAGCTGACCCACCACAGACCCTCTACTTGTTATATCCCCAAAAGAGGACCCTGTCTTTTGGAAGCCAAGCCGACGTGAGCGCCTTCTGCAGCCGGAGGATGGGACCAAGCACATCTGATAAGCGCGTGGAAGGTGGAGATGCAGCACTGTGTCTCCCGTCCTCCGGGCAAAGACCTCTCCCCAAAGTTCCAGCTTTCAGCACATCACGCTAACCAGCCAAGGGGAAGTACCTGTGTTACAAACATGTCTACAAAAGAAAGAAAGAAAGAGATACCCCTGAGGTCTTCTGTCCTGGTTTCAGCTGCAATAAAGTTAATTTTCTTCTTAGTAGCTGGTATAGTGCTGTGTTTTGGATTTAGGATGAGAAGAACGTTGGTAACGCACTGATGGTTTAGTTGTTGCTAAGTGGTGTTTATACTAAGTGAAGGACTCTTCTCATACTGCCCTGCCAGTGGAGGCTGGGAGTGCACAAGAAACTGGGAGGGGACACAGCAAGGACATCTGACCCAAATGATCCAAAGGGATATTCCAGACCACATTACATCATGCCCAGTACACAAACTGGGAGGAGCTGGCCGGGGGGGCACCGCAGCTCTGGGATTGGCTGGGCATCGGTCGGCGAGTGGTGAGCAATTGTATTGTGCGTCACTTGTTGTGTATATTCTCGCAGTAGTAGTAGCAGTTGCAGTAGTATTTTCCCTTCCTTTTCTGTCCTATTAAACTGTCTTTATCTCAACCCACGAGTTTTACTTCCCCCCAGCCCCCGATTTTCTCCCCCATCCCACTGTGGGGGGAAGTGAGCAAGCGGCTGCGTGGTGCTTAGTTGCTGGCTGGGGTTAAAGCACGACATCTCCATGCCTGGGAGCTGTGAATCTTGGAAATCTTATTTTAAATGTCAGCAGGCTCATGTTCTAGCTTTAATAATCTGAAGGTAGGAATTACTTCAATTTCCTTAACGTCTTGTGAGGCAAGCAACTAATCACCGTCTTGTCTTTAATTTTTTCTTCATCTATTGATTAATAGAAGTAAGGAAATTCTGCAAGGTACTTTCCACTGATTTTTCTCTCATTGTCTGAACATCCGCTTTGCCCATCCATGCCTTCTTTGTGCATTCACTTGCAGGAGTAGTTCTACCATAATACTTTTAATTATTCTTGGTATTATAGAACTCTATCTGATTATTCTGTATCTTGCATGCTCTCAGTTATAAATCAACGTTATTGTTATGAGAATTACCTGGTACTCTGTATGTTCAACTGCAAATATTAATATGAAAGTATAATCAGACTCTCTTCAAAAGTGGTTGTAGATAAATTCTCAGTAAAGCAAGGTATGGCAAAAACAACTCTTTCCTTCCTGACATGAGCTGTTGAAAGAAAACTAGAAGAGGTTTAATTTCCTTGTAGTTGTCATAGTGGGAAACCGTTGGAAACTTTGTAATCTTAACTTCAACAATTTGTATGTCCTGGTTTATTTAGGTAGGCTGTATTACAGCCGCTATTGGAACCAAATGGAGTAACTTTTATGTTAAGAGGAGGAAAAAGTTGCTGTAGCTTGTACACATAATGGTCTAGCTAGGGTATTTAGACCTAGATACATCTGTTTTCATAAAGATGGAGTTGCTTGAGGCCCCAGGAGCTCTAATGTCTGGACCACTTTTTTTTTAAAGACTAGAAACTGAAGAGTTCTCAACTCTGCCAAGCAATCAAAGATTGCTCTTTGCAAGATGTTCAATAGCTCAAGAAGAGTGAAAAAGATACAGAGAAACAAAATGAAGTCCAAACCTGACCGTTTTCTCCCACCTCCTCCTAGATATAGTTTGCACCCATTAAAGAACTCTGCATGTTGTATTTCAGTTGATTAATAACTAATGCACTGTTTTTGAAAGACTGCCATGTCCACTGCAATTATTTTCATTTATATTCTTTTTCTGAAGGGATTAATTTCCCCCAAAACATTACAGTTCTTTTGGGCTTCCTGTAGTGATTGTAGGAAACCACAGGAGTGCTATAACCATTAGCTTAATTTCAGAGCTGAAAAAGTTGAGCAGCTCATAGTTATGCAGAAACTGTGCTGATAGTTTGCTTTTAATGTGTACTCAGTCTACATATAGGTCAAAATATTAAATAGAACTTCATAAAATTTTGACATATAATGCTCATCCATCTTTCCAACCATCCCTCGTTCCTGCACAGTGTATGTAATTAGGAAAGACAAGTCCGTGGGGATGAGGCAGGTCTGAGCCCAAGGCAGGAACACGCGTCGGTGCTCAGGATCAGGTCTGGAAACCATAACCAGGGCCAGCCCCAGCCCAGTGGTCACCAGGCAAGCCCGGAGGGTCCGGCTCAAGCCCTAAGTTAGCCTGTTGGCCAGGGTCCTGGTCTGAACCAGCCAGCTCCATGACCAGGGATGCTCATGGCTGTGATGGCACTGCGATGGAGCTCAGGTGGGGACCAAGGGCAAGAGGCTCAGCCCAAAGACAGCTCCCAAGAGGAGGAGGGCAGCCCCTGCGCAGGCTTCCTCCAGCCCTCTCTTCCCAGCGGCCCTCACCGGCTGTAAATCCAGAGGAACAGACAGAAAAAAATGTAGGACTGGGAAGGTGAATTTGCGGTATATCAGAGGATTAAACTAGATGTTTGTAGTTGGATGATGTGAAAACAAAATCAAAGGACATGAAAAAAGAATGAAGTACTGTGTCAGGACAGCACAAAGACATACGTAGCTTCGCTAAGGGATGTAAGCAACACTATGGAAAGAAAAATAAATGTGGCAGTCAGAGGAGATAAAATATCTAAGGGTGACATATGTACGGCCACGTAGCTGTCTGTGAAGGAGGTACTGCAAGTCTGTGGCTCAGAACATTTTTAAAATGGCCTCGCTGAAGCTTTCTACCTCCTCTTCAAAGGAGCCGTCCATGACTGACTGCAGTCTCTCACCATTTGCTCCTTTGTTAGAGCTCTGGACAATGATTTCTGATTTCCTGTCAGACAAGTCAGAACTTTTTTTTAGCATTGAAGCACTGTGAGAAGGATCCTTATGAAATATTGCTGGGGCTTGAAAAACGTTTCCGCTGTGTACAGCCTCCTATTAGTTTCTAGAGTCAGTAGCTAATGGAAGCTAACTGAAAGCAGGAATCATTCTTATGTCTGCTGTTTGAGAACATCTGCAAATAGATATTTTTATCTCTTCTTCTTCCAGTTACATTAAATTTAGTAACATCATTTCTTGTATTTTGTTATATGTACAGCCATAAATTCCACAGATAAGACAGTGACAATAGAAAGTCTTATTTAGTTAAATGAGCCTGCAGGCGTATGGATGAGTGCTCTTCATAAGTTTCAGATTGGCATAAAGAGATCGTGCAAGTGAGTCCAACTTGAAACTTGTGTAGAAGAGTCATTGAGTGAAGGTAATTAACACCTATTATTATTATTGTTATTATTATTATTATTTTTACTTTCAAGTCTCAAAGGCAAATATTGGTGCCTGATTAAGCAGTACCACAGTCCTGTATAACTCAGTCTTAATAAAAGATGTAGCCTGGTGGCAATGTGCTGGTAGGACAAATATTATGTTTTCAGTTCAACCCTTCCATTTTTCTCCTTATTCATTGCCAACATCACTATTAGCTAATTTTAAGCTTGTCCTTTGCATCTGACCAGGAATCAAATAGATATCGCGACCTTCCTCCTTCTGATACAGAAGGATTCTTTATTGACTGATGACACTTCTTGTGTTAAGGTAGGAACACTGAGGTGCACTGGATAGCAAGTACATTGGGAATCAAGGCACCTGGTGGCTCATTTCGTAAGGAGGTAAATATAGGTTTTCTGCGGTCCAGTTTCTCATCCATAAAGTGAAATTAGTGGTGTATCTTTGCTTTATTGAGACGCTTTCAATGTGAAAACATGAGTGCTTTGATGAGAAGGTCTTGAACTGTGACTGCACAGAAAGAAGAGGAAGGATTCTTCACTTATTCTCACAGTATTGTCCAGGGAGCCTGTTTTCACTGCTTATACTAGCTTCTGACTGTGAATAATTGCTGTGCTCCTTTGGGGATAAAAATCTCTCACATCTGACTGATCTTTCTGCTGTGGTGGAGACAAACACTGTCCTAAATACTGAGTTTTCCCATCTCGAGCTCCAGCTTCCACGTAAAGCAAAAAAACCAAGTGTTGGAGCTATGTAGTTCAAAGTCAGATCAAAGAAATAAAACTGCACTGATTGCATTGGGGGATGATATCTTCCTAGTGAAAAATGAAGTTCAAGTGTCTTGTGATGACCACTTCATATCTGCCTGACCCTGTCGATGCTGTTGATCCAGGATATTTTTATTAACACAACTGTAAACTCCAGTGGAAATTTGCAGAGATTGTTTTGAGAGGTTCTTCTCTTCCCTTTCACTCCCAGAGGTGGTTAGGCAACTATGCACTCATACTTGCAGAGCGTTTCTATGAATTACTTTAGGCATCTGTCTTGTCACTTTGCCCCTACTGTGCATTTTGCCTCTGCACCTGTTATTTTCTGTGCAAATGAATAAGCTAAGCGGTATGTATTCCTAATAAAATCAGAATTAGGAAAATTTCCATCTCCCTCCTAGCTGAGACTCTATGGCTGTGTGCTCGTAAGGTATAGTGAGATAGAAAAATTTTAACCCTGAAAGCTTTAAATGTTTATTCAGCCTTAATCATTCTCCGTGTCCTTGATGATTTAACTCAGAATGTCATTGACAGATACATCGTTCCTACTTTGTCTTAGCAACTCTTTAAAACTGCTTTGTAAGTGAGAAGGACAAGCAGGCTGGGTGATATATCACAGTATATGTAATCCATTTCTTTCCCTTTTCATAGGAGAATTTACAATTCAGAGTGACACTTCATGAGTTTTTTTGGTGGAGAAAGAAAATGCTGATGATATACTACAGTGAATGAAGGGATGGTGCAGCATTTGAACATACTTAAGCAATGATTACTTCATCTTAAAAGCAAACCCTTTCACAGACTCTACAACACCATGTAGACCATGGCTTACAACTAGCTCTTAAATGCACGTGGCTCATAAGCTGTCCAGGTGTGAGTCTTGCGGCCGAGGCCCTGGTGTTTGGTCACCGGGCAATCAGCATCTCTGGCTGTAGATTTAGTGAGCTGCAGGGGTCTGGGAGTTTGACACAATTGTAAGTAAAATAGAGGCAGGGACCGATTTCTGTCTCGGAAGTCAAGTAGTGTGATTGGCAACGTACTACTGGGGACTAGCTCCCTCCATAGCAGGTCTGTGTTGGAGAGAACTCATTGGGATAGCCAAAAAACAGAGTTAGTAATTGAGCTAATCATTAAAGACAACCAGGGGCTCAGTGCTTGAGTTTGGTCCTTGGTACTCTTTTATTTAACTGTTTAAAGACACTGTCTGGGTATGGCTCCTAGGCCGGGTCTGTCCCATGGTAAAGTGAGGGGACCTTTAGGAAAACACTGCTACCTCCTGTATCTGGGCTACTCCTGGAGCTCTCTCTCTTCTTGCTTCTTTGAAGTGTGAGATCTCATCCACCAGGGTATAGTGGTATGCCCCTCATACAGTCAGAACAGTGATTCAGTTCAGATTTATGCAGATTTTATGCCTCTCTGCAGAGCAGCTCAGGGCAGCGTGAAGTCTGACCGTCCTTGGGAGAGCTCCAACTCCAGGCACTGCTCTCCCAAGTCCTGGTGCAAAACAACAACATTCAGAGGATCAGGGCAAAAGTAAGCCCTTTCTGTATCAGAATGCACTGTAATCAGAAGATGTCTCCTCTAACCGGTTAAAAAAGGTGGTACAGACAGCAAGCTGGGATAGTCCGGAAAGCTGTTCAGCTGACCATACGTAGGCGTCTCTGAGATGGATAGCCCACTCAGTGCCTCCACCTGTGTTGTTTAGGTTGTCGACGACATACTGGGAGCGTACCCAGCTCATACAGAGACACCTGCATTGCCATACCTATGTGTAGGTGTCTCATCTGGAGCTGAACCCCACCCTTCTCCATCTTGCGGAATAAATCTTCAACATCACGTCAGGTCTGTTTCTGGGTTCACTTCCAACTGATGGTCAAGGACACTGGGATTTTCCTAAAGAAGGTCATACTGCTTGCTTGTGATTCCAGCTATACTACGATCAGATGTGTGGTTGCCACACAGATTGATATGCTCACGCTACCTGGATAACCATCACCTTGGCACTGCTATTAGATTAAATCTCTCTTGAACATGCAGATCAGCCGCATCTCCCAGCTGCAGCACAGACATTTATCCATCCACAAGAGCCTGGAGGTAGAACGTGGGGTCTTAACTGGAGTTTTATTGAAATAAGCTCTCCTCCATCAAGCCGCTTTCAGGCTTAGTGGTACAGCTTTTGTTCTCAGGCACTGGTCTGCTGGCACAGGTCTGCACTGGGGAGCTGGCAGCCACTGCTGCTGTCGCTGTGCTCGCTGTCACTGTAGGGTTCGTTAATTCTGAGGGAAATCTGGGCACACACGTCTGTCTTGTCTTTGTTTTGTTCCCCAGTTGTCACTTCATTGTCTCCATTTTTGGAAGATGAGCTTCACTGAGTCCAGATGTTTTCCTGCATCCTTTTAATCAGGAGAAGCATGCACCATTTACTTTGCGTAACATGTTTGGTTTTTCCCATACAGCATGTTGGGGTGCATGCTTCTCTTGCGTTTTCTTTACCTTTGAGATTATTGGAAACCAATTTACTGACAACAAAAGGAGAAGGGCCCAATTGTAGTTTGCGTATTTCTATCCTTGAGAAATCCTTCACACGCTTTAAGCAGTAGTGTTCAAAAAAATCAGTGAGCTATCAAAAATGGAGCAGCAAGTAGTGCGCTCCATTTATTTTTGTCTCCCAACTGTCTATGTTGGATTAGGAAACATTAAATATTTTAAACTGAGGAGGCAAAGGATGAATTCTGAACTTGATGCTAAATCCTGACTGTACCAGCAAAGGATAAATCAAACTTGTATACTATTTGGTGATGCATAAATACTCAGAGTTGTTTAAAAATGCATAATTTGACATCATTTTGGACTCCCTTGCTATTAAATTAACTCAGCCTTGAGGAAATAATTTAATACCTGCTTCAAACAGAGAATCCAAAATACTCTAAAATTACCAGTGCATGATCCAAGTCACTCACAAACCTGTTCCTCTTCTCTCTTTCCCTCTCTCTCACATCAGTAAAATGTTACATATATTTGAGAGTGTTTTCTATTTTCTTTTCAAGTAAATGAACTGTTGAACATTTTGTGAAACTAAAGTGACATCTTAAAAGCTATTATTTAAAAAATAAAATATCTTGGAGGCTACACAATATCTTTTTTCCTCTTAAATTTGATTCTTACTGATGTTTATCATTGTCTGTGTTTTTCTCAGCCCATACTTCGGTTATAGCTGTCGCAGTGCAAACTGTTCAAGCCTTCGTGCCGTTCTTCTGGCACACAATGCAGTCGCTGTGCAGTGTTGTCAGGGTTGGAGTCTGCCTACATCTTTCACATGGAAAGAAGTAAAATTTAAATAAATGATATTAATGAGCAGCTCTACAGAATGCAGGCTTAATTCATTTAATTGCTTGTATGGACTAACTGCAGTTGTTATCCCTCACTGCTTAAATGAAAACATTTATTTCTGCTCAAAAATATTGTCAGCTCCAACACAGCGAAATACTGACAATAACAATAAGCACAGCAATAACTTGTAGCCAATGTGTAATCTGTGCTTGATGTGTGTGTAATTGATAAAAATTGCTTTCAGTTGGTAACAACAAAAGAATACACTATGCTCCATATATCTGTCACGACAGCTTTGTACTGGCTTTTGATGATCTTTGGAAGCATTGCAATAAGACAGAAGGTCAGTGCACTTCATTCCTTTTAAATGAGTTTCCATATGGTCTTTAGTATGTAATATAAGAGGTGAAGGCACTCCAGGCTTTCTGAGGAAGCAACATTTAGGTTAAGCTATTGCTAGCATGTAGGGACTGTTGTGATCCTCTAGTTTGGCTCCTTGTAGAAAGAAGGCTATCAGCCGGTGCTCAAATGATTCTTGTTTGAATAAATCTTCCCTGTCAGAGAAAAAATAATCATGAATTAAAGATGAAAGAGCCAGGATGAGCGTGGTGGCAGAGTGCTCTGTCTTACTGGCAAGAAAAAAAAGAGAGGAATCGAGGGACTGGGGTCTTTGACAAGGGTGGGCAGAGAAAACATCCCTGTGGGAGTCATTTAGGCACAGCAAGCAAGGGGTAAGAGTTACGTTCCCATCTCCTGCTCAAGGCCCTGTCTCCCGAGGAAACGCAGCTCGGACCTCCCCTCCTGCACACATCCCGTGGATGGGAGCAGGAAGAGCTGGAGCCATCCGCTGGGGCACTCTGCTGGTTGCTTTCTCTGACAGCTGGGAAAAGTTATTCCTCTTGCTTCCACACTAAGACAGGCTGATATTTCTCTGTGCGTTTCACAGGACAGGAGCGCAGTTGGATTTCCAGGAGAGGCAAGTTCTGGTTCCGGGCGCTTCCTTTCAAAGGGGTCAGTTGGCTTTTTGAGAAGACAACGGGGTCTATGGGCACAGGAGGTGCCAGCTCCCTGGACTGCAGTAAATAGCTGATAGAATATCACTGAGGAAAGTGTTGCTTTATCTGGAGAAAGTGGGATTAGGATAGGAATTGCATTATTGGTGAGGAACTGGCCAGAGGAAAGACAAGATCAGGTGCTACCGAAAAGGGAAGTGTTAGGCTAAGTTGAAGGTATTAATAGAGTCCCTCCAAAACTGATTTGGGGGCTAATCTTATTTAGTATTTTAATTTCTGACCTTGGTAGGAGCGTGCTAATGAAATTTGCTGACAATCTCAAGTGTGAAAGCTGCATCAATAAAGAAGAGATTTGGTTATCATACAAAGAGAGCCAGATGACCTTGAAGTCTCTAGTAATAGAAGTGGGATGAAATTCAATTGTACAAAAATAGAAGTTCCTGCACTCAGAAACTAATAAGAGAAATTTTTACTACAAGCTAAGAGGTCATCAGCTGAAAAGACCTCAACAGGAAGATCTGGTTGTATTTACTACCTTGTGACCATTAATATAATCAAAGGCACATGACCCTGGAAATTTCAGAAACAGTCCCAGAAAGTACTAGAAGAGACTGTTTCAGCAGAGGAATATGAACTCCATCTCATAGGACTTTGGCGAGACCTCCTTTAGAATTGCATCTTAATCAAAAAAGATTAACTCCAGCCAGGACACGGGCAGAAAGTGCTGCCGCTGTGGTTAGAGGAGGAAACAGCCCGTTGCAGCAAGTGAGGTGAAATTCCCTTGCCTCATCTAGTTCGGCAAAGTGAAAGCCCAGAGGAGATGTAGCCTGGCCATTTAGGGATCAGTGATGGATTCTTCATTATAATGCATCTGTTTAATTTCACAGTCATCTGTGTGAGGACTGTTAGCAAATACTGTAAGGGAACATCGCAGTTACAGCCGAGCACGTGAGCCGGTGGCTGGAGAGAAGTGTCCACCAGTCCTCTCGGGGCTTGCTTTTCTTTCCTCTGGCTTCCAGCATGAACGTGTGCTTCACCCCAAAGGTGCAGAAAAAGGGCTACTACGTGATCAGGGGAATGAAAAGCCTGATATATAAGATGCGACTCAAAAGATTCAGCTTGTTTAGCATTACAAAGTGTTGTGTGTAAATGTTGTGGTGGGGGGATACAAGTGAGGAAAATGAATAACTTAAATGAAGGGACTGTGTTGGTGTGAGAACATCTGGGTACATATGGCTATGAAGAAATTTAGACTTGAAATTTTAATAAATTTTGAAATCAGAAGGTTATTACTACAGGAGCAGAAAGGCTTAGGAAGAACTTCTATGTAGAAGTAGCTAAAAAAGCCCCACAACTTTTAAGAAGGGGGTTGTTGAGGCTCTGAACAGCACTATGTGATGCAGTTACTCACCATATCAAGACAGTGAATTTCAGTACACACATTCCTCAGTCAGTCCCTGTATTCTACTGTATGTTCCTACTTAGGTACGAGACACATAGTCAGGCCAGAATATTTTTAAGCATCATAGAAACATCTCAGCAGCAGTGAGTGAACAGAGATTCTCCTGCTTTGATTTTTACACATATATAATAGCCAAGATTATTTCATCAGTGCTTTCATTCATCTCAGCTTGTTCAAGTATAATGGAAGCTGCCTACACTTACACAATTTTCTTTTCAGAATTACAAATGTGTCATCATAATTGTAGCTGTATTCCCTGTCTTATTTTTGCACTGAGTAGAAATAGTAGCACATTCATAACATTTTTTTAAGATGCTGCTGTATATGTCTAACTTGTGTGTTAAGATGGCAGAAAACTACTGCTGTTTTTTCCCAGAAAATCTGAAAATAACTGTAGTTTCACATTTTCAAAGGAAAAAAAAGGAATTATTTTTGGCAGGAGTTTTCAGCCTTTTTCTTTTAGGCTTTTGACTTTTGATTCTTTGTGTTTTTTCTTCATCCCTATATTTTCACTGAAAAAGAAGGTAAAAGGGGAAAAGAAGATAGGCAGAAGGAAGAAAAAACCAAAAACGTTGGTGCAATAGCTGGAATAACAAAAGTTGTGTTGTGCAGAAAAAGGGGGAGGAGAAAGGCAGAAAAAAGCCATTCCTTATAATGAACTATTGCTGCCAGTTTGACAAGAGTGGGGTTCTTCAGCCTAAGGAGAAAAAGTCAGCTACAGTAAGTCTTCAAATCATAAAAAGGTGTTGCAAAAAGTGATAGTCTCTTCTCAATGCCCAGAGTGAATAAAACAAGTAGTAATAGGTGAAAATCGCAGAATCACTCAAGTGAGACATTAGAAAACCGGTTTTTAAATAACGCATGTAAGCAGGGGAGGTCCTGTGGGAGGTCGTGGAAGCGTCGTCGTCCAAGGGAGGTCCTGAGGAGTGACGCGGCTGCAGCTGGTTCTGTCCTTCCGTGGGGAGATGGACCAGGTGACCTCGGCAGGTCCTTCCCGGTTCCCATGTTTCAACTATTCTATTTGCAAATATCGAGGTATTTTAAAAAAGGATTTTAACTTTGAATTTATTAATGTTCTGTACCTAATTGCAGGGAATCAAGGCGTTTAAGGAAGATCAGCCTTGATCCTTCAGACGTTAATCTACATGTTTAACTTTGCTACCAGCAGGGCTACTCGTAATAACAAAATTAAGCACATAACTCAGTTTTCCCAAACTTGCAAAGACATCTCACATGGCACGTAAAGGCTTGAGGATTCTTCTGTGTAAACACTGACCTTGCCACTAGAGCTGCTGAACGCTTAACGCAAGTACTGAGTTTCAGATCCCTGTTATTGAATGGTTCCTAGAGACACTGTGGAGGCAAAAGATACAAGAACAATCAAAATATTTCATTTGCTTATAATGATATATTTAGATTTAGGCATACTGAAGCCAGAAGGGTATATTTCTGCTTTACTCTTAAGGGTTTATGCATAATACCGCTGTGTGGCACTGATTAACACCACGCAGTCATGTAAATCCTTTAAAGACAGGCAAAAGATCTGAGCATCTGAGGTCTTTGTGGAGTGAAGAAGTTAGGGGAGTGTTAACACACTGCTTCCGAGACATTCGTTTGAGAACCCAGAAATAATAACACATAGCCATTGCATAATGCTTTCATTCATCCTGTGCGGTGGTTGGTCCTATGCCAAGGGTGACATTCATGTTATTTGAATGGTTTTTGCTTCCCAGAATGTTCAATTCTAACACAGTTGCTCCAGTCAAACAGTACGTTAGTCCTTTAATCATTCCAGTAAAGTCAATGGGTAAAGTACTTCATTGTCTGAGCAAAGATAAAGGATCTGGTCCATAAGGAAAAGAAATCCCAGTCTGCTGCGATTCACAATCCAGTATTTTTCTTTCATAGAATCATAGAATAGTTTGGATTGGAAGGGACCTTTAAAGGTCACCTAGTCCAACCCCCCTGCAGTGAGCAGGGACATCTTCAGCTTGGTCAGGTTGCTCAGAGCCCCGTCCGACCTGACCTTCAGTGTTTCCAGGGATGAGGCATCGACCAACTCTCCAGGCAACCTGTTCCAGTGTTTCACCACCCTGATGCATCCTGTCAGACCCCATAGACTTCTGTATGTTCAGGTTCCTCAGGTGGTCACGAACCTGATCTTCTCTTCCTTGCTCATTTTCTGATATGTTACAATTTTTCAGCAGTGAGCTATTCCTTGTGTAATTGCATTGGAATACTTCAGGCTCGTTTTTCTAATAACACTGCATTTTGTGGGGAGATTAAATTTCATGGATAGTTACAGCATATAATCTTTCCAGCACTGAGAGAATAGAACAGTTAGAAATTAAGCTGGAATATTGATGGCTGCTATTAATTTAGTATGTCATATTTTTAATTACTACCTTATTCCCAGGTAAAAATTTGCCCTGGGCAACATTTGAAGTCACACCAAGAGCTCTTCAACAATTGCTGATGGTTGTAATGCTGTCAACAGGAGATACTAGTTTAGAAGTACACTGTGATTATTTTTGGTACAAGGCAAATAGAAACAATGCATCTTCGGAATTAGTTGATGTTTTCCACTTCTTCCCTGTTCGGTATTACCTGCAGTTTGCAGAGCACTTTTAATAACTGCTACATTAGACAGGGCTGTAGAGGTGCCTGACGAAGGCTGAGACCCATGCTTGGGCAAACACATCTACTTTTTGTTACCGTCCAGACCATTTGGGCTTGCAATTACAACTGATCATCAAACGGAGAGAAAGGGACTATTGCTTCAGAGATTTACGCCTCTTCATGGATTTAAACCTCTTCATTCACGTAGCGAGCCTGAGCTCTAACCTTGATCCTAGCCCTCAGTGCACTCGCAGTCACCGTGTCCCGTGTCCCCTCCCGGCCCCACCAGGATTTCCCCGCGCCTTCCCGCTCTCACGTACGTGCAGGGACCTGCTCTGGCCTCCAGCCCTAGTGTCCCTGTCACCTTGGGCAGCCCTGGCAGCAGAGCATGCCATCTACCTGCAAGACGGCCCCTGCTTTAAGAAAAAGCACTGATCACTTTAGTTCTTGTTAATCCACTTGTGGGAAAGGGAGCCGCTGGTTAAGCAGCCTGCCTGGCACTGCTTTCTGCCTCTTTCTTTGGCCTCCTCCTCTTAAAACCTAATTTAATAGTGTGGCTGTATTGTACTTGTTTATCCTCCAGCAAAGAATTGTATCAGCAAATCTCTTTCAAGTATAATGGGACTGGTAAGAAAGAATGCAAAACATAAAAAAAAAAAAAATAAAAAATTGAAAAGCTGAGGTAGCAAAGGTGTATTGGTTTCCAATCACCCAACTGTTTTTGGGAGTCACCCCCATTGTGTGGATTTGAGTTGATTTAGGGAAGAGCAGAGAGGACCTGGTTATATATATATATATATATATATATATATATTCCCCCACCTTCATGTCAATAAATACTATGAAATTGGAGAGATACGAACCAAAAAAATTCATCCTTCCACATCCTTTCTTTTTCTTATTTAATCTCCTATATATTTTAGTCATTTATTTTTAATGGCAAGATTTTTTATATTCATCATTTCTCTATTTTACGATGTCCACAAGTTGGTATGCAATTTGCTTCCATCACCCCAGAAACATCTCTTTGCCAAGTTCTCCAGCTGTATGGCTCGGAAGCCTAAAGGGAGGTCTGAAGTTATGAACTTTTACTATTTTATGGGCAGATATATTTAACAGTGCATTGCAGACTTGGGCAACCAAACTCTCCACAGGACTTCTGCCTGAAAGTGACACAAATGATAGACAAGATTATTTTTTTTTTTTCTTTAATGTAGAGAAATACATTAATTTCTCCTGAAGTTAATGTTTCAGGAGATAGCTTTTAGGAGTGATTTATAATAAACACTGTCTTGTGGTCATATTGGCCTGTAAAAGATCTGGTGGATGTTATGATGTTATTGTAAATAATATTAGCGCAGCACAATAGGCATAAACCGATGATGTTAGGGTCTTTGAAAAAGAAAGGAATGTTCTTCACTAGAACTGAAGAGCGAGTTATCACTACAGAGTACAGTGAGGGAAACTACCATCTTTTGAAACAACCCCTTTGAAGCAACGTGCAAAGCAGATCAGGCAATTCTGAGCCCCTCTTTGGTAGTAGTTGTTCTTCTCTCTCCCTCTTAAAAGGTAAGTGTGGTAGAACTCAAAGTGGTGCAAATACAAACATAAAAGGGTTGACAGGGAATGATTTAAAGAGGGGGATTGACGGAGTTTAATGCAGCCGCATCTTCTGAAGCAAAGACACAAGGCAATGTAATTGCAGCCTGAAACTGCCTGAGCAGTAATAGTTAAGATCAATCAAAATGGTCACAGAGGAACTAGTGGGCTAAACTGAAAGGAATTGGGTATTAGGAAACTTTATTAGCAGTGACTTTGTATAGGCAATGAAATTATTAGGCAAAAGAGATTGTTACAATGTGTCAAAGCTTCCCAGATAAAAGGAAAAAAAAAAAAAAAAAATGTGGCATGCGAACAAAAATTTTATATAGATAGCCGGATTACTTATGGGAGGAGTTGCTTTCTAGCCCTGGGATTTTTTATATAAATATCTCTAAATTTGGTATATACAAAGACTTACAGAATTTATGGTACTAAATAGTTACAATTCCTCTGGTAGACATATTTCAACTCACTACAGGATCTAGCATAAACAGGGCCAGCAAAAAAACCAACTTCTAATGAAGCTAAAAATCATACTGCACATCTTCTGCCCATTTTCCTCCAGGTAGCTTGTGCTCTTTTTTCCGCCGCGGCGCCTGGTGACCTCCGCTGCGTGTGTTCGCCTTAACGTACCTTCGCGCTGACGGCAGCCCTTGCCCTGCTCCCTCGTGCCAGCTGTGCCCACTTCTTGCCCGCCTTCTCCCTGGGCAGTGGGATGGGATGGGGTGGTGGTGGGCCTCCAGGTTCTCCCTCCACCCACCTCGGCCCCCACCGTGGATCCCTTGGGCTAATGAAAAATCGTGTTCATAACGTGGCGGCTTTTAAGGTAAAGGATCGTCAGGCTGTGTCTGGAAACTCGGTTTAGTATTTGCTTTTTCCAATGCAAATTTGGGTCAAAAAATAGGTATTTCTTCCCAGAATAAGGTTATGTATCTGGATTTGGCCTAAGGAGATTATGTTAGGCCTGAGTTGTACCTACATTCCTCGAATTTGCTTTATTATGGAAATACTTAGAGAGACACAATGATACCAACGTACACATGGAGTAAAGTGTTAGACAAAGCAAAGAACATTCTTTACTTCTTCTTTAGTTACGTTCAGGGTTTAGTATCACATATAAATATTTTTAATGGTGACTAACTAGTTGCTGGTGATTTTTCATTGCTTTCTCCTCAACTGAAAATCTGTGTAAAGGGCAGGCTAAATAATTTACATGTGTTTAATATTGGAGTGGTGAGTTATTCCTTGAAGGCCAGCATTTCCTGGCTGCTTTTTCATGCTCGAATAGGTTCCTCTGCAAACACCGAGAAGCCTTCATGAAGCACGCAACCAGTGATCTCACTTAGCCCTGGTACTTTTTAAAACATCAGAGATGGAGATCTTTCCCACAGCTTCAGCACACATTTCCTCACTCTCCTCTTTCTTTCCCATTCAGATATGGTAACTGGTCACACCAGTCATATTCATCACTGTTTGATTATCAGTCACACTGTGTAAAACAAGCAGAAAGCAGGGTTGCACTTCCTAATGCTTCCCAAGTTGTTTTACTCCGAAGCATAATTACTAATTTCTTTTAGACATCATCATGTTTCATTGTGTTGGTTCAATGTGAGGAGATCTTCTGGACAGTCTTATCAGAACAGTCTTTCAGCTGTTCGCAACCATTGTGATAGCAAGGGAAATAGAAATAGTTCTTCCACGCACTGTATTTGTGATTTTTATTAGCAAATAACTTTTAATACCTGCAACAAGAACTACTGAAAATGTGTGGCACGTTATTTGGATCATAAATACAAATCTGACAAAGGGCTATAAAGAACGTAAATTGGATGCTGTTATGTGCACATCGATTTTCAGCACAGAGCCACCAGCTAAGGCACATGTGTGTCTGTATGGAGTCATGGACACATGAAGTGATATCCCAGGATGTCTTAAATGGCCCAAAGGAAAAAAAAAAAAAAATTACATCCATCTGACAGCTCTTTTTGCTGCCCCAGACTGGTGTTTATGACTTTTTAGTGTCCTGGCTTAGTAAAGCAGATAGCTTTATATGACAAACAGTTCTGTAGAATGGTTAGGAAACTCGTGCCGTACACCTTTTAAGTAGGCATAATCCTGATTTATGGAGAGCATGTTTTGGTCTGCACCATCTTAATGTAGCAATACTAGTGTCTAGTTTCTCCTGGGTATAATGTTCATTGATTATAGGAAAGAAGTAAATGCACAAAGGAATGAATGAATCCATTCAACAAAAATGCATTGCAGATGAATACTTCTACTGGCTGAAGATTTTCGTGTTATGTCTAATTGGCCATGATGTATTGTTTTACAAATTTCCTTGATTTCAGCAGTTTTTATAGTTCTGTGAATCTCTATTTGCTTAAAGATTTTTCTCTTTTTTCTCTACTACTTCTTTTCAAAGTAGTTTTCCCTATTGGCTTTTAGTTATAACTTGTCTTCTAGTAACATTCAAATTGTAGTGCTGATTTATATGCACACACCTCTAATTGCTAAATATTGGGTACACACATACACACTCTACTCACGTGCATGCACATATAGAAATGCAGAAATTATTCTGCAGAAACTTACACCCTGAAGAGAAAAGTTAAGAGGGATTGTCAAAAAGTGCTAGTTGTCTGCAAAGCTCTTCTGTATTGGTAACTGATTAAAATTCAGCGGATCTGCATCAGCTATATATATACCCAACTGCGACTCAATTATTAATTACCTGTTTGTCTGAGAGTCTTAGCAAATCTTCCTGTTACCTTCCTGCTAATGAGTTTCCTGGATGTGTACTTATATGTTGGACAAGATTGGCTGTGCTCGTAGAGCTCTCAGAGAAGGCACCGACTGGCTTCATTCATATCACAAATAAATTATCTGACATCTACTCTGGGTATTTCCTTGTTTATTCTTGCCATAGATCTTCAGTTTAATTATTTCTGTTGAACTGACTCTAGTTACTTCCCAAAGAAATTACTTACATATTAAACTTGTCCCTTCTAGCTATTCCATGTCTTTCTTGTGCAGATTCCCAGTCCCTAATGAGATATTGCTGCCTTCTTGTGCAAACACTCCTATAAATTCACAGTCTGCATTATCCATATGTGTATTTTCTTAATTCTCTGTGAATTGCTGGATTAAGGGTTTCCAACTCCAGACTCTTGTGCAGCAGTCTTTCTGCACCGTACTCTGTATAACCCGTTTCTCATCAGTCCAACTGAGAAAAATCAGAAAGTAAATTTCTGAGATTTCTCCATAAACTTTGGACACTCCGGTTTTCTCTCTCTACCAGCTCTCTCTCTCTTTGAAGGCTGAAACGTTAAACCATGAACTCCCCAGCACCAGTGCCTGCCAGTATGAGCTAACAGGCTGGCTGTTCCAGAAACCTTTACAGACACTCCTGGTCGTTCGGTTGATGGCTTACAGGTGGTCCGATGAACAGAAAGAGCCCGGGTATAACAAGGCACGGTATTTTTAGGTGAGCAGCATGTAACAGGATATCTCTGTAACACTTTATGCTTGTTATCATTTAGGGGGCAGCCTGCGTTACCACCGCTGGGTGAGGCAGGAGATGAATTGCTACCGAGCCCTCACTGCTCGGTGAGCACCCCTCCAGGATCGTTTCTGGCACACTTTTGAAACTGGGATCTGAAGGGAGCAGTGGAAAACCAGGATGTGGCTGTGTAATTAAAGATTGTGCCATAATCCGCGTGCACAGGAGGATAGAGTTAATATTTCCTTGGCAACCTTTTCTGCAATGTTCTCCATTTTGCAAACCTAAACAGTTTGTTGACTCTGATGTTGCAGTTACTTTCTGCAAATGCATTCCTTTTTCTAAAGTCTTTTTGTACTTAAAAAAAATGTATAAACACTTTAGAATGAACCTTTCTTCAGTATGTCTTTATAATATATAATATACCCAAAAATGGGATTTTGAACTAAACCACAATACTTTCATGGCATTTGCAAGCTATTGGAATGGGAAAGCAAATAAATGGTTGTCTTCAATAAAATATTTCTGGTGAAAAACAGAAAAAAAAATTTTTTTTCAGAAAGAACTCAGTGGAGATTCATGTTGAGACTTTCAGAAACCTGGCTGAAAACGGGCTGTGCCTTCCTAAGGTAGAAAGAAGCTGAGGTCACAGATAAAAACTAAGTAACGAGAAAAAATATTGCTCACTATATGCAGTCCATTGTTGTGAAAGAATAATCATGGTCTTTCTAAGGAAGGTGGTGGTAGAAAATTAAAATATACTCAATATAGGGGTTTAGCTGCACATCAACCCGTAATAAGCTGAAAGTAGGAGGGAATTATCTGTCTCCTCTCTGTTAGGAAGCCTCTCTTTCAGTATATGAGAAGCAGTCAGTTCTGGGGTGACTATAGAGGGCAGATTGTGTTTAGCACCCCATTCTGCTGCAGGCACGAAAGATTAGCCGACCTCCAGGTCATGTCTGATATTCTTAAAAGACTGGAGAAAGATGTACTGGCCATGTAAAATAGTATGATTTATTTATATCTTAATCCATTGGTATTGGGGTGCTCGGCATTCAAATGAAACAAAGTGGCTGATGAGAATCAGAGTGAAACAATATTGTGCAAAACATCATTTTCCAATCACTAAAGGACGTTTTGTATTGTGAACCCCGTCCCTGAAGTTGTGGCCAGGGAAGCAGTTGTATGATTGCCTCTTTTTATCAGACAGCTTGCTTTCTAGCATGGGCAATTTTCCACAGCAATCCATCGCACTGAAACACCGCTCCTCCGAGCCCCACAACACCATGGATAACTATGGCAGCAGGGAACCCATATGTGATTACTACAATGATATCCTCTACCAAATTGCATGAACTGGTCGCAAAGCAAGGTCACAAAATACGTGTCGTTCCTGCTGCTGCACTAAAAGGAGCTCCAACATCAGACGCGTTTTGTAACCTGCTTCTATAGCTCTGCAGCTCCCTCTCAATCTCTTTTTTTTTTTTATCTTCCAAATTAGACTATTATTTTAACTCTAAGGCTTTGAAATCAAGATTTTATTTATCGCCTTTGAAACTATTAATGTACTTAAATGAGAAAAACACTGAGAGGTACAAGATCTGTCTGTTCCTGTACACACAAAAATACATGAAAGCCTTTCACACAATTAACTAGATTTATTGTTGTTGTTGGGTGCTTTTTTCTGTATAACAAAGAAAAGAGCAATCCAATATGGGAATCAAATAAACAAGTTGTTCTTTATGAAGTGGAGCTGATAATGAGTATTTGAAGACTTCTGTTTTCCTCTTTGCATTGATATGAAACAGCAGGTGATTTCCTTTAACTATGAAAAGTGCAGTAAATTAATATTGCCAAAAGGCATTGAGGAAGACACATTCCACTACTAATAAAATATTGATAAAGATGTGAAATTTTTGTCACATTAAATATACTTCATGTGTGGTACTCTAGAAGAAAAACTGAGAGTGCAGTGTTTAATCCAGCCACCATCTATTAATGAAAATCTCATTTCAAGAGATGAAAACAGTTTGGAGTTGTTGTGATTTAACCCCAGCCAGCAACTAAGCACCACCAAAACCAGCACAGGAGTAGAGGCAATTTTTAAAAGATGCATATCTTTCTTTAATTTTTATGCAGACTACATACCTGCTTGCTCAGATGTGTGACTATATCAACACAAAAATTATAGATATAAGAATACTTGTAGCTCTGCACAAAACCCCGCAACACTTCAGTAAAAACAACTTAAAGCTTCAAAGACAAAAGAGTTCACCATTTTATGGCAGTTTCCTTGTATAAAGTGTGGCCTCAGTCCTTATTTACTGTCTGCTCTCCTACCCCGTTATGGATACATAATTAATAGCTGTTGTCAGCTCCAAACACAAATGCAGGAGAACTTCTTCTTACAACTGATCTTCTCATTATTTGCTGGAAGGGCATTTCTCAGTGACCCCATCGCAGAGACTGAGCAACCCTTCCAGAAATCACGAGGAGGTCTTGGGTCGGATGCTCAGAGGAGGAGGAACGTGCAAATTGCAACCACCTGTAAAACATTAGGTGTGGGTGACGTACCACCCTCCCATCGGAATTCGGTCTTGGAGGCCAGGTCGCTCTCCAGTGTGGCAGTGGGTTGCCTTAACCATAAACCTGTTTTCCTTTCTCATCCTTTAATGCCCTGCCACGCTGAGTGCCAGCTTCCCAACAGCATTGATCGACCCTCTCACCCTGCTGTGCAGCAGTGGAAACATGTTTTCTGGCATCTGCAGCAAAACCTTGGGGTTCTGCACAGAACAACATGCTGCAAAGAGCTGTTTCTTGCTGCCCAGCTGGATTTATTTCCTGAGCGTAATCCAGCGTGTGGGCTGAGGGAGGCAGCACTGCTGAGATAAAGAAAAACACTGAACCCTTTTAGCTTCAAATAAACAAAGAAATCTAATAAAGCAGTGGGAAAAATATTCTAAGTTATTAAAGCTTATTTAAGTGTCAGACTTTTGAAAATGGGCATTTTCAAAAGAAGCTGTCCACTCATCCTCAGCAGCACTGCCATCTCAGCCTGTATATACACTTTTCTACTTGAGGGGCAGCTGAGGGGAGAGATGGCGGTCCCTGTGACAGACTGGCCCCCAGTATGGATATAACCATGCCTGGACACACACAATTAGGCGATGGTGGTGTCTCATCACCTCTGCCCACCATTCCAAGATACGTGGGAGCTACACTAGCATCACATCCTCTGGAGAGTTCAAATGACTACAGGGACAAAAAGAAAATAACTGTTGAGAAAATGTGTTTTCCTCCCCAGACTGTGCTGGGCTTTGAGCAGGACAGCCTGTCCCTCTGGTTTTGGGGATCGAAGGGGGCCTGCCTGCTTTGTAACCTGCTGTATCTGCTGCCTTGAAATGCAGACCACCTCTAACACACACTGCACTAGCCTTGCTTTGTGGTTCAACACGGATTGCTTTTCTCTGTTTCTCTCCCTGGTTTTAAACTCAGAAGAACAGCTCACAGGGGACCTGGTTAGATTTCTGGGTATAGTTTACATGGGGCATCTGGGACAAAGTAGGCTTTCAAAGCCCGGCTGTTGTAGTGCAAGCGCAGTACAGTGAATACCCTGCCGAGAGTCCCATGTGTTGAACTGGGATGTTTTTCTCCCCGTGGAGAATAGAAAAGGGATTTCAGAGGATAATGAAACATTTGAGAGCTAAAAAACCACAGCTGTTAAAAGAACACCTTTTCCTAATAGTCCCTGGACTGTGAGTACTGTAAAACCTGATGAGTTTGAAATCCCTACTTGGGAAATGTCATTTCTCTTGTCATACATTCCCTATCTGTACATCTTAAAGATCCCATTTTGATTTTGTCACACATGAGCTGTTCCTGTACTCAAAAAAATTTTAAGGGATTTGTTCAAGATTATGTAGTAAATAATTGATTTGTCCCTGATACTGTATTTTTCATCTAGCTGTGTTTTGTGTGCTTTGGAGCACACAGAATAAATGCTTGAAAAAAGCAGCAGTGCTTTTAACCTACTGCTGAAAGCTAGAATGACTCTCACATTTTTTGTGAACTGTATTTTCACTATTTTCGAAGCAACACAGTGTTACATTCCTATAACGACCAGTCTCCTGTAAGGCATTTCAGAAGAAAAAAGTCAAAAGCAACAAAACCCAGTATTTCTTCCCAAAGACTAGGCATGATACATCCAGTCACTCTCAAGGCCCATAGGCCTCTTCCGTTACTCTTCTGCTCTTTAAGGCCTGTTTTTGCTTGGAGGTTTGGGTTGGGTTTTGTTATTGCTACCTACAAGGCTCCCACTTGCTCGTGTTTTTCAGGGAATACTCCACAGATCCTTTACTGGTAACAACAGAGGGAATAAGAGTTTATTGATGGTACCCTTTTAAAGAAACTGTGAGGAAAAAGAAGAAAAAGTCTGTTGTTTCTTTAAAAAAACCAATTTGACTTTTGCCTGGGTTTTTTTAGATAAAAATTATTTTCTGTTGTAAACAGAAAAAGCAAAGTGGACCCAGTGGTATTGTACATGGAGATATTCCCTATCGGACTTCACATAATAGTAAAACTATAAACCTGTCTCTGCTTTAATTAAACTACTAAAGCTGTTAATCTTTTAACCAGAAGAATTATTGCTCTGAACTGAAAGAATGGAAGGGAATGGACAAAAAACCCCATCATAAATTAAATCTCTCATCTTTACTTATTTAGTATGCCATAATATTTATGTGAAGCTTCTAATTTTTACCTGTCTAGATGTCAGAGAGCTTGTAATCTACGCCAGTGTGCTGGGGGCTCAAGAGCAGGGCACAGCTCTCGTCTCCCTGGTGTCTTGGCTTTCAGTCTCTGCGTTGCTGCATCCTTCTTCCAGAAGGACTCCCCTCCCTCAGTGGTATGGAATAAAAAGGTAGCTCAGGTTGCCGTGGAAACCTTAATTTTGACTTCAGCAGCTTGTTTGCTGCTTAAGATTTCCATCTTTAAAATTGCATTAATTTTTCAAAGTGTAATTATTTGTATAAACATTTTTCTTTTGCAGTGTTTGAATGGTTCACAGTGGGCATTGTGGGAATCTAATTTACAGTAGGGGTTTCATGCTGTTGGGAGCAACCATTAAAGAGAAACTACAGAAGTGACCACTATACCTATTTACCCTTGATAATTTGCAGGGCTACATCTTGGTTGCTCAATATATTTTCATAACACAGTGGACACTCATGGATTTTCCTTCAGAAGAATTGATGTCATCCCTTAGGGATATGCATATTGTCTGTGGAAATTATGACTCGTAGCCTGTTGGGGAGTGAACAATAAAAATCTAGAGAATTTAGCCTGTGATTTATTTTATATTTGTTACAGTTTTCAGCAACTGTTTTGAAAATCAAGCAGGTTTATAGTTTCTCAACCACGAGCCCCAAACGGAATATTTTTCACAGTCTCAAGAGATGCAGAAATGTGACTTATGGTGATCTCTCAATGTAATACTTTGCATGTTAGCAGCATGACCCATCTACAAGTCACTGGGAGTTACAGAAACAAAATGACTGTGGCATTTTGGAAATGCAAGGATCAGACCTGAAGAGACACAAAGTTCTGGTTTAAATTCAAAGGAGAAGTAGTAAAAATTGGAATTCTTTTAGATCCCTTGGCCTTTATGACAACAAAATTTCATCTCTTCAGCTTGAGAGAGGAAAGAAACAAAAAACTCAGCAACCCTCAAAAATAAGACTGACTTGCTAAATATCAGCAGTTTGTAATTTATTAGAAGTTTCATGCATATCTCCCGTATCATCTAGGTGATACCCACTGTTGTGGTTTCTGCCCAGCCGGTAACAAAGCACCACGCAGCCCCTCGCTCTCTCCCCCGCCCCGGCCACGGTGGGATGAGGAGGAGAAAATATAAAGAAAATCTCATGGATCGAGATAAGGACTTGGGAGGGATCGCTCCCCACTTATGGTCACGGGCAAAAGACAGGTTCAACTCAGGGAAGAAACAAAATCAATTTAATTTACTACAAATCAAATCAAAACAAGATAATGAGAAGTAAAACCCAACCCGAGAACACCTTCCCCCCAGCCCTCCCGCCTTCCCGCCTCAACCCCTCTCCCGGTTCTCTCCACCTCCCGCCCAGCAGCGCAGGGGGACGGGGAATGGGGCTGGGGTCGGTTCCTCACACGCTGGCTCTGCCGCTCCTTCCTCCTCAGGGGGAGGAGGACTCCGCACTCGGCCCCTGCTGCACCGTGGGGTCCCTCCCACAGGAGACAGTCCTTCATGAGCTTCTCCAGCGTGAGTCCTTTTCCACGGGCTTCAGTTCTTCCCGAACTTCCCTGGCGTGGGTCCTTTCCGCGGGCCAGTCTTCAGTCACGCACTGCTCCGGTGCGGGCTTTCCACAGAGACACGGCCATCTTGGGGGGCCTCCGCTCCCCCGCTCCCCTCCATGGGCTGGGGGGGGGACAACCCGCCATCTTGTCTCACCACAGGCTGCGGGGGCATCCCCTCCTCCCCCTCCTTCCTCACTGACCTCGGTATCGGCAGAGGGGTTCCTCTCACACTCCAATCCCCCCACTCACTGCAGGTTCCCCTTCTGAAATCTGTTCTCCCAGAGCCGCTACCACCATCACTGTTCGGGTCGGCCTGGGCCAGAGACAGGTCCGACTTGGAGCCGGGGAAGCTTCTGGCAGCTTCTGACAGGAGCCACCCCTGCGGCCCCTTCCCCGCTACCAAAAAAACCCCACACCACACAAACCCATAACACCCACCCATCTAGCAATACCCACCTCCCTTAGAAACAGAAAAACCAGGAATCAGAAAAAATCATGGAGGGAAAAAATCATGAGTGCAGGGAAAAGGAGAACAGAGCTAAGAGGTGTGAGAGGTGGAAACCAGAGATGCAAAGGCGTCTGTAAGGTTAATTCTGTGTGGGCACTCAAATCCTGTTCAACACACGATTAAAGGGTGTGAACCACATCAGTACAAAGTGGCTTTGCAAGCCTCTGCCGTGGGTTTGTTTGAACTCTGGTCTGGAAGGCCATGTCACTGAAGGTATGCCAAAAATTAATTCCTCCTGCAACACACCAAGTTGAGAATGAGAGATTTCAGCCCATAATAACCACTGTTCTCTAGTACTGTGAGACTAATGATACTTAAATGCATGGATAATGGGTTAGTGTACTCTGGTGTTATCATCCTTCCCCTCTCCCTGTTTTGCATAATTTGGAAGAGCTGCTACAGGTGGCCTGGGACATCAGTACCCAAAGGAACAGTCTCTGTCACTCTGGTTTGAGAGAGTTTCACAGAAATCCAAATTTTTCTTAAGTTTCATGATGACTCCTGACGTCTTCCTTTCATCCCAGCAGCAGCAATTTATTTCTTTTAGAACTGAGGAGTGTACGTGCTCATTGGTACCACTTGCCTCATTTTTACTGGTTGGGTATATCCTGCAGCGTGGGATATTTCTGTGATCCAGCCATCTGCATAGCTGGCATCGTGTCTTGTTTGTGTGCCCTCACCAGCTTTACGTGCGTCCTCCCAGCTTGCAACCCGGCTGTGTGCATCCTCGGGGAATGCGTGAGGCCATGATCTGTGTTTGCTGTATTTCTAATGCTCCCTGACTGCTTCTCACGTTAACCTATGTAAAGCAAATACCATGTGTCAACCCCAAACCAGTGACTTCTATTTCAAAAATCCATAAGGACAACATATAATCTCCAAATTCCGTTCTGGACTATAGATTGTGCTGTGAAAATCAGAGTGCTTATATGAAGTTTATTGAAGAGTAAGTGGCTTAAAATCTCTAGTAATATCCACAAACTGTTATTGATACTAAGTGAAGTGGCAGACATGCTTTATTAACTTCTGCATACAACAACAATGCAATCTTTCAGTCTTACCTTCTGCACTGTCATCACGTGTTTATGAAATTGCTACTGCCATTCTTCCCCTGAATCATATCACGAGCCACCAGCTGAAAGATTATTTCAGGAAAGATGATTAGGAATGAAGGATCTCGAATAGTTTATTCGAGCCATGGACATCACTGATAGTATTTATTTATATCAAAAATAAATTGTCTTTATCTTCTGGAAGCCTTAGTAAAATAGACTCAAAATAATTGTGGTGTTTTGGTTTAGTTAAGCAGGTAATATTTTTTAAAAGCATAATGGTATAATGGGTCTTACATTGGATTTCATTGTAAGTGATCAAAAGCCTGTAAAAATGAAATACTATTTTCTGATGGACTGAAACATATTTAAACTTCAGAGCATTCTATTCAACCTTTTTCCTCCACTTTGTAAGCATTGCATCTGTCTGAAAAATAAGTGACTTGTTGAATCAATGGCGATCTGAGGTGCTAGGCAATTACTCCCTCTCTTGTTCATGGCTTTGGATTCACTAGTCCATGTATGCTTAGTTGCAAGAAGTGATTTATTTGGAATTGATAATTAAGTAAATGCTTTAATATCTTAGAGCAGATATGTCTGGTGGGGCAGACTCTGCGCTTCTCTGACGACCGGTACCTACGTTGGTAAGCACTGCCGATATATGCGGCTTGAATAAGTCTTGTGCTTCCTAGGTTTCGAAAACTCCATGAGATTAATTTGATGCTTATGGCTGCTGTAGGTGAGCATAAGTGACCTCACTGCAAGCGTCTACATATCACTATGGTGTTGGGGGTTTTTTTTTAGCAAAACTGCAAAAAATTGAAAGGATAGCTGGAAGAATAGTGGTAATATAACAAACAGTCCTACATATAAAACATACAAGAGTGGCTATGTGGGGTGGAAAGATTTCTGAATAATATTGTGGCATGCCAGACCTATGCCCACATAACAGAGCTAGTCCTGGACAGTGATTTTTTTCAAGATGTTTTCAGAGCCTGGCAGAGACTAAGAAGACTGAATTTGCTCTTTAAATATTGAAGGGTCAGAGCTAGGGATTTGCTGTGGTTGAGTTGTGGTATTTTCTTGAATTATATTAAATTCAGAAAACTACATGAGGCTTTCTCAGCAATGTACTAATATCAGATTGTGTATTTTTTCCTAATTGCATTGCTTATATGAGAAGAATGTTTAATTAAAATGGTGTATTCTTGAGAGAATCCTCTGAGGCAGCCACTAGCAGGGACCTCCCCTGAACACACCCAGTGTGCACAGTGCCACAGGAAAGCAGACAAATCTGTTCAATCACTGCGGTTTGTTAAGGAACTTTTAATAATTTTTCACAAAATTACTGGCATATTTAGATGTACAGGAAAACCAGTATAAATGCAGTCTTCTCACACAAGGTTATGAAGACAGTAAATAGAAAGAATTGTGTTACAGTGAGGAAAAATAATTGTCAAAGCTAAGACAGAAAATAACATTATATTCAGCAAAATGAGCAACAGTTAATTATTGGGCTCATAGGCTGCAATGCCTCTGCCAACATCTTTTTGTAAAACCGTTTTCATTCTCCATTACCTACTTTCACTTGATGTGAAAGATGATCCAGATGCAGCATGAAAAATGATGGAGTAAGAATCTACCTTCTGATCTTGAACATCTATCTGATTCAACTCAGAAAGAAAAATTATGTTATTTATTTATTTACTGCCCTAGCTACATTGCTCAGTTTTATACCATCGTTACTACCTGATGTCAGCAACTGCCAGAGCTTCCCCGTGTCCTCTGCGCTCCTCGAGGCTCCGCGGGCAGCTCCCTCTCCCTCCCCTTTTCTGCTCCCCAAACTTGGGAAATGACAAGTTCTCCCACTGTGTCCCGAAAGCTACCAAATGCTATTCAGTCAGAGGTCTGGCAGGCTGAGGCAAGAAATGCAATTTAAAGGCAAAAAAGAAAATCCTGGAAATATCCTCTAGCTACATCATCCCAGTCATATCACAAAAGAGCCCAAGTTTTTGGGGAGACGCTTGGGTGGTACCTGCTCCATCCAGCTGCGCCTGTGCAGGAGGCACCGAGCCCCTGGCAGTGATGAGAGCAGTATACAAGCAAAAATCACCCGTGGAGATTTCGGGGGACGATGAAGAACTGTGCAGGTGCCAGGACCCATGAAAGGATGCAGGTCACCAAGCCGATGGCTACGAGGACCTGTCCCAACCAGTTGGGAGGGCACGTTGGACTCCTCCGCAGGTATTTTCCCGCAGCTGCTGCTTCTCAATGATTTTGTGGTGATGCACTGGGAGGGCACTGATTGCAGCCCGAGGGAGCGTGGTAGCCCTGCACGAGGCAGGCTGAACTGCTGGGGTTTAAGAAGCCACCAGCCACTTTATTTTCTGAAACGTATGAAGTGTGTCCAGGGTCTGAGCTGTCGCTGAAATGCTTATACGCAACACCTCCAAATGCAGCTCCCATGTTAGGAGCGTGAAATCCCCCCAGGATGAAACCGAAAGGGGAGTGACATGTGGCAGGTCACAGCTCGGACTGGGGAGGCAAGGACAGACTTGGATAGTCTCCGACCTTGTAGTCCTGTCTCCTGTAAGACTTCCCTAGTGTTTGCGTGGAAGCAAACTGCTCTTATCTTTAGCTTCACCCAGGAGTTGCGTGTTTTGCTTCAGAGAAGTAGACTACTGTAAAACAAAGCCAGCTTTGAAGAGTTAAGCGCTGCCTGCACCGAGGTTTACAGGTTCTCAACTTTAAGCAGTTATAGCGTGTGTTCCCTAGGCTTTACCAGATGCGAGCAGATCTAAAATCATTCTCATTTGCATGATTCTATGTTTTGTACATGCAGATGCTGAAAAGCATTGGTGTTTCTTAAAATCCAAGTGAATATTGTTTTGGAAACACTGGATTTGATGTTTTTGTAAGCCGCAGTATTTTTGTAGCTGTGTTCTTATAGTCAGGGTGATGTGAGGATATAAAAAGGCAAAATATTTACAGGGAAAGGTAATATTATTTGTTAGGTTATCTGACAGAATTGGGAAAAAAATAAGCAAGGTTTCAGGCACATGAGGTCTTCCTTGGGTCTGATATGGATGTCGTAAGCTTTAAACTATATTTAAACTACTTTGAGTTTAAGTTGATTATGTTAATGTTAGATGATTGTCCTGGTTTTGACTGGGATAGAGGAGTCAGTTTTCTTTCTAGTAGCTGGTAGAATGTCATGGTTTGGATTCAGTATGAGAAGAATGTTGATAACACACTGATGTTTTCAGTTGTTGCTAAGTAGTGTTTATACTAAGTCAAGGATTTTTCAGCTTCTCCTGCCCAGCCAGCAAGAAGGCTGGAGGGGCACAAGAATTTGGGAGGGAACACAGCCAGGACAGCTGACCCAAACTGGCCAAAAGAATATTCCATACCATGTGACATCATGCCCAGTGTAAAAATGGGGGGGAGTTGGCTGGGTGTGTGTGTGTGTGGGTGGATCGCTGCTCGGGAACTAACTGGGCATCAGTCTGTGATTGGTAACCAATTGCATCACTTGTTTTGTATATTGCATCACTTGTTTTGTATATTCCAATTCTTGTATTGTTATTATCATTGTTATTATTATCATTATTATTTTCTTCTTTTCTGTCCTATTAAACTGTCTTTATCTCTACATGAGTTTTACTTTTTTTTCCTGATTCTTTCCCCCACTCCACTGGGTGGGTGGGGGAGTGAGTGAGCAGCTACATGGTGCTTAGTTGCTAACTGGGGTTAAAATATGGGGGGAGTGGGCGGGGAGGTGGGTTGGGTTTTTTTTACAAATCCTGACATTGTTTACCTTTATCACATCTGATCTGACATAAGTGATATTTGAGGGCATTACATTCAGGTTTTTTTCAGTCTTCCTCCCTGAAACAATGACTGGAAAAAACAAGTGTCTTCCAGAAATGCTTCTCAAGTATCAGTAGTGCTGACTTTCCAACACTGACTGACATACCTACCCTTGTTCATAGTGCATTCTTCTTTCACGTAATCAATGGTTCAAAGTCCAGCTGGAGGGTAGTCCTTAGTGGTATGCTCCAGGCATCAGTTCTGGGTCCAATACTGTTTAACATCTTCATTAATGACCTGGATTCATGGGGCAGAGTATATGCTCAGCAAGTTTCTAGGTGACACAAAACTGTGAGGAGCTGTTCATAGACCAGGAGGTCATGCTGCCATACAGAGGGACCTTGACAGGCTAGAGAAATGGGCCAACAGGAATCTCATGAAGTTCAACAAAGCCGTGCACCTGGGCAGGAGCAAACCCAGACACCTGTACAGGCTGAAGGCCAACTACACGGAAAGCAGCTCTGCTGCAAAAGACCCTGGGCCTTGGTGGACACCAAGCTGACCATGAGCCAGCAATATATCCTTTCAGCAAAGAAGGCCAACAGCCTCCTAGATTGTGTTAGGACCAGCACTGACAGCAGGTAGAGAAAGGTAATCTTTTTGCCTCTGCTCAGTCCTGGTGAGACTTATCTGGAGTGCTGGGTCCAGTGCTGGGCTCTCCAGTACAAGAGAGACAGACATACTGGAGCAAGTCCACTGGAGCATCTGTCATATGAAGAGGGGCTGAGAGAACTGGGACTGTTTAGCCTGGAGCAGAGAAGGCTCAGAGATGCTTCCTAAGGCTCAAGAAGGTCTGATCGATGTGTATAAATACCTGACCGGGGCAGGGGAAGTGAAGAAGAAGGAGCTGGATTCTTCTCAGTGGTGCCCCATGACAGGATGAGAGGCAATGGGCACAAACTGATATAAAGGATATTCCATTTCCATGAGAAAATTACTATACTACTGTGAGGGTGGTCAAACACTGGAAGAGGCTTCCCACAGAGGCTGTGGAGATTTTCAAGACCTGACAGGACATGGCCCTGAGCGACTTGCTGTAGGTGACCCTGCTGTGAGCAGGGGTTGGACTAGATGATCTCCAGACATGCCTTCCTGCCTCAGCTGCTCTGTGTGAGTCTGTGATTCTTGCAAGATCTTAGCAGAAGCACTACAATAGGCTTTGTCTGGAAGCTCTATCTGTGGTCAAAGCTGACTCTTTTGTACATATTTTTTCTTGTTCCAGCAAATTTGCTTGTGTTTCCAGATGCTCATTGTTTTGTTTTCCAAGTTTAATCCTAATGTAGGAGTCAATTATTTTCATGTCCTTTTTGCTCTACTTGACTCTCAAAATTATTCCATGAGACCATTAATAATTGTGCAATATACAAATTAAGGCTTTTCACATCCAAGACTTTACCTAAGCTATTCCATGGTTCTGCTTTCAGCAGAGTATTCTTAAAACCTATAGACTAAACACAAGTTGAGGTTAGCTGTGCTTGCAAAAGATGAGCTTGGATTTCTCAAACACAACAGAGCATCTTGGTTAAAGGTCAAGGTAGTTGCAGGATGTTACTGTATGTATGTTTGTTAACCATCGTACAGCTCTGCGTAAACAGCTTATTCTTTAAGCTCCTGTCCTCATGTGTTTCCAACAGAAGAGTCATATAAGGGCATTGGGGTTGGTGCACCAAATACTAAGCTAATTCTGGTGGAGCATCCTCATGCCATCTTGTGTACAATTTTTAAACTGCATCTTGGTTGTTTCATGCACAATGCCAAATTGACTGGTGAGTGCAGCTACTAATCCCAACTAATTCTTTTTACCTTCTGTTGTTAATTAATTACTCTAATGCAGGGAAAGTCTCTTAGGTCTAAAGCCCCTCAAAAAGCTTGTATCATTAAAACAATGATGTTTTCATTTCCTCTCTTCCTTTCCTATTCTGGTTGCTTTAGAACAATTTTAGTAACACCATCTTCCCCAGCTGATTTTCCTTCAAACCTGACTCATTTTGGAACTGGTTGATTAATCTGATAAGCTCTACGGGCACTTTGTATCAGCCTACCGATGCTGAGAGTGAGGTGCCTCTGGGTTGCATGGTGAAGAAAGCCTGTCACTACTTGGCTTTGACAGGACCCTTATCAGCTACTGACAAAGGAAGATCCATGTCAAATCTGCTCTTAAAAATCTCGGTCATGCTTTCTGGCTATTCTTGAGCTATCCATATTTGGCTGAAAACCTTTTCATATTGTACATCCCCTTGACTTGTCTGATCTTGAATCTTGTCCACTTCTTGGCAAGTTTTGCTTTAGATGTCTTGGATCTGTTCTTCATATCTCTGTTCCATGATTCAGGCAGTCAAGGCAAAAATATTTCCTCTGATACCTTAAGCAGAGGCTGCTTTCATCTGTCATTTTCATAGCATTTGAGCATTTATTGAATTATTCTCCTTATTTACCACTAGTAGCATCATTGTGTGTGAATGATGCTTAAGGGATGGCCTTGACCAATGTTAATCAGTATAGATTCACTGAGTGAAGGACCAGGCTCATGTTACTTTCCTAACAAAAAATGTGGATTTGGAGTTATCAATGTGATGGTTCCTGTACTTGCTTCTTACCCCAGCCAAGCTGTAGATAGGAGGGCAGGGGGAGAGGGAATTTGCTGTAGTGAAAATAGGAAAAGTAAGAATGGTAAAGCAAATCCCTCTGGCAGTATGTACTCCCTCCTCCCCCAGTTCATCTGCTGTTTTGCCCTGTGTATTAGCAGGCACAGAGTTTACATAAGGCCAATCCATCCACTTCTGTTCCTGAAATTTGTCTCATTTTTAACTCCGTATTGTGACCTATTATCCTCACCTACATCTGCTGAGCTGAGTGTTCACCACCAGGTTTTGATATTATTCTCATCTTCGTTACGGTTACTCAATTGATCCTTGGATACAAACGCTTGTGGTTCAGATGCTGTAAGTCACGGAAGCATGGAAGTCCAGTGTAGGAGGGTATCACAAACTTACAGTTTTAGAAGTGTTTTTCCTTTATTTTATGCATTTAGAAAGAAGAGATCAAATTATCATGCCAAGATTTGGCACCTACCCTTTCTTAAGAAGGCTGGTTTTGCTTAAGGCCCCTATGTTGTGAACTGGCTGACACAGGGAAATCTACTTCCATAAACATCTGAAAGTAGGGTGGTAGTGGTTGTTGTTTGGCAATATTAAAACAATGAAACCAGTTAGCAAATATCACAGTAGTTGAACACTCCCACAAACTGAAAAAGAGAAAAAGTACATGAAGGAGGAAAGAGGTTATTTGCAACACCCAGTTTAGCAGAAGTACAGCATTACAGATTGAAGGGAGAATGCACAGTTGTGAGTCAGCAGTGCTCTCAAGCTAACTGTGAATGGAGTTTTAACTAAAGTGATTGCCTCACAAATCAGTGGGACTCCCAGGGCAAAATTCAAAGCAACTCTTTAAAAATATATTTCAAAATTATCAGAGACACATGTGTCTTACGTTGTTCACCAGGGAGGAGTCTTTCAATAGCAACTAGAGTTAATGCAGTCAGGAACTTGAGCACCTTTCAGCAACTGTCTCACATTTTGCTGAAATTATCATCCAATGAAATCTTTCAGAGCAGTTCTGTAACCAAGCTCAGTAGCTGGAGAACAGCCATTACATCTTCATCCTTCATCTGGTAAAGCAGCAGAACATTTACCAATGTATACACAGTTGAGAAATGCAATTTGACTGGTACATTAAAGGTATTTGGTGATCTTTAATCTTAGCATAACTGCTGCCCATCAGGGGTGAAGTAATGTGCTTCACAAAGCGCACAAGAGAAGACAAGACCCTTAATGAGTTTTGGCTGAGCTGGGCACATCGTGCAGAGTGTTGTTCAAACTGTCTCAGGCTTCCTGCCAAGTAATGCAGAAGAAAATGCCTTAGAGTATGGTAGCTGTCTATCAACCCTGCAGAAAGTTTTCTCAAAGACAGTCTTTGATTTGTGAGTCAACCACTATTAAGCTAGTGTCAAAATCCACTCTAGAAGCAACGAAATGGAGCACAGTTTTGCTGATACTTCTAGCATCAAAATATTCATCTTGAACTTAAGGCTCTAGGTTATTTTTACAGTGATGTATCTCTGGCAGCCAGAAAGGGTTTGTGGGGTGAGTTATGGGGCTTAGTTTCTGAAATGATGGGAATAGATGCTGGGAAAAAATATGTGGAAAGGTTGTGACCATCTTGCAACTGATCTTATTAAAGGAAAAAAAGAAGGGCTGTATCTTTAAAGAGCAAGCCTCACCTTATAGGCTCCTAACTTGACTAACTTACACATACTGGCACACACCTGTAGTGTGAATGGCAGGTTTACAGAGAAGTGCCGTGACGTCCCTCTGGTTCCAGTAGTCCACATGCTAAACATGGCAGGTAGGCCTGGTTGGAGGAGCTGGTGATGGCATATTGCCTCTCAGGGAAGCCCAGGGACTTTACATTGTGTTGCTACCAGGAAGATGTCATTTAGCACAGTGCCATGCCCACAGGAGCCTTATGGGCAGGCACAGTGGTCAGCTTCAAATTGGCACTACAGTGCCTCCTCCATTGGATGGCAAGGTTGCCTGTGTCTAGTCTCTCAGAGACTGTAAGAGAAGTCTTTGAGGCAGGGATACTAAAGTTTAGGGAAAATGCCAAGGAATCACCACAATAGCTGTCCAACACCACCCTCATATAGGTGCCGAGAAGTCAGGACAACTGTAGTTGTCAAGCATTAGCATGGGACAGCATTCAAAAACTGTTTTGCAGGCATTAAATAACCAATCAAGCTATGGGCTGGCAATTTCAGAGCTAGTAGGTGACAAAAATACATCTTCTGACTTTGAGGAACTGGCAAAAAGGACACTAAACCACAGGTGATCACTAAAGATTCATCCTAATTGCAAGGGATATGCATAACAATGTTATTTGTAGTAGCTGACTGCTAAGAAAATATAGTTACTCTACAGAGTAAACCTGGGTCTCTGGGAAGTATATTAATAAAGACCTGCTTGAGGTCTTCAGCAAGCCAAGCTATAGACTGAGGATTTGTAATGATACCAGCAGGATAGAGACTCTCAAAAAGGCTTTCACACAGCAGCCTGATAGATTTATTGTCTGAATATCCAAAAAGGCTTTTTAGAGCTTTGCCTCATCTGAGTTTGTATTGTCATAAATATTTAAGCATTCATATGGTTCGAAGTAATGGTTTTGGAAATGAAGACATTAATTTAATGCTGTGACTAGATTTGTAGGGCAAAAAGAAACAGGAAGTATACCTTTGAGGATAGAGAGCTCCTCAGATACTGCTTCAGAGTGGGTCTATATGCAGTTACCAGGAAGTTTTCATCACCTCCCCACTCCGCTTTCCTGACATGGTATTCTTCTTTTCTTACCTTTCCTCATTTATGTCTGATTCCTGTTCTCAAACTTGTCCCACTTTCTCTTCACTGCAGATTTCCTTCATTCTCCATGCTCCCTACAGTGCGAACACATGATGAAGCTACTGTGCCTTGACAAATCACGTGGCACCAGCTGTGCCACCACAGTGTGTTCCTAGCTCATGGCAAATGCAAATGTAAACCTCTGCCGTATGGCTGGCAACACGCAACCAGGAGTCGCATCAGCACAGCTGGCATGCTGTGACTGGGTCACAAGTCTGGAGTCGTGGGTTCCTATGCGGCACATTGTATTCATAATGTGCAATGTGGAAGTTAGCTAACTAAAAGCTCTAGCCAGAATAGCCTACACATAATAACAGAGCTGCTGAACCTCCTGTGTACGTAACACTCCTGGAGGTGGTGGCTGCAGGTGGCGTGGGTTTTGTGAGCATACTGACGGAGAAGTGCTACCTTCCAGTGAATGGTCACCAGGAGTCGTCTTGTGCAGAAAGGTTGGAGTATGACTGCAAAAGATTTTAAATATTCCTTGAGTCTTACAGGTACTCATCTTGCTGTATGATACCCATATGCTGCAGAACTGAAACACCTTACTTTTTAAAGCTTATGACAGCACTACATTGCCATTAGAGAGTCCTGAGCTACCTCAGAGGGATAGTGCACCTTACTGGGCTAGGCTGGTACCAGGATACCAGGACCATTTAGCCCTGTATGGGCAGTGCGCTGCAGAACAGGAATTAGCCGACTGTGCAAACCAGCCTGGTGGAACGCTGCGTTAACACATTTATATTGCTCCTGGTAACTAAGCTAGCTTGCTCAGGTCTGATTTTAATCTTTTACAGTACACTGCCTTGTATCAGTGGACAGACCCTCTCAGTGTGCTTAGTCTCACTGTGAGACATCCCATTTTTAGGACTGGGGGAAACTGTGCACAACCTATCAATGCCATGGTGTCTGAGAGGTTTGGGATGAATTCTCTGCAAGTCCCTACCTCCTCTGACCTACAGAGTAAGCCTACAGAGCCTACTTTAGACAGTAAAAATCCCAGTTGCAATCTAGTGCCATATCCAAGGCTGTAAGTAATTTGTTATAATTTTGCATCCTCTTCTTGCAGATTTTATTCTTGACTTCTGGTGGAATGAGAGAGATACACTCATACACATCCAGTCTACTCTCTGTTTCAGTGGCTCTCTTGGGAGGCAACTCCTTCAAGAGTATTGGTGACAATATGTTTTACAGGCTGTGGGTTTTTCTTTAAATAAATAAATAAATAAATAAAAGACAAAGTGAGAAAAAAAAACAAAAAATGAAAAATAAAGAAAACCAAGATCAGTCTTCTTCCAGGCTTTTCTGTTGTTGCTTCCCAGGGTGAGCAGGACTACTTTAGGACTCTCCTTTTCTGCTTGTCTTGATATGATTAAAGTAGGAGTGACTGTGTGTTTCCAGAGGACTGGAGAATGTTATGAAGATTGTGCTTGGAAGGGAGGGTCGGTGTCATGTTAAGGTGAGTCTGTGGCACAATGAATGTCTCATGCACTGCATGGGACAGAGGCCTTTACTGTTACTTTAGGTAAAGTTATTAACCCACTAGGAAAAATAGATATGTGTTTGTGAAATGGAACTTCTGAATTACTTCATGAAAATGCTTCTAAACCATTGCCAATCTCATTTTCTGACTCAGTAATTCCCAGTTTCTCTATGTATTTACTATTACAATGTCTTTTGAATTTGGCCTCAAAGGTTCAGATCAGTAGGCACCCTAGCTATTAGTGCTACATATAAGACTTTCATCCCATTCCTTCTCCAATCCCACCACTTGTGACTTCAAGAAATTTTTAATGTGCATTTGGCATGCTTTCTGACCTTGACTTTTGAGCATTCAGGCCAAGCACTCAATCATTACCATATAAGTTCATAGCCTTGACATACCATGAGTAATTGATCTCAACTCTCAATTATTATGTTAAGCTTATATGGATTTAGAAGGATGAGATCCTTCCTAATTAACCTCAAGTTTTTTGATAAGATTACACTCAAGATTGACATTGACAGTTCATAATTTATCTGAATTTTAAGAAAGCTCTTCATAAATTGCCAAGCCAGGACTTCAGTGTTATTATAGAAATAGATTTCAAAACCCACAAAAATGCTGAAAACAGGATTTTTGTAAGCAACTATAACAGGGATGGAAGATGTGTTAAGACACCCACAGGGGACAACATTTCAAAGAACAGTAAGGAAGAACCCAAAGGGAAGGCTGCTTTTCATGGTAACTAACATGAACTAAACTTTATTGATCAAAACAAATAATTAAAAGGTAACATAAGAAGCAGATCTGCAGGTGGTAAAACTCACAAAGCCTAGTTTCCGCAGGCTTTGTGCCTGGTGGCTGGATTCACCTGGATCTAAGAAGGTCTTTAATGAAAGCCTTGCTCTGGGATGAAACACTTGTAGTGTTTCCCATGTGAATTCTGTGCTGTAGTCTAATGGGTAAATCCTGTTACAGCCATCCACTGTGACAGTCCTCTCCTCTCCCAACTACCTTCCTTAGTGCCTTTTTTAAAAAAAACTTAATGTCTTTCAGAGTGCTGTCCTTTTTTAAATATGGTTCTGTGGCTTCCAGAGGATCAGCAGGTCAGGGTCAGATCCCCAGTTAGCATTACTCTGTTAAGGCCAATGAGGGCTGAATTAGCACAAAGTCAATCAATCCTTGCTGATTCACACCAGCTAAGGAGTTAGCTGTAAAAATGTAGCATATTTTTTTAATATATTTCTAAAAGAATTGAACTTGTTACTGTTCTGAGAAACTATTTTACTAAAAGTATCAGAAACTGAGAGCTACCTAGCTGCTATACACCAGCAGGATCATATTCCTGCGTAACTTTATACTTACATGGCTTCCAAATACTGGAGAAAATGTTGCTGGTAATGTGACTGAAATAGATGATATGTGACACTGCAGGGAATGCAATATTTTTTGTGAATTGGGATGAATGAGTACAGGCACTGAATAAACCAGGAGGATATTTCAACTGCTGATTATAGAAGAGCTGCAAGTACTTTCCTAGAAACAGCAATGAGACTTGCTTTGTGAAGCAGGACATCAGTGTTCTGTTAGGGAGGAATTAATATGGATTCAGATAAAATGAGCATTTTCATGTAGTGTCATTTTTATTTGAGATGATTGATTAATCTGACCTTCACTATCTTTCTAATGACAGTACAGTAAGTTTTGTTGGCTTTTTTTCTTCTGGTCTCACTGAGATTAGAGCATGGATTGGCACGTAGGCTGGCCTTGCGTGCTGCAGAAAAGGCAGCAGAGAATACTGCCTCACGAGGATTGAGAGAAGATATTTAAACTCTTCCACATAGATGTTGATAAGCAGAGCTGTTGATGGACAGCTGTTTGCAAAACTATAGTCATATATTTGTAGACCTAAGGGAATCAGATACCAATGTCCTCATAACTGCTAGCCTGGTAATTATGTATGACAGTCTTATCATACAGGATTATCAGCATTTTGAAAGTATGTCGTGAAGATGGAGATACAGTAGTCCCCTACAGTTCAGCATCAGATAGCAAAAAGTGTTTAGCACAAAAGATAAATTTTGAGATTTCAAATATATAGGGTTAAGACCTTGATAATAGAAGGTAAAGTAATTTTTAAAATGTTATGTACTGAGAAAGAGAAATGTATTAGAACTGTTCTAATGGCCCTGCAATAGACCCAGAAAAATAGAAGTCTTATAGTGATGCCATCCGCTTTAAGGGTTGGTTGCTATTCTCTGTAGTTTTATTGATTAGTACCTTTATCAGTGAAGACTTCCACTGAAATTAATAGGATTAAATGTGTTGGTGGAGCCTGACCCTTGAAATTTTAAGAATAACTACAACATTGCCAGTTTCTGCCTGTGCAAGCCCTTATATGGTCCATTTCTCTGTCATATCTGAGTGCATCACCGCTTTTTTGGGGGGGGGAGTTCTGGTTTTACCACTACAGAGTATCAGTGAAAGCAGTTTAGAAAACCAAATATGTCACTTAAGTGGAAAAAAAAAAAATCAATAGCACACAATTCTGGGAAACCCATTCTCCAGGAAACACACATATATATTTTATCTTCTTGACTATGTAGTTCAATTATCAGCTATGCCAACTTTTTCTACTGAGACACTTTCCTGGCTCCCCAGCTCACTCCTCATCAATTCCTGATGCTCTATTTTAAATGACTGTATAGTTCCCCTCCCTCCTACTTTTCAGCTGATACTACCTACTTAGATTTTGTCACCCCTTCTCATCCTTAGTTTTACTCTGCTTATAAAGTGCTGCCATTGATTTTGATGGCAAAATATTGTGATTAGCTCTATATATGTTGAATAGGTAACAATTCTTCCCATCAGGAGTAAGATAGTAGTTAGTCAAGCAAAGATATTGCTACCTCACCAATTAAACTGCTGTGAGCAAAACCTGCATGTGAAAGCAGCTTCTTGTACACATCTGAACAAGAGCTGGATTTCAGCAAATTCTTTTCCTCTTGAGCTGTGCTATATAATTTTAACAGGGTTTATTGATGTAGCAAAGTTGGTATTTATCACACAGTTTTGAAGACAGTTGCAGGGCAAACAGTGTCCACCTTCCAGTTTGTTCAAGTGAACTGGCTTGTCTGAAAACCTAACTGTGACAGTTACAAGTGGACCAAAGCCTAAAATGTTTCTGGAATAAAACCTTGAATGGTATAAACAAGCACAGCACCTCCCTTGTCTACAGCAGACTTGCACATACTTGCATCTGCACAGGATCTGCTTTGTTGCTAATGTGGATGGTGAAATTCTTTGGGGGAAAAAATCAGGTTACCAGTTAAACAGCACAAATGTGCTGCTGGGCAAAAGCTAGAGACTGTGGTTAAGTTAGAAATATTTTAAAATGCCACTTCATTGGTGTTTTATTAAAAGGTCATCTGGCATGTTAGATAATGGGTGATTTCTAAAGGCAGTATGTGGAGATGAAACGGATACTGGACATAGGCTTGTTCATGGTATGGAACGTGCTCATCTAAAGTGTTATCTTATTTCCCTGGATGGACACATTATAGTATTTGTGAAATGAATATTCTTCACAGGTTTTTATAATCTTCTGTAAATTTGCCCAGGTGAATTCCTAATCAAGCTTTTTAAGATAAATAAGTGGTTTTCTTGGCATGCTCAGGAAAGACAAGATGCCAAAAGTATCCCTGTCAGAGTTGTAGAACTGCACCTTTTCAAACCAGCAACCCAGGTATCTACAGTAATCTACAGTAGATTGACAAAAGATTTCTGAACTGTTCAGAGGCTGATGGTGATCTTAAAAAGTGACTGTGTGAGCTACTTTCTTGTTTCAATTTCTGTAATAAGTTTCTGATTTTAATTTGGCAGAAGGATAAAATTCAGTACACTGATAGATCATGTCTAAGACTCTTGACACAGACATCTTCTTTATCTCCCTCAGTTTTGGAGTTGTTAATTTCCACCTCAGAATTACAAGCCCTCCTTCCAGAAGGTGTCTTGAAAAAGGCAATAATTGTTATCGAAGATGTACCTGAAAAAGGCAGTAAGTGTTATCAAAGATTTACCTAAAGAATAATATACTATTATGGCCTTAATTAGAGAATGGGCATCAGTTTAGTTCTCTTCAGATGAAGCATTTCTTCCATCCTTACTTATGAACGGGAATAAAGTAGCTGTTTCATCTCCTTTGTGGTATTGTGATATATAAGACATCTCAAAGGAAATTTACATCAGCCTGTTATGACTTTATACCTCCCCCATCAAATAATGGCCTTGAGCATGGAACAGAGACCTGAGGGAAATATGACAGAGAAGGAAGAGAGCCAAGCAATTAATAATATTTATAATACTTCCTACATGCAATAACCTATGATAAGGTTAGTTCCTTTTTTTTCTTCATTATATCTTTGCATGAAAGTTGCTGCATGAAGTCAGTACAAATATGTGTCTGAAAGAAGTATGGAGAAGACTCCTTTTTTCAGTGTGTGTGTTCTGACTTTGGTAGAAGTTTAAGGGTGTTTCTGGAGTACAGGAAGAAATAGAATCAATTTAATTTATACTGTACACTATGAATACCCAGGGAATCCTTGTGCTCAGGATTCTAGGTCTCGCACAGCTATTAGTACATAACAGAAAAATTGGGTATTTTACTGACAGCAGGCACATTTTCTTAAATAAGTTCAAAGAATTGAAAGAGAGATATAATTACTACAAAATTTATGTATGACAAAAAGAACTGTGTAAAAAAATATTTTTTGTGTTTGTTCAGGTGTAATTTGCTCAGGTGTAACTAGTGGGTTACCAGACCATCACATACGTAATACTGAAGGAAAGAGATTGTAGGAAAAGCAAGAGGGATCACTTGAGAAGAACATGCACAATGGATAGTGCCTTACTCTCTACTTGATTTAAGGGAGGTGCTACTTGGCATAGTGAGGCCAGAGGCTGGCTTAGAGGACATAGCTGCTGATGTAAAAAGTCAACATGTCAAGTTACAGTACTAAGTAGAGCTGATTTTGTGGTGGGCTTTTTACACAGGTGAGATTACCTAGTTTTTAATTACTGCAGACAGAACGTCTTAACATAGATTCACTGGAGGACATATCAGTTGTCATTTTGTTGGTTTCAGTAAGTGCTCCTAGGTCCCAGTTGTTGCTGTCTGTGAAACATGCATTGTAAAGCTTACCCTATGTGAATATCCTGGGTTATTGATTCTTCTGAGAACTTGGCAGCCTTGTCAATAAAGTGTAAAAAAAAAAAAAAAAAAAAAAAAAGAAAAGAAAATCAGTGTCCTTGCCTTATGCAGTAAGCTGAACAGTTCTTGGGAAAGAGTCCAGTACAGGCACAGTAGCACGGTTAATTGAAGCAGTAACACCATTAGTATAGTAAGTCAGTAGTGTGTAGATGTTGGGTCTGTGTATATCAGAGAGACATTGCAATTGTTGCCCTTCTGTTGCTTGGTTTACACTTTTCTGGAATTATGTACAAGCTGGGGTAAAAATAGGAATGCTAAACCAATACCTGAATTAAAAGCCATATAATTTTTAGGGAAGACTTTTTGTAGTGTCAGAAAGACCACAATATTATGAGGTTATTTGGGCACTACAAACCTGAGGAAGCTATTCTGAGATGGCTCATGTATGGGTTTGGACTTCTGTCAAGGAGCCATTGGGATCCATAACAGTGCAGATGATTTTGAAAACTCCTTGTTCTCCTGGATCCACACAGACAGAATAGTGTGTGGGTTGGGCTTCTCTCTGGTCTGACACTGCACCCTGGTTTATTACTTTACATTGTAATTCCAACAGGGCAGTGCCATGGCTGACTAAACGCTCTCACTCTCATCTGTTGCAAACTGGAAACGTTATGGAGAAAAAGATTTTATTCCCCCCCTTCATTCAGATTTCATTAGTTAATTGGATGCACGAGGTACTTCACAGAGCTACAGAACAATGCTGAACCTCTGCTCCTGTCTCTGTCCTAATCTGTATGGAGTAAGATTCTCCCAGTGTTTCTGCTCAGAGGTTGCAGAAAAAAATATGGTGCTGACTGAGAAACATGGCACTCCTTTTTCAACACTATTAAAAATTGGAATAATGAAAATTTCAAAACCTCACCCACTGCTAATGTAAATAAAATATCATGCACCGTCTCACACTAAGTATGTTTAAGAGAAGAATTTGAACCGTAATGTGTACATTGAGTAGGAAGGGGCAAAATGTGCCCTCACATGCATACACTGACTGTGCTGAAAGACTCGCAACCGAATAAGAATGAATTTTGGCCCCGTTTAAATCACAGTAGAACTTAAGACACTGCCTGCAAGAATTCAAAGCAGTGCAATCAGCAAATTGCTATCTTACTTGGGTTTGGGAAAGTGAACCATCAAGACTATAGCCTCATGTTTGCAATCCATGATTTAATAAGCATTTTATTACTCGGGACAGTACTGTCATCATTCGTCCATGGAGAACATAAAAATAGCTATTGACACTGTAAACCTAGCATGAGCTCGCCTTACTGCTTCAAGAAGTTATATTCATTGCAGGCTTATGGAAGGAAATGAACTTTTGGATTTTCTCATGAAAATGTTGGAAAAATATAAATTAAAGCAAAATCCTAAGTGCATTGGCACTTTACCTTTCAGGACTGAGACTGACTTAGGAATTCTGCTGATCTGGAAACAAAGAAGCGCCCAGAGCCTCTTGAGGAGACTGGTAGTATGCTGTCTGAAGTAGTGATCCATGCCAATGAGAACAGACAGAGTAACACCTTTATTCGACCTTTATTTTAGGTTTCTCAGAGGTGCTGTCCAGCCCCATACACCTCGTAGGCTATCCTCAGAACTGGCCCTCTGAGTCCTGATATCTTACATATGGATACAGGGACATGCAAGAACTACCTCTGCCTTGGTCAGGCATTTGCCCCATGTTTTCTTTACATCAAAAAGCAACAGCTGAGAACACTTTTCATATTTACTTCTCTTCAGAGGATCTCTGCTGCTTGGAAATTCATGTTACTTCCCTCCCAGAGAAGCAGCCGTTACTGCTTATTACTCCTTACAGGGTAATGGAAACCTGATGGGGCAGCTCTGTAAGGAGAAAATGTATTTCCCAGCTGTTCTTTATATACGTATTTTCCACTGGAAAGCCTCCAGTGTTTGGGACTGACCCTTCGTGGCATTAAAGTCTTTCTGATGAAACTAAGTAGTGTGAAGCAAAAGTTTTACAAGGTATTTGTCTAAGTTTTCTACTTGCGTATTTTGGTTACACTTTAGAGGTCACCTTTTGGAGTCAAAGCGCAGAGCTGCGGCAGGACAGCAGAGGGAGATAGTGCTCAAAGGAGGAAGAAAGGCATAGGCTTCCTCCACGGCACCCATCAGCGGTAATAACCCAGTGAATAATGTTCAGACCAGTAGCAGCCCTCCATTAGAAGAAATAATAACTACATGTAAATTAATTTGATCTCCTGTGGATGAACACTGGTGTGGATAAGTGGCAGCATGTTGCCTCCCTGCACTTCTCTGCTCGCCAACAGCTGCAGTGGCCTCCTGAAACAGCCCTGGTAATTTTGCTGGTTGTCCTGGCAATAAGCCAGTTGCCTTGTTGGTGATTCCTCTCAGGTAGTGACCTTGCAGGGTTACAGAAGCATGCTGTACTGACTCTATTAAGGCATGACCTTTATTGAGAGTGTGTTTAGTGCATGTGTTGGGTCTATAATTAAAATACTAAAATATGGTTCCAGGAGAAAGTTTAACGGATTATTATCTTTCCTGCACAGAAGGAAGAGAGTGCTAGGACATATCTGTTTAAAGTGACTGTGCAACTGACATTTTGATGTTCCATATTTATAGTACTCTCCACCAGTAACTTGCATATTAAGGGCTAGATTATACCAGCCCTGCCCCAGAACAAGATCAGAGAATGAACCTGAGTCACTACCACTCTGCCTGGCCACCTAGCCTTCTTCCTCCCCTGCTCGCCGTGGCTGGGGTGTCATTTTGATCAGGATAACATCAAAGCCTTATTCTTCCATACTGGCCTATTCGCTTGTGGCAGTGCAGCTCTTAGCCCCTGCTTTACAGGTAAGTCAGAGAAGGATCGAAAATGTCTCATCTGAAACCCAAGCTCTTGTTATTACTCACCTACCCCAATACAAATTGCATTGGGGCGTGTTGTTAACGATGTGAGGACTACCTCCTGCTCCCTCACACTGCAGTATCTGATAGTGTTGGGAGTAGTAAGCTCTTGCGTTTGTCAGCAGAACAAATTTGAGTCTCCCTGAAGAATTTGTTCTGGTTTGCTTTTTGCCTTTTTAGCTTCCTTATGGAGATTTTCAGAAAAAAAAAAAAAATGGAAGAGCTCCTGTAAGTTTTAATCCAAGTGCAATTACAGACTACCACTCAACTGACTGCTCGGAAGGGGGCTGTGGCAGGGTACTTACTGGTGGTACAAAATGTCCAACTGTCTTTCTGAAGCTGTCTTTGTTGGTGGCAGTTCTAATGACTTTTAGCCCATGGGCATCCCCACCACGGACCAGGGAGCAGGAGCCCTTTGCTGTAGTGTTGGCATGTGTGCTGCCATGCTTGGTGCAAGGGGGACACAGGACTCAGGAAGGTGTTACTGAGGATTGCAAAGTCCTGGTGGGGATGGACACCGCTGGTGCCTAGGTAAGAGCTGCCCCTGGTACTCGTGTTACCAACACTTTAAAAGTCAGAGTGATAGACACAAAAAATGCAACCGGCTTTGGCAGTTTCCTAACAATCCCTCGGCAATGCTTTTTTTTTTAACTTTTTTTTCCCCAGTCAGCTAAACATTGCAAAAGCAGTCTTGCCCTGTTGTGTTGTCATAGCTTTTGGTATAAAATATCCATTTGATAATAAGTTACGCCCCGTACTGGGTTCCTGCTGTCAGGGCCCTGGCGGTGTTCCCTCGCTGGGGCTCGAGGCCAGCTCAGAGCATGCCGCAGCGGGCAGGCCCGTTCCCCTGGGGCCATGGGGAGCGCGGCCAGACAGCCTTGCACTGCGGGCAGGGCATGGGGAGGGCTTTCAGCTGAGCTTGGACCAGGCCTGACCTCCAGCCCGGACGCATCCCTGCCCCGGCCCCATCCAGTCCGAGGGGCTGCCTTCTCAGCTGAGCCTGGGGCCCCTGGTGGTGCCTCCGGGTGGCTGAGCTGCGGCCAACCCTGGGTACCATTGCGTGCCTGGTCGAGCTGGCCTGGAGGGGCTGTGGGACGGAGCTGGTTGGCCTCAGAGGGAGGGCACTGCACTGCCCTGACAGCCCTGGCCCCCAGGCCACCCCCAGATGCACTGCACCCTCAGAGTGAGCTCAGGCACTTTCAGACTCTGAGCCGGCCCTGCAGGACCTGGGTCTGTGCGTGACCTTCCCCCGCCGCGAGTGTATCTGCACTGGCTGGTAAGAAAAATGTGGAAGATAAGTTAGAAACTAGGTGGCAGTAAGGCAGCAATAACATATGACTTTAATAGCTAAATTGCTAAACGCTGTGGTTACTATGTACTCCTCAACATTAGTAAGAGCTCCACCTTCCTATGCCTCTGACATACTTTGGTTTATTAAAACTTCAGAAAGTGAGTTTCTACTAGGAATTTTTCAATGTGTTTCTACAGCAGAAAAAAACAGCTGTCCTCTGTTTAAAAATCAAATTGACTTACAGTTGGGAAAGGTTTAATACTCCAATCTTTTGTGGAATAATACTGGATCATTTATTTTTGTTGAAATCTTATCTCTGTTAGGTTTTTTTTAGTGGAAATATTTATTTGAAGAGGTCTATAAGGGCATTTTTGGGAGCTGGTGGGAAAGGTTGTTTTAGTGTGGCTCCTGCTTTGGTTAACAAACTTTAGATGCGAATGCTTGTCTGAACACACAACTTCTGGGAGTTCGTTCAGCCCTGGATAATTATTCAATGGGACACATCTGATTCTTACAGAGTCAGCACTCCCACTGACTTCACTGGGACTAATACCGCAGGATTCAGCCCCACATGAGCTAAATAGAGAAGAAGCTGTTTTGCTGAGGCAGACAACAATCATTGACAAAATAAATCCACTGAAGGAAGAAAAGATAATACTACTGCAGCATTATGTTAACCTTTGGGAAACTACTGAAAGGTATTTTGCTGTTGCAAAATACAGAGACCTTCAGAAGGAGCTAAGATACGTGGGGCACACAGAATTCCTTGGGTATTTTTATCATTTAGTGGTGGGGTTTGGGTTTTTTTTTGTTTGGGTTTTGGGGGTTTTTTTTTTAATGTATCTAAGTAAGCAGAGATTTGTCTGCTTTATATTCATATTTTTGCTGGTGTGACTTGTGTTTCATTTGGTGTTTGCTGGGACAACTTTCTCCAAGGACAGCTATATCAAAAAAAAGTTTTAAAAAGTGAGGAAGAGAGAGAGTACTTTTAGATCACAGGGCAAGGAATAGGAGTGAAAGCTTCTCTTATGTCAAAAGGAATCTGAAAACATGCTTGGCTCTACAGCTGAGATATTACATTTGAAGAAAAATGTAAATGCAATGCATGCTTCAGAATATTACTTTTCATTGGAAACAGTGTTGTTGAATAGAACTGAGGTCACTGAATCATGAATGGTAGAAGTAAATTAAAGGTTTCTACAGACTATACCAACACCACCCCATCTATTAAAAAACCCTGGAATTGCAGAAGACAGCAGGGCTATAAAGGAGTGTTTCAAGACAACTGGTAATTTCAGAGATCACTACGGAGGGAAAAAGATGAAGAACAATTCAGAAGAGAAATAGTTCTAGATGGGTGAAGAAAGCATCTGCTGGGTGCAGACAGTCTGGGAAGAGGAAATAGAGGTTATTGAAAATACAGATAAAGTGAAAGAAACTGCAGCTCGTATGTTGAAGAAGCTCGTGAAGGAAGAAAATATATGTGAAAATTTACAGCAGCTCATGGTACTTGATGGGGGAGAGGGGAAGACATGGGAGCAGGGAGAAAGATGAGCCTTGAGTGTGAGGAAAGCTGACAGTGGCCTAAAGCATGTCTGGCAAAGCTGAAAGCTAGTGCTGGAGAGGGCTTTCAGTGAGAAATGGAGCTGCTGAGGGCAGGATGAGAAGGGAAGGATGCAGATTATAGAACAAACCAGGGGTGAGGCCAGTGGAAGGAGCCAGGGGAAACAAGATAAAATGATAAAGGGATTTGGAGAAGAGAAAGATTATCTGAAAAGTCAGAAAATGTGGGAGAGCTTTAAGGAGATAGTGTCCTTAATTTTCGTCCTACAACCCTGCAGCAAGTATTACAAAAGGGACATACCAGAAATCTTTATTCATTGGTAATCTCTAGCTGTCATAAGGGCCCCTTGGAAGTTTTTGCAGACTCCAATTTAAAATAGCTCTAAGATACACTGACATGAAAAAAACCTCAACATAGCTTCAAGAGATCCTAAAACTGCTCTAGATCAATGGGGAGTCTTCACCTGCAACTTGGGATCTGGAACTCAGCTTTGTATTTTGGTTTCTCCAAGCAACTCCTGGTTGTATAACCTGTTAATCCAGTGATCCTCTTCCCTGAACAATATCACCAAAGGTGATGCTGGAGGAAAAGAAACCAAGGCGCTGCTTTGAGAAGTGAGTTTCAGTAACTGCTGCAAGACATATGGACAGTGGGCTCAACATCTCATGATGTTTTAGTGCCTTTCTGGCAGTTCTGCAAAGGTGTTATTTGAGGGGGGGGGGGGCGCTCAATACGTGGATAGCTTAATCACCATGGGTAGTTTTCTGGCCTAAATAGGGAGTTCCTTCCTCAGTGTAGTGTCTCCTTCTGACCTCCACATTTATGAACATGAAGGTCTAGTCCTCTGGTACCTGTGGCTTCTTTGGTCGTACCTACAGGTTCGTAGGACAAGCTGTTTTCAGAGACTCCAAGTGATGGATTATTCTCCCAAGAGAGTTAGATAAAAGTCCTGTCTCTCATAGTGATGTTTATTAGAAGGTTTTATGCATCTTAAATGAGAAGGAAGGGCATCAAGTGTTGCAGGTGAAATACCTCTTGAGCTCAGCTGACTGCAGCTGGCAGCATTTTGTAGTTTTGAGCCTAGGCTGCTGTATGCTCTTCAGGTTGCAACAGTGCTATGGGTCTGAATGATATACGCTGGCAGATACAGTGTCAGTAGGCACAATGGGAAGGGGGCATCCCTTTCATGAATGTTGTGTGTGCCATGCTCCCTGGGAAGTGAAAGGAAGTCCTGTAAGGAGCACTGATGCTATGAGTGAGTGACTTATATGTGTTTAACAGCTGACCAGAGATACAGAGAGATGCTGAGTTGACTCATGATTTCCAGAGTATGCCACAGTTTGGGTATATTGAGATATCCACAGAGCTCAAGGCCTCAAATTAAATATATGGGCCTCAAAGGATCCTTTTGCTCCCAGGTTCTAGGTGAATCTAAATGCTTCCACACACAGAGCTGCCACCAGTCAGGAGGGCTGGTTACAGAGCAAAAGGAGAAAAAGGAAGGACAAACAGCTGGTTATGGCTATTTAGAATATGCTTGTGCAGTATGCAACTCCTTTTCCATACCCTTTTCGGGGGGGTAAAAAAAAAAAGAAAGTCTGTAACTAAAGTCACATCAGAAGTCTGATTCAGAGAGCCTAATCATGTAACCTTCACTTACTCTGGTGAATAATTCAGTGGGATTGTGTATGTGAGTTAACAAATTCTTCATGCAAGTACAGAAAGAAAAAAAGGAGAGAAGTAGAACTGGACATAGGTCCTTGGCTGGTGTAAATCACATAACTCAGTTGAAGTCAGTGAGTGATACCTATTTGCACTGGTTGCAAATCTCACAACATTTCTGAAGAACATAGGAGATAAAAACATTAAACAAGAGAAAAACATGTGGTTGTGGTTATGGCATGTACCTCACTGGCAGTGGATGGACAGAAGAGAGAGCTGGATGGGTAATTATTCATGAATAATGTAAATTGTGGATGTATCTGTTCATTTCTTCATAAACTGTCTGTAGAAGAGGTTGCAGTTTTCTCAACTGTTCCTTACTTTAATTTATTTGTCAAATTTTTCCAGCAAAAAAATCACCCTTAACTCATCTGCAAGGAGCATAGTGGAAGACTTCGGAATGGATGTGTGGGTCTTTTAGGGTCTGTGAATTGTCTTTCCTTCTCTCATGTTGATTTCACAGGGATTAGGTCACCAGCATGAATGATGGATGCACATCAAAAAGTTAGGCTTTAATAGCCATGAGATACACTTGCTTTTTGATTTTCATAGAAACAGATACAGTTCCAGCTGGGAAATGTCAGGTCCTGAAAGGCAAAAGTTTTTCCAAGAGGGGTCTGAAAGCACTTGTCCCACCTGGGTTCACTGAAGTGTTAATGAAGCAAGGAGGGACAGAAGAATGTTCTTGTCTCTTTAAGAGAGGTGGTTCTCAAAAAACAGCTTTAATGCCGGAACCACTTTTACTGCAGTCAGTGCTATTTGCTGAGATCAATAATCAATTCAAAGGCACAGAAAGGATTGTGTCATTGCTAGTTTTCCATCTCACTTTAACATATGGAACTGAGCCACTTCAAATGGTCTGGGGCTGGTTTTCAACCTCTGAAGTTACAGGTAAACCAAGTTGCTGACAGATTTGATACGTGTTCCCAAACTGGGAGCATCTTTAAAAGTCTGCATATGGCATGTTTACGGCACTGAAGCCTCTGGTCGTAGCAGGTCAAAGCCTTGCCTTTCAACAAAAACAGCTAAATCTAGACAGTATAATAAAAGCACTGGTGGTTTCTTTGAGCCAAAAGAGGGTAGTTTAAAACTGCTTAAAATTTGTAGCGTATGCTTATCAGCCTTACTCCCACATGGAATTCACTGTGTCTCATTATAACATTTATAGTTCTGTCCTGTCTAGCTAGTTATGTCAGCAGGGAAAACACCATGTGAGGAGGCACTGGAACATGTTCTAATGTTGACCAGGAATAGAAACACAGGCACTTTGTGCCTCTGGAAAGTGATGACCCGATATTTTTCCACTGTGAAATTATTGGTTAAACATATAAATGAAAGATTTATACCACCTTTATTTGAATTCTTATGGCTTTTAGCATCACAAGTTGGGATGATGTCACAAATGATCCAGCTACCAAATGCATTTTGACAAACCAGCCTTTAACAAGTGAAGATTAATGAGCTATTCCAGAACTGAGCTTTTATATGTGCTGTTTATACAAAAGGAGTATTAAAATGAATAAAATAGGCTGTCTGCCAAAGTACTGATGACATACAGAATATTGAAATAAATAGCTGATGATGCAAAAAAGTGCTGAGAGAGAAGTTTGTTCAAGCAGTGCATCATCATGCGCTTGTATCATTGCTTTGGAACTGTCGTCATGCCTCTTCTCAGCTGCCTATACACTCTCCATGACTGATTCTTGCCACTGTTACTCTGGGGCTGTTAGTCCTGACTCCAGTGTATATACAAGATAAGGGGAGTCGTTCTGTCATGGTAACAGAATATTAATTGAGAACAACAACTTCTGTATGTTTTAATTGTGAAAAGAATAATATGTTCACCCACCCGAGTACTTAATAATTACTTTCTAAATGTCTTTCTTCAGCAGGACTGATTCCCAAGATGCCTGGTGTATCCTAGCATTGGGAAGTATCTCTAAAATTAATATTAAAATAATTACTTCAAAAAACCTCCACACCATAATAAACCAATAAAGAAAACCTAAAACATGAAAGCCTCAACATTTATATATCTTCCACCCAAAGATCTCAGAACCCTTGCTAATTGTGGTCATTCTAAACATCCTTCATTTGTATTTTTAGATACTTCGTTTTCTTTGAATGCTAAGCAGGCAAATTGTTCAGATTCACTACCGTGTTTCTATTGCAACAGATACTTAAGCATCACTATCCTCTGATGTGTATATATGTTTTTTTTCTCCTTCCAACACAGAAATTCCTGTACTTTGGAGGTTAATAGTTGTACTATTGAAAAATATTCAGCATAATCTCAGGACAGCTTGGAACAGAACTCGAGATAGAAATCCACAGTTGGTGAAATAAGGATATAGTGAGGTGGTATACAGTTACATGAGCAGGGATTCTCCAAGGACATTTTGATGAAGTCCTATATTGCTGTGAAAAGCTGCACAAGATTATTAATGATCTCAAGTGGTCAGAATGTTTTGCATGGTCAGAAATAGGATAAAAATAACACAACATTTTTATTTTAACAGTGTGCTAGTATGGAAACATGCTTTGTATTACAATGCCATCCTTATTGGAATAGATCAAAAGTCTATTGATCTGTTGATTCTTCTACAAGCGAGTGAACTACAAACTTACAGGGAACAGCGCACCCATCACTGAGCTTGAGAAGCAAAGTTTTATGATGCTCTTGAATATACTTAAAAGTAAGAACAGGAGCTTTCTGAGGGGAAACAATCACAGTTCTCCATAGAGACTGGAGGGTGTGTGATAATAAGAATCTCCTCAGAATAAGAAGGGAAAGCTGGAAAGGGGAATCACATTCTTGTTGGTGTGGTGTTTTCCTATTCACATGCTCTTAGTGAAAATTATGTGGCAGGGTCACTGAAAATCAGGCTAACCATATGGCAAGCATAGTGGTTGCTTCGTAATGCACGGGCTTGCTAAGGATTAGAAATCTATTAGAGAACAGACTTAGAATTCCATTGAAGAAAGTAATGAACTGCATTTTAGTGGAGAGAAAGTAATCTCAGATAAGCAGAAAGCACAGTGAGTTTGACAGTGTGTTGAAGAGGTTCAAGAGGTGAAGTAAAAGTCATGCAAAACCACTGAGGAGATACACTGAGGTGGAGTTCTTTTATTTGTTCATTGTGCTGTAGATTTCTTGAGAAAAAGTTCTGCAGATGAAGTGCATGCAAGATCAGACCTATTAAAATCAACTTTCAAAATTCTGAACACATAGGGCTAAAGAAGTACTTAGCTAAGAAGTAGATAAAAAGTCTCAAAGATCCTTCAAATAAAAAATAAGAAGCTAGTGAATTATGTTGTTTCTAAATGTTCAGTAAACTATCAGTAGATCAAAATTATACACAAAGTGACTCCACAGGGTACACAGAATCTGTAAAAATAGATTACGAGATATTTTAAATCTCCCAAACCTGAAAGGAGAACAAGAAGTGTATCCATAGCTTTTATTTTACAAACAGAATCCAAAACCCTAGAAGGCATCACTCCCCGGCTATAGAATGAGCTGTTAACAAACTAGTCACTCTGTCTGGATTTCCTCATTTATTTGGATATGACACCTATTCTCCCAGTGAAACTGCATAAATATGTTTTTTTGAAATAAAGAGCAGTAGCACAGAAATCAGTATGCAAAGTGTGTTGCTTCAGTATCACTACCAGGCTGCCCTGGATTCCAGACTTGATGTGTCATAAGAATTTATTCTCTCTGCATAGCATGTATATTGGGCCTAAATTGGCTGTTGACATAGGTAGATACTTCATAAGTAGCGAATTTTTACCTTTTGTTTCTCTGTGCTATAGGAAGCATTAAAATCTATGATGTGATGGGGCATAGTTTGATTTCCTCTCTGCCCACCTATTAGCAGATAAAAAAATGAGCCATTTCTGAGTGTGCCTTTGTTCCTACCGTTTCAGAGTCCATAGTGAATACAGAAAACTGAGAAAGGCAAAATATTTTGAGACATAATCTGTTGTTAAGTTGCGTAGCATCTTAATTAAGATGCCCTTCCATTAATAGACCTATACTGGGAAAAGGCAGAGAGGCTCTGCAGAGAGTAGGGGGATGTCAGACTTCTGTCTGTACCAGCCAACAGGCAGTTATTAGCTCACAAACTGTCTGACTTGGGATTCGGAGGTCTTGGGGTCAATGTTTGGCTCTGATTCCTGTGTCATCTCACACAAATAATTTAATCATTACATGTTCCTGTTCTGCATCAATAGAATTGATCTGAAGTGTGGAATTTCTCCGCACTGGAGAGCACATGGTAAGAAAGTATTTATTCTCAAGATACTGAGGTCAGTGTAACCCACAGGCCTGCTTGCTTGATCTTTTCCCCATTGTTTCTTATAGGCAATAGCAGATAACTTCTCATCCACTCTTAGGCTTTTTTCTGGCTTGGGGCTGGGGGGTGCCTTTTGGGGAGGGGGGTGTGGGTCTGGTTTGTTGGTTAACTTGTACATTGATGCGTTTTCTTTCCGTTCTCTTTTACCATTAGTTCTTTCAATGTGTTCTGTAATTGCATGGTCTGCCCCACTAAGCTGCAACTCGGAATCACTTTCAGTGTTCAACTTCCCGCACTTGTGCTTATACACTGCAGTGTTTCCATGAAAGCTGCTTCTCCACACCTGTCTCCCCCCACTGCAAAAGAATTTCTCTTCTGTCTCCATTCTACAGTCTTCCTGACTAAACAGTTTTTCTCTTCCAGCGCAGCTGAACCCTGTGCCTACAACTTCAGTCACATTTTTCCCACCTTGCAACCCCTCTTGAAACCTTCTACAACCCCTACTCTTGACTTCTGTGCACATGTTGACAGCAGTTTATTCCAGTGAAAACTCTATATGCCTTTCTCCCATGAAATGACCATTTGACCTCCCTGCCCCATCCCAGATTGCCTTACAGTCATTGTAATTGTTCTGCAAGTGTCATCTTCTCCCCTGATGCAGGTGCAAGTCCCTGAGTCATGCTCCTTGTCTAATCACCTCCAGTTGCCTCAATATCATCCTATTTTTTCCTCAATCTGTCTTGTATCTGTGTATTTTCCCTCCTTTAGCCTGCCCTTTTACTATGCTCGATCTTTTCTCTTCATAGTACAATCATACTTCAGTCCTTCCTATCTCAATACAAATTGTATATGCAACCTTAGCTTCATGTGCCTTTACAAGTATGCCCTCCATTTTTTGTCTTCTTCATTTCTGTGTAATTGGAAATGCTGTTTAGAACACTGAAAATCTACTTTTCCAGTTATATCCTCACTTTTCTTCCCCTCTTGCTCCATCAGACCTCTCCCACTGAACTTACTAAAACCTTCTCTCTAGGAAGTGCCCAGCACTGTTACTCAGGGTTCATTCTTCTTGACACATCAATTACATTCATATCAAGTATCAAACATATCAAACCTTTCTCATGATGGCCTTCATTCTTGGGCAATGATACCAATAAATATCTGGAAAATTATCATATTTATTATCTTATCATGCTTCAAATCTTCCTTAAAGCTCTCCTTGTCAATGAAGGCATTGGTGATCCAACTCCCCTCTGTCATGCTGACCAGCACTGTTTCACATTTTTCCTTGTGTAGATCCATGTTAATTATTAATGTCTTTCATATTGTTCTTGTGACAGTAACTGTCTTTTACTCCAGATCTGTGTAGCCCATAGCCCAGTCAGGCCTTGCTCCATATTTGCCACTAAGTATGTGGTGGATTGACCCTGGCTGGACGCCAGGTGCCCACCAAAGCCACTCTATCACTACCCCCTCCTCAGCTGGACAGGAGAGAGAAAATATAATGAAAGGCTTGTGCATTGAGATAAGGACAGGGAGAGATCACACACCAATTACTGTCGTGGGCAAAACAGACTCAGCTTGGGGAAATTAGTTTGATTTATTATCAATCAAATCAGAGTAGAATAATGAGAAATAAACCCAAATCTTAAAAACACCTTCCCCCACCCCTTCTTCCTGTGTTTAACTTTACTCCCAAATTCTCTACCTCCTTCCCCAAGTGGTGCAGGGGGTTTGGGTCAGTTTGTCACACGTTGTTTCTGCCACTCCTTCCTCCTCAGGGACAGGACTCCTCACACTCCTCCCCTGCTCCAGTGTAGGATCCCTCCCAGGGGAGACAGTCCTCCACAAACTTCTCCAGTGTGGTTCCTTCCCATGGGCTGCAGTTCTTCACAGACTGCTCCAGTGTGGGTCCCCTGTGGGGTCACAAGTCCTACCAGAAACCTGCTCCAGAACAGGCTTCCCACGGGGTCACATCCTCCTTCGGGCACCCATCTGCTTTGGAGTGGGGTCCTCCATGGGCTGCAGGTGGATATCTGCTCCACCGTGGACCTCCCTGGGCTTCAGGGGGACAGCCTGCCTCACCATGGTCT
>JAVJGG010000027.1:4252991-4350532 GCA_035590195.1 Aviceda cuculoides | reverse complement strand
AAAAAAAAAAAAAAAAAAAAAAAACAAAAAAAAAACCACAGGTCCCTTCCTCAGCCCATAACCTTTTCTTATTTTAACAATTCCAAACGGAATTAATACCATCAGTATATTGTTCCTGCTCCTGGGAATTGAACTTCAACTGTACAATTTCTGCAGCTGTCAGTTTTTTCAGCCCTCCTGTCAATAACACAATGTTGGGGTGCCCTTCTTCTTGAATGAAAGCAGTTTCAAGTTTCTGCTTTATGTCTGTGCTTTCTGGGTGGTGTGACATGATGAGAAAGTATAAAAAATAATAACAGCAGTTAAAAAGCTTCCACTCTTGACTTAACTGGATCAAATGTAATAGACTACAGTCTTTTCTCCTGATTTCCTTTGCTTGTTTTAGAAAACATTGTGAAAAGTGCAGGAGATTTTGTCTTGCCAGCTCTTTCCTCCATTTAAAATCCCTTTGGCTAAGTCAAGGATCACAGTATGTCATTTCCAGCCTAACAGAAGTGCTGGGCCTTGTTCAGCTCCTATTACTAGGAGGCAAATCCCTAGGTTGCAGGCGCCAGTGTTTCTGCGTTTGGCTCCTTTCCCAGTATTGTTTCCTTCATTACATTCCAGAGTGCCTCTCAGCCAGTTAATGTTTGCACTGGGAGGTCCAAATATCCAGCAATCAGCACTGAACTTTTCTCTTTTTGTTGAGAATTGCAGGTTTCAAATGCAATCACTGGCTTTAAAGAAAAACTTACAGGTGAACACAACAGCACTAATTTCCATTTTATTCACAAACAGTTATATTTTCTGCCGTTTCTCCATACACACTCGTAAAACGCTTTCAGAAGATGTCTGGCTTTTTCAGAGCTTGTAGGGGCTGGAGTTGTTTTACGGATTTTGGGGTAAACGCTGCCCTCCCCGCACCTCTCCCATGCACCCCGCTGCACTTTAACACAATAACTCCCATGCTCCGACATAATTCTGAACGTTATGCCTCGTAATGCCATTGAATTCACGTTTTTATTAAAAATGCAGTGAGCTGAAAATGGATGCAATAATTTGAATCACGTGAAGGGTCAAAGTGTTCGCACAGGCTTACGCCTTGCTCCTGGGAGCACGGGGTGGGAGGTTTGGTTTCTAAATTACTTTTGCTGTCATTTAATTTGTAAGAGTGAGGGCGAGCTGCAGCCTTTTGGACTGTTTGCATCCAAGGCACTGGGAGGCATAGAGGCGATTCATCACCTGGGTTTTCCATGAATATTGATTTTCCCATATGTCTGACCGGGAGCAGCTTCGGGTGGCTCCAGGGGCTCCCCCGAGATGCACCCAGGATGGATCGTCACCTCTGAAAGCAGCACCCCTATTCTCCTGCCACCAGAAACTCCTGTAAACAGTGAGAAAACTTTCTGCACACTGACAGGGGATAAGGCCCTTTATTTTCAGAAGCTGCGCCGGGCTGTACCTGAGGCAATTTGAATTGTACTGTAGGAAGAGTTTTGATAAGACAGCCCTGTATAGTTTGCTTTCTGTGGGTTTACTATTAAGTTTCAAGAACTAGCCATGGGTCATAGGCCTGATTAAGCAATTAAAAAAGTCCATGATATTTCCTGGTGGGGAAAGGCAAAAAAAAATGCACAGGTTGGGAAATCCTCAGTGTTTTCCATAAAGCCTCCAGCTATGCTTCCACCCATGATCATATGTCATATGGATGGTGTCATAGCGTCCTAAGGGTGCTAGCTCACAGCGATGATATCGAATTCATGGAAGTGTATATGCTCAGAGAGAATACTAATGTTAACTCAGTCTAAATAACAACACTGCCAAAGGAGGAAAGCAAAAGATGAAATACAGTGGATTTCAGGAGGCAACAAGCTCTCATTTATTAAGATCACAGGCATTTTACAGGTTACAAATCATAAAGCAGAAATAACTTTATAATATACAGGTCAGGAATGTGCCTGGGATATTGAGGAACTATTTCCTTGGCAATAATCTGCCACAGATAGTCAGAAGCGTGCATTTTCTGGCACAACAAATCATTGCTGATTAATTTTGTCTGCCTTTGTCTCAGGGAAGCAACGAGACACTTCACTGTGTATTTTGTACTTACTCTACTTCCGCGCTGTTCTTTCTCAATGCATAATTTTTTGCAAGATAGGCCAAACACAATGCTCTTTGTTTTTCCTCTTTGACATCGTTTTTGCCTGAACACAGCGTGCCTGCACTCGGGGCGGTTAAGTGTGCAAAGCCGAGGTACAGCCTCCCGTGGCAGCCCAGCCTGGAGGCTGACACCAGTCTGAGCCCACCGGAGGATGTGTTCAGTCCCCAGCAGGAGCAGGGGAGAGGAGCAGCCCTTCTCCACCACTGCTGGAAACGTGCCTGTCTATGCAACTGGTGAGGAGGTGTAGAAGGGGGCCTTCACGATGGACGTGGTAGCAGCAGCAACAAACTGGGGTCTTTTTCCTCTCTGCTGGCACTCAGGGACGAGTCCCAGTGCGGGTCATGGGAATTACTGCAAGGAGCAAAACTGGAGTTTCTCACTGGAGGAGCAGCAAAAGCAGGGCTGGATGGGGCTGCGAAGTCGAGGGAAGGACTGTACGGCACTGCGGCATCTTCCCCCACGCTTTATTTATTGCATCTTAGAGCCAGCCGGGCTGGATGGTGGTCTGCCTCATCGGCCTCACATAGGAACTTCACAGCATCCCCAGAAGGACAATAGATATGATAAATGCCAAAGGCAATGTCAAAACCCATAACTTTCCTAACATTAACTTAATATTCACAGCTATTAAACATCAACAGATCAGAAATGGAGTATCTCCAAAGCAGGTGCAAACTTCTCCGGGCTCCCTGTGCTGCTGGTGTGAGACAGCCGTGCGTTACCATTTCTGAGTATGCTCTCCACTTTCTCAAAGTTTCTGCGCTTTTGATGAAGATTCCCAATTCCACATTGGTTATAATGAATCACTCTGAAATGGGCTGTGGGAGAGACTTTTCAAGAAGTGAGAGAGGTGTGGGATGTCAGGGCTCAGGAGAACCCAGGCAGGCAGGATTCACTGCTGCAATAGACAAACACAGAGCAGAAACACCCAGAGGAGGGAGATTTCGGAGATTTGTTCATCAGTGAAGGGCATTCCCACAGGAGGAGGTGGGGGGATGAGTAGTGCCCTTGCAAAAACTGTAGTTGCAAGGTAACCAAAACATTTTATTTAATGGTTTGAGAGCCCTGTCAGGTTTGGAGAGAAGGATTACTCCTGTCTCTCCCCAGCAATGCCTCAGATCTTCTCTATAGCGCATAGTAAGTAAGTATCAGATTTTGGGGGAAAAGAGTGGTAGCACCAAGCCCTCCTACAGAACGAGATCTGGTAATACAAACCACCCACTGTCTGCAGAGAGTGTGTATTTAGGGCATGGCGGTTCAGCCCTTTGAGCCCTTTTGTCAATACATTTGTGGGAACTTCTACCTGCTCACAGAGGCTCCTGGGCTCGACTTCGCCTCCTCGGCTGAAGCTGGGTTGATTTCGCTTGTTTTGGATATGACAACATCTCCCAAAGTCTCCTAAATGAAAGAAATCTAACAAAGCCCGACCCTGGCACAGGTGGGGGAAGCCTCCGCTGCCATCGCGGGTGGCCGCAGCAGTTCCTGGCTCTCCTTCTTGCGTCAGGAAAGCGGAGAAGATTTTCATGGAAGAGCTTCCTAACTGGGGCTGATAGAAACCTGGAGAGGTGGCTTGTTTCTTTCTTTACTTAATTTATCTTCCATGGGATTGAAGTCATCCTGGAAAATAGTGTTGCTGTTACAGCTTCTGTTGTCAATGCTCGCCTCCTATTTGCATTCCCTGAGCTCCCACCTTCATCCTCATCGCTTTCTCCCTTCAGAATTATAACCAAACCAAAAACAATGTGTTCATAATATTTCCTCCGATTCCAAAAAAACCCGAAAGAAAACGAACAGCAAGCAGATGCTGATTTTCTCACTTAACTGCACATATTTTATAGTAATTCTCTCTGATTTTCTCCCAAGACACCCACCTGACCTTCCTTTCTCTCCAATCTCTCCCAGTAGTGGCCAAACGCTGCTAATCATGTAAGATTCAGCCCATGGAAATAGGCTGCAACTAAGAGAAATTTACCCTTTGACCTCAACGCCTTCGCATGCACAATAGAGACCAAGAAACGTCTTTGCTAAAAGGAACGCATTTTCCTTGGCAAAACCTGATTTTTAGACCAAACCAAATTAATGCTATGAAGAGAATTTTTTTTTGCTGTTTCACAAAAGCAACACAAATAAAATAAAAACAATTCAGTGATTTTAGAATGAAGAATGACAAAATACATTTTCCAAGAAGTTTCAAGGAACTAAAAATGGAACATCATAAATATTTTTGCTTCACTCTGTGTAACTAAAAGTGATTTACAAGCATGAATTAATTTTTAATTAATGTACTGTGATGAAGCAGGGATTAGTTAGCCCAGAATTTTTCAAAGTTGTCCATAGACAATTTAGTTGGGAGAGCATCTCCAGTGCACGTCCTTTTCCATTTCTGGTAGGAGACAAAAATTGCTGTGGTAAATAGTACAATAATCTATGTAGAAAAAAGAAAGTTTGGAAAACTGTTCAAATGAATCTGAGCTGCCTTTGTTATCTGAAAATAAGGAGGAGGCTCCACATCATCCGAGCAGTCAGTTTTTCGTGCATCACCAAGTGCTTTGCAGGGTGTCACTCAGCCGTGACCGATTCAGGCACATTTTTAGCTGGACGAGCTGAGATGCAGCGAGCTGAAGTGGAGTGTCTTGCTCACACACCAAGTCTGTTGCAAGACCTGGGAACAGAACTTTTCTGCTTTTCCCATCCACAAAGAGCAAAGCTTATATTTTTCAGTCTAGATTACTATTTTCTTTTTCAGATTAAGGAAAACAAAAATGAGAGAGAAAGAAAACTGGTGACTCATTCAGTTTCTTTGCTGAAACACAGCTGCCCTTGTCAAAGGAATATGATTCTTAGAGCCTGCATCCAAAATTTATTGCAAAATAAAACTGAAACTTTTAAAAACAAGCAGGCTAAATGATGTTTCTAATTCTTTTTTAATATGTATTTGTGAGTGTAGAGCCAGGCTCCAGCCAGGATCAAGGGTAGGACTGGAAACTCTAGAGAAACTAAGTTCTTGTGAAATTTTCAGACAAATTTTTCAAACCCACACAGACTACATTGGCTGGACAAGCTTCAAAATCAGTATGCGCTTTTTAAAGCTTTGATGCTTCTGGACCTTCTGGGATTCCTTCAGTGGCAGGTCAATAGAACAACACCCACACCACCACTCGAAAGTAATATTGCATTTTTTCTCTGGTATTGTTTTTGAAAATGTGCAGTAAGTCCTGAGTCCAGTGATCCCAAATCAGGAGAAAAAAGGACTATGTACATGTGTAAATCTACTCCAAACTTTAGTGGTGCAATCCCTCCATTTTACGAAAAAAATTCCTTGTTTTGCTACAATCTTTCTGCTTTCAAAACACTGAGACCTTATGTCTGACTTGCTGAACTTTGAATTGTCACCTCTCTGATATTAATAATTTACTCATTAGCCTAGTGCCACACTTCTTCAAATGAACTTACACCTTGGGGTTAAACCTGCCTCATTCAGGAAACCTGTTCGGAAGTGACATTTGCCGAATGGAGAAGTATCTCATAAGCCTAAAACTTGAGCTGCTTCTTAAATAAGAATAACATGGTTGGCACTGCACAATGCCTCAAAGAGAAGGGGAGAAAAGTATGTAAGGGAATCAAGGAGTGCTTCTGAAGCGACTTTTACTCATCCTGAGTAAAATAGAAGGAAAATTTTGCTATGTGAGTAAGCCAAGCATGATCAATACTTGCAATCTCCCCTTCATTTATTAAGCAAGCTCAGTAAGAAAAACGTGCAGAAGGAGTACAGGGAGACAGTGCAGAGGAAAGTGGGAGATGGGAGGGAGAGAAAGATGACCTGGTTTTGCTTCCAAGCTAATTTTACATCACTTTAGCTATATTTAGTTACATTTCTATTTAATAGGGTTGCAACTGTTTTACTGAGATTTTTATTGTTGTTTTCTGAGTAATTTAAATTTCCAAGAGTTGGTGGTTGTTGTTGTTGCTTTTTTTTTTCCTAAGACTTTGTGACCTTCTTCCATGAGATTATTTTAGATATAGTGGAATGTCCCAGAGAAAATTCCAAATGGTCCTTAATATATGAAATGTTTCCAGAAAGGAGAAAATCTCAGTGGACTATGAAACTATTTTTCAATCATAGTGTATGGCACACAAACCACATCTGAGTTTTTTTCAGTAGGAAACTATTGCCCAGTGGGTTAAAAGAAAATAAAGGATAATGGGATTTTTCCGTAAGGCTTGAGCTGTTCGCAGGGGTTTCCTCCCCACTAGATGTCACTGGAACTGTTTGAAATGTTTGGAACAAACAACCCCAAATTCCCCAGGTTTTGAGCTTTCTTACAAACGTGAGACTTGGACCAAGTTGCTTTCAAGCTCTGCTCTGCCTCAACAACCCTTGCAAGGGAATCTGGACTGATGGGTGGTTAACCATGCGAAGTTCATGGTTTGACATGGATTTGGGGAACATGCAGGTGAAATTCATGAAGTTTGGCCTTGTGCTTGGAGGTTTTGTTCTTCTTTGGGAAACCCAAATGGAATCAAAGAAAACAACTGGACACAGTCACCATATGGTTGGGAGGTCTTCAAAAAAAGGGCAGGGTCCTGCAGAAAATGTGTCACACCTTCTCTGGAGTCAGCAGTGGCCCAGTGCTGGGATGGCCACACCAGGAAGTACAGCTAGGATTTGGGTGGTCATCTAATCCACCATTTAAAAAAAAAAAAGAGAAATTCTGACAATTTGTGTCATGAAATTTTCCATGGCCGTCCTCCTCAGCACTACTGATGTTCACCCCATGCCACTAAGGGAAGCAGCTCCTTCTCAGGTTATTAGGTCTACTATTAAAATTCTCCCTGTAGTTCCAACCGACTACAGGAATCTTCTTCCATTCTTATTCAAAATTCAGTTTAGTGTGATTATGTGGCCATGCATCAAATATGGCAGTATAATATGTCCTTTCATCTACTTGCCATAATACATCCCTTTTAGTGCCACATAAATCCCTGAAAATATTGCTGTCTTCTGCTCTTGAGATTCTTCATGTGCCTCTTTGCCTTACTGCCTTCCTCTTCTATTGTTTCTCCAAGCTGAATTAATTCACTTTCTTTTCCCCAACGTCGCCGCTGCGCTCTTGCTGCTGCTTCTGAGCAGACACCAGCGAAACAACAGCCCTTCCCGAGCAAGAGAGGAGCCAAGAACATCCCAGCTGCTGGCACGGCACCCTTCCCGGCCTTGGCTCTCCCCTCGCTGGAGGCGGCTGCTCCGAACCGCTCCATCTCCTCCCGCAAAGGCGCGGGGGAGCAGCGCCTGGCTGGCAACGCCTGCTGTTGGAGCGACGGCAGACGTCCTCGTAGGGCGGGGGAAGCCGTAATTGAGGAATTACAGGAGCCGGCGTGGTGCTCCTAATCCTCCCAGACCAAAGCAGCGCCCCGGAAAGGACGGCGGGTTTTCTCCTTCGCGGCAGAAGGCAGCGGGTGTGCCGCCAGACCCGGAGTACGGCAGAGGCTCCGCAGCACTGCTGAAGAGCTGCTCTATTTCCAGTGACAATTTAACCCGTGCGTATGAGTTATGTTACCGCAGGCTGTATTTATTTTACGTAGGTAACTACAAGGGGACCCCAAATACCATGAAACGCTTTCCATCTACAGAAGTGTAAGCTTTGCACCAACATTGGCATCTGCTGCTTTACTGAAATGCCTTTTTGTAACTCTTTCTCTAGGATTAATCACGTTTTCACCACGTTGACTCCTCGCCTTGCTCCAGGCAGGTGACGGAGGGCACCAGCCTGGCCGTGCCCTGTGGCAGCGACATGGCCCCACACACCTGCCCGGCCACCCTCCTGTGTTTCACAGACACACACACTGGCTTTGACTTGTTTAATTAATTAGTAACCCAGATGTATCACTTCAGCATAAGCCCCTAGTAGGCATAGTTGACTTACGTGGGGCAAGCACAATGAAAACATGTATATTCCCTTGTACAACTTCTCTATTAAGTTGTTTTTATATTAAGCCAGGAAACTTTCAACCTACTCAATATTCAGTAAATTTAAGAATATGAATTGAAGCTACTTGCCTATTTTAATATGTACTCCTGAAGACATTTTCCAATTTTTTTATGGTTTAATTAAAGCCTCATGGCAATGGTATGCTTCTTTCTACCTACTATGCCAGTGGTTAAAAATTACGGGGCTTCAAGTACCCTGCATGTCTTTAATTGCTCTGCTGAAGATAAAAGAGCAGCGATATTTTTATCACAACCATTACAGCAGGCAAAATTAAAAATGCCTCTTACCCACGTGAGCGGAGCAAGCCGCGAGCGGGGCCGCGGTGCCCATCTCACCCACTTTGCCCCTGCCCCACGCCTGCCTCCAACAGCCCCGCTGAGGTCCAGACCCTAACTCGTGCCCTTCCACTTCCCAGCCCGTTTTGGGGAATATGTCATTCTGCCACATGTCCCGACAAGCAGAGGAACTTCCCTACCCCACTTCTTAACAATAAAAAAAAAAAAAAAAAAAAAAAGTGTAGAAATCTCTAAATTAAGAAAGTACTGGAAGAGTACATTCAGGGCAGGACAATGCAGAGGAAGGTTACAAGTATATTAGGATAAGGGCACCACAATTATATGAAGAAGTCTGGAGAGAAAAGATTACATTGTTCTGACAACAACATTTTTCAAACATTTAGACCTTTAATATCATTAATTTAAAGTACAAGATTAAATATTTTATGCAAATATTAGACAACAGCAAAGAGCTCTGCATATTAGGATTTAAAACAAATTGAAAGCATGCAAGACATATTCATTTCTTAAGCAGTTTAGTTAAAAAATCGGTATTGTCTCTATTAGGATTAACTGACAGTAACTCTTTGTGTTCAAATGGATTTAACTTCACTGTGGTTTGTTTTCCAGATATCATTGTCCTCCAATAATCATGGATAAAGGGAAATGTAAAAGGACAGATCAAGTAAAAATATATCTTCACATCATAAACACAGAATTATGTTTAAATTTCATTACTAAATGGGATTTCAGCTTCATATACCATGCCTAATCCTGAACTATAAAAGATGTATAAAACCTCCTGACAAATTCTAACAGACTTTGTGGAAGTTGCATATATTGATTAAAACATCAAGCAGTTACATACAAACCAATAATGAATTACTTCTTGTTGGAAGATAAAACTTTGTGATATTTAAAATTACAGACTTGAAAGTAAGTAAAATTACCCCTAATTATGCAGAAGGGAGCAACACCTTAGCAGTAAACAAGATAAGCACCTCAAACAGCACTAATAATTTTAATTAACATTTTCTAGTTTCCTTTCACCTCCTTTCAAGGTCATCTGCTACCTTTTCCTGGTACAACATTACAGCACAGTGTTAAAAACTTACATTCCATTACTAATCACTTTGATAAGCAAAAAAAAAATTACTTTCCAGGACAGATTTTTTTTTTTTTTAAATCACTTAATCATGTGCAAAAGCAAATATTGCATTGTGCAACACTGTCAGGAAGGTTTTTGCAGTGAATTGTTATCAGAAGTCAGATTCCAGCAGCTGGGATTCAGTCGGTCATTTGAGGCCTGATTCTGAACACCATAGGCAAAATTATTCCAGGACCTCTGAAGAAACCCATTAATATTTCAGGTATAAATTTAAAAAATTGGATTATACCCAAATTGTTGAATATTCAAATTGTAATCAAAGTTCAGAAGACTCCTAAAGTGTCAACACTGAAAGTGAAAATTTAGTAAAATGTAAAAATCTACACAGTATTTGTGGTTTTTTTCTTGAGCACCAATTAATAAATGTGTGTTCAAGATTTATGATTTTGCTAAACTGTTTCGTTTCTTTTCTAGAAAGTCCAAAAGTTGGTAGGAAAAGGGCTTTGTTATATCAGTGGGTTTGTTCTATGCCACACATTTAATGTACGAGGTCACTTGGAATATAATGTGTAGTGAAAGAATCTCATTAGGCTAAAATGAATGTAAAATGTGTCAATTTGATCCAAATGAGAACTGTAGTAAAACCATGTTTGATGTTCATGTGCAATAAATCTTTAACATTTGTCTGTAAAGTATTAGAGAACCCATAGGGAAATCTCTATTTGTGATAGCTGCACATTTTCAATGATTTTTTTCCTATAATCCTTTGTTGACATTTAGCATAAGGTAACAGAAAAGAAGATCCTAAAATGAGAATTATTACTTATTATTCTAAGGTAAACAAGATGGACGCCTTGCATATAGGTTTTTGAGAAAGATAAAAATTATGAAAGCATCCCTCTATCAGTAGCAACTGCTTGTCTTTCAGTCACTCTTAGGTGAAAAAGTATGACATCAAAGGTGCCCTACCTGGCCATTAGTCAATTCAGTGTTAAAATGTCTGATGGCCCATCCTGCCAGTTGGGTTTTATTTTGATATATTCATATTGTTAATTACTGTTGTATTTCAATTTTCTCTCTAGTATTTTTGTTCATTCATAATAGCTTTATGGTTCAGTGGACCGAAATGACTAAAATGAAAGATTTCCAAGATTTCTTCTGGGAGTAATTTACAAAAGACCACAATTTTTTAATTGCTCCTGATGTTTAGTTCTGGATATCTGGAAGAGGAGAAATCAGCCCAAGTCTTTTAGTTGCCACACCAACCGTATCGGATATGTGCGTTTTGATCTCTCTCAATCGCGCCGTTCCTTGCAGCCCACCATCCCTGTTTTGAGGACCGTGTTATAGCAATGCCGTGGTGTTTATATTTCTGCAGCTCACACTTGCTTTTGCAAGAGAATTACAAGCTATTTACGTCCTTTGAGGAGGCTCAGGGAATAATGGGTGAAATGTCAGAAACAATTAAGAAAAATGGAGGCAATTCATTTAACCAGTAGAAGAAATACATAACTTTTGCTGAATGACTGAACCTGAAGTGCCACAAGATTGCTACAATATGAGTTCTGGCTCCCGTTATCACAAAGTTTTAGAAAAACACCCAACCTTACAACACTTGCATGCCAAAGGTTGCAACACAGGCTTTGGCAGGAAACACGAAAATGCTCCAGCATGGGAAAAGTCTTCGAGCAAACTTGCATCTGTGCTGATTTACGTTTTTGTGCCAAAGCAACAGCAGCTTTTTGAAGCCAAGGCATGACTTTATGGCTGTAGTAACAATACTCGCTGGGAAGCTGCACAGCGTCAGCCCAGCCGTGCCCTGACAAACCCTCTTCCCCAGCTCCCCCCCGCAACCACACCAGCCATTTTTTATAGCATTTGTCCATCTCGTTATTGCTGTGCAGGCCCTTTATCAATAAATGTGGTGTTCTCGGTCAAGTTTTCTTTGGCTTGCAGTCTGCTTTACAAAACCGCTGCATACTTGACAGTTTGCCCTAGTTAAAAATTCTTTGGTCAGAGAAAGCCCGGAGAATGAAACAGTATCTGGTGTTGTAAAATCTTGACCAGATTCTGAAATATTGCCTAAGCCCCTGTCAACTCGAAGGTGATTTCTCCAGGTCATGGTTTAGAGGGGAATTGATGGTACAGTCTGCTGACTGCTCAGTCTGCACTATATCTTTTTCAGGAGTACACATAGTCACCTTTAGCATTCAGCGCTTTCCAATCCTCTCTATTTTTGACAGTACATTTACTTCCATACATAGATTACAAGCTAAACACAGGAAAACCAATCCAGAAAAAAAGCCTATCTGCCTACTGCTTTTTCATTTCTCTTTTTCTATCTGAGGGATTATCAATTACCTAATAACCCTGGGAAAAAAATCCACTTGAGGCTGAAGTAGAGATAATAATACCCAGTGCTACATTGAACAGTTCATCCCAGCTCCCACTGCACTTTTCTGATGGTGTTGGGTCTGTTATCCAGCTTTTACAGCTGAAGAAACTGAGGCACAGGCAAATGAAAGGTCCAGCAAGCCAAAGGTAAACTTGACCTAAAATGCAAATTCCAGTGCAATGCCCTTCCTGTCCAAACACCCTCAGAAGGACCAAACTCATAGCACGTCCGGCAGCTCTAAAATGAAAATCCATCACTCATGATAGAAAGTCTGCTATAATGTATACATAGATAGCTTCTTCTGTTATAATTCCTAGCTGAGCTTGCAACTTAAAAGGCTGTGGGAAAACATAAAAATGTTTGAATATTCTCAGTATCAGATCAGAGTAATTGAAGTGCTTCCATCAAGTCCTCGATATAGTTTTAAGCATCTGCTTAAAATCCTACCGAAAAAAACCACAAGCTTTCACATTTTGCCAAATAAGGGCAAGATTTTAGGAAGAGTCAGACTAGATCGTCCAGCTGTATAAATTATAAAACATTATATTAAAATAAGTTCAGCATATTTATGACACAAGCTCTGACTCTTGCACTTTTGCAGGGTATTTTCCTGAAGGCAAATTACAGCAGACCTGCCCACTCCTTCCTCTGGAGAAACCAGGTTGGCCCCAATAAGGCCAATAACCCTTCCAGTTTGGTGGCAGCTCCTATGGTCTTAATTAGAAAGAAAAAGACCTAGTTCTGCATTTTCCTTATCAACCCCAGGCTTTCTTTGTACTGCATTGCTACTTTTCTTAAATTCTCAGAGCTTCACCCAGCTCAGGGCAAGCTGGGAACGCCTGAAAGACAAACTGTCAGACCTTTGGAGTAAGACGTCATTGCAGGATTGGTTGGCATGTGCTGCTTCCTGGATGGTTTGGTTGGGTTGGGTTGGGTTGGGTTGGTTTTGTTTGGTTTGGTTGTTCAGGCTGGATTAAGACACTCACGATGCTTGCACTCCTGGACTGATACTAAGAGGATTTTTATCCTTTCTTCAGGCATCCACCCAGCAAAGCTATTGCATCGATGTGGCCATAGGAGCAGGGGCAGCCCAGGCTGACTCACACATCCCTCCCTACACCATCTCCTGGGGGTGCACCCATGGGAAATTAAACCTGCATCCGCTGCAGGATCCCCACAATGGTGGGGTGATGCTGCTGTCAGGACAAGACGTTCCTGGGGGCCGAGACGTGCCTCATTCGGCACCAGTAGATCAGGCACGTTGCTTTTAATATTCTTAATAGTTCTTTTTCCTTGGCTTCACTTTATTCCCCTCATTTCGAAACTCTTGACAGCCTTTCATCACATGCTTCTGACAAACTCAAAGAATATCTAAAATGGGCACTAATAATTTAGTACTGTAATTTTATGGGTATTTTAAAGTTCCTGAGTATTACTACTATTTTATGGAATTATTTTTCCTCCTTTTCCTTGGTCTTTCTTCCTATGTTCTTCAGTGGAATTATAGGTGAAATGTATTTCTTGGCTGCTGTTTCATCTTTTGTTCATACAGTTAAATATTGCACTAGTTAAAGATTGCACGAGGCCCCCACATTAAAATTTTATTGTATTTTTGTATTTATTTTTGGCCCAGATCTGGGGGCCTCTCAGGTCCAGCTCTTGTGTAATTTTATTGGCTTGTGGGTGGAGGAAAGAACAAAAATGAGGTTTGTGGCCAGAATGTTATCTTTGGCCATATGCATCTATTTGGGGGCCTGATTCTGCTCTGGTTCATAAGCACGTAAATCTCGAGGAGCTTCTCTGAAAATGAAAAAGTTAAAGTGATGTAAACCCGATGTAAATTAGAGGAGAATTACCTCTGTGGTGGATGCAATGTAAGCATTTTGCTATTTATGATTTAGCTGCGAGCTGTTGACTAGCCTCTCTAAAGATAAGAACCACCTATAACTCAGTTGTGGGCATCTTTTTTTCTTTTTGACTAATGTCTCCTAGCTATACCAAAGATTAAAACCGCTTTTTTATGAGCTCTACTGGCTTTGAGTAACAGAGCTGAGACTACAAAACTCATCAACTTGAGAACCGCAACTGGATTTTGGTGACTTCGCCCTTGAGTGAAAAGCACCTTATTCTACCCTACTTCCATGTTAAAAAACTGCTGAATTCAAGCAATAAAAACATGGATTTCAGCCTTAATCACTTATTTTTATAAAAGACTGTTCATGTGACCACCACTTTGTGAGCGGTTGCCCATCCTCTGGAGTCTTCCCTGCATGTTCAACAGCTCACCGGCATGAGTCATGGCCATTGCATCCTGCGTTCTTTGCTGCCTGGTTCACTTCCATCACCACGACCTCTTTCCTCCCCAAAACCTGTCTCCTCCTTGCTTCTTTGCACATTTCTTCATGTCAGGTCTTTGGCTTGGAAATGACTTCTCCTGTGAGCCAAACCTTCTTATTCTACACTTTAAATTCCTTATGAAATTTGGCTTGCCTTCCAAAGCTAAGCCTCAGCTCCCTTGTTACTCTTCTAAATATAAAACATTTTTATTGCATTAAGCCATGTTGAAAAGAAAAAGAGGAAAAGAGAAGACAGAAAATCCCTGCACCCAATGTGAAGGAGGCAGCCGGCATTACATAGCAGTGTATCACATGTCTTTTTGTTTTGTCTCAGTATCATCTCACTTGCACATGCTTTCAGCTCACTGTCGGTATTCCTGCTTGACTACCTCCCACACTGAAAAACCCCTTTATGGTTATCACTAAAGGAGTTGTTTCCAGGCTGAAGTGGAGAGTTTTGGACATGGGAAAACCCATCCCACTATTGATCACGCTGCATCACCCCCTAAAGAGAAAACTCCTAAAGAGGAACTCGTTTAGCACATTTCAATTACATTAAACTTCATTTTCCTATAAAACTTACGTAACCTTTGAAATTAGTTATTTATATTTTTTATGTGTGCATTTTATTCAATATTTCAAATGTAATTTTAATCATTTCAACAAAGAAGTGTCTTAATACTCCCAATAATGGCTCCTGTCACTTTAAATATTAAAATTCACATTAGGAATTCCCTTGACTGCATGTGCATTATTTGCATTATAGATTGTGTGCATGTCTCAGTATATATATATACATATGTACACACACATTTATACACATATAAAAATCTTTAGGAAAATGCAGACATTTTTAGATGATCCTCTCAGATTTGAAAGCCCATAGCAAATACCAAAGCGATTAGTGATAAACAAGGTCTTAACACTCCAAAATTAAAAGCTCCTAATTTTCAACTTTAAATAAATCCTTATTGTATAGCAGAAATAATTCCTCATAAAGTGTTTCCAACATTCAGAGAATGCTTTTAGGACATACAGCATTAACATAATTTTTTCGACTGGGGTTCTCATAGGACATCTGATGAAGTCTCTACCCTTAATTTTAATTGCGTAGGCTGCATTCTTAATTAAAAACTGTACAAATGGATTTTATGCCATGCCAAAAGAAATCTGAGTTCATTAGTTATAAAACCTTTTAAAAATTGATGTAAATATGTGAATTCTTTAAAAGTTTGAACTCAGAGTCCTCATTTATGTTGAGTAGCCTTTTATCTAGAGAATAATGAAGCCAATACAAATTAAGATAGTCTAAGTTTTACTTTTTCTATTTCCTTCTCTTTTTTTCTCTTTTTTTTTTCTTTTTATTTTTTTGTGAATGCAGGTGGTGGGAGTCAAGGGGTGTGGGGGTTATGTCTTTATGTCCTGATGCTTTTCCTTGAAGAATCAAATTCATTTAAATCTAAACTGTGAAGAAAATTGGAGTGGGAAATGCACTGACCCTTTTGTACTGGGTTATATAAATATAAGTTCTTATATCTTTTATTAATTCTTCATATTAAAACACAATCACATCATCTCAAGCCAATAAACTTAACAGAAATCTGTCACAGTGTAACTCTGGAGGAAAACTCTGGACATCACTTAAAGATATATGTGCACCTTATTGATTTTTATTTTAAAATCTGTGAGTTGTTAATTAAAATGTTTTTCCATAACTTGACAAGACTTCAAATAACGAATGGGAAACTTTGAGAGGTTTGTTTAACCTGACGAATTGCTAACCTTTCATTTTGCTGGCTGTTCATCTGGCTGCATGGGACCTTTTCCATGGCTGGCAGCCGGGAGGTATCACTTCGCCTTTTCCAGTCGGTGGCACCAACCTGATACCCTCTGTGGTTACGCAAAATACCACACGTGGTCTTAAAAACCATGGGAATGAAGGGCTGGGACCGAAGTCAACTTTGCCTCTGTTATAAATTAATCTGTAAAATCTCACTCTTTCCTCCAGCCTATGTGCTTGCCGTTGGACAGAGGTATCCAGGCTGTGCCCCATGAGCTGCCGTGTCCAGGAGCTTTCACGCCTGGGTTTCTAGCAAAGAAGAAGTAAAAAAAGTGAAATTAAAACAATGGTATTGTCACTTGGCATTTGAACCTGGATTATATACTTGTATTCTAGCAAAAATGCAAAGTAAACAATAAATAAAATAACGTGTACAAGGAACGCCTCTGTTTCTTTCTATCCTCTTCAGTGGTTTGTGCTTTTGAGCATCTCTCTGCCGCTGAATCCTGGCCGAGCGTGGCAGCAGGGGTGTTGAAATACCACATGAAAAGCTGCATAAGTGCTTGTGACATTTACAACATGAGCTGAGGCAGGAAGCACCAGAAGTCTCACAGGAGAGACATTCTCCTGAGTTTCCAACCCAGTTTGGCACAGTGAAGAAGTTAGATAGACTTTTGACAAGCATCTGATTTCCATTGTTTTTTTCTTAAGAAACATAGTTCAGGAAAAAAAACCACTCTACCTTTTGAGATTTGCCCATGACTACGTCCTACAGATCATGAAAACAATATTCTGATGTAATTGAATATTTTGTGTTAGAAACACACCGCATTGGAAAGAACATTGGCAATCCATCAGCTTTAACCTCCACCTTATCCCCTAAATTCAGCTACCTAGTAATCAATTCGATGTGGGAGTAAGCTTTAGGGAACAGGGTGATTCATCAGCAAATTCAGGCAAACAGACCTCTCCACATACACAAACTTCTTTTATTAGACTGGTTTACTATTTGAAATTTCTGAACACATTCATAAAGCTTACCATGAGAAACAAGCCAGAAGGAATTGCTGAATTTAATGCTTTAAGGAAGCAGACAATTGTAAATTTGCTTTAACAAGGTCCAACAGTGTTGGAGTGAAATGTGGCACTAAGAACACCACCATGATCCGCTTTGAAACTTGTGGTTTGTTTTTTTATTCTTCCTAGCAGGAAGGAGAGTTTGAGGCAAATTCAGAGAAGTTGCATCAGCACAAAAGGCCAGCAATCATGGACCTGCAGCGAGCACAAAGCCCTGAGAGCATCATCCTTTAATATCCCACTTTCTAGAAAATTAAACCAGATCTCTCAGAAAGTAGAGATGAAGGAGACATGCAGACTGTACCGCATCACAGTGATTTTGGATGATTTAAGCTAAAATTAATGGCACTCTGCCACTCACCAGCTCCTCTCCCACAGCACCAGAAATGTCACACGTCATCCGGTGAGCAGCTTACCATGTCCAACCTTGGCAAATGCTGGAGGAGGAATATGAGGTTTCCATAACCACAGCTTTTGACTTTCACTTTATTTTATATTTTGGTGATTGTACAGAATATTGGATAACCAGCAAAATCTGCTTTGTTATTTGCTTATATTTTTTCAGTATAAACAGAGAAATGTGAGACACAAACTATGTCCCTTTCAAAGTGCAGTAAGATGCTTCACCCAGAGCTCACTTCAGCCGCATTTATCTCATCTAGCTTTGAGACCTCTAATTTAAATTAAATTAAGTACCATAAAAGCAGAGATGCTGTGTGGTCCCAGAAGAAGAAAATCCACTTTCCTAACACTCAAAATATTGTTTTCAAACAATGTCAAAAGGATTCATCTGCAAAATGGCAGATGGATTCATAAACTCTTGATCCATGTACCTATTTCACAGCAGCCAACCCCATTTCTCCTGCGATAACTGCTCTGTGAATGAAACCACAATATGTTTGCTAAGCAGATCTTTAGCCTCTTGTTTACAGTAGCATACCAATTTTTATGCCAGCTCCATGGTCTACCCAGAAGTAAAGGAAAACATTTGTTCTACAGAAAAATTCACAGAAATGGACACAAACAGTCCTGTATAATTGATAGTTTTATGAGATTGAACTCTGTAAATTTTTTTAATCTTATCCCTCTAGATCCAGTTTATGTGCACATTTGAACAATGACTTCATATCCTTTCCAAACAGAGATTCTGGGATTCAGTCTCGTCATTTGGCCAACACAAATCCCCAAGTGCCAAGAATTTCTAGTTTTGTTTTGCTTTATGTTTGTCTTTTACTTGTTTTTTTACAGGATTCCTAGTCAAACCAGTCAGTCAGTGGAATGATTCCAGTTTGCACCCGAGCAAGATGTGTAAACCCCTAAAACATTTTGAAAAATTGAGCATTTTTGTTATCTCTGTCTCTCATGGTGCAGATTCCAACTTTAAGTCTTAAATCTTTGTCTACTGTAAAAGAATGACTTTACAGAAAAGTTCAATGGCTGACTGTTTGCTTTGTGGGACATCTTCACCAGTGAACTAGGAGGAAGGTTGCTTGAATTTTCAGACACCTTTCCATCCATTATGTTTAAAGTAGTGGCCTGCTCTCTCTGAACCCAATGACTTCCACAGCCGTGCAGGGAGTATACAATATTTATCGCACTTGCTAGCCAAACATTTTTTCACAAGATGATTCTTTTTGTTTATGTCATAAACTGAAGCCACAAAAACATCTCTACTTCTTTTTTTAGAGGCTACTTTTCCAGCTGAACCAGATCCCTGAAGATGTATGCTGACTTTGAATAGATTTATTGTATTATGTGAGATATAGTCCACAAACCCAAAATCTCCTTTAAGTTTTTTTCCCCTGGCTATGCAGACATACGATTGCAATGCCTCATTATGAAGCTTATGGGTGAGCTTGTAGAGTATTTTGGCCACTAGCTGGTAAACATGCCCTTGCAACAGTCCTCTTTCTCCCAGCATGGCATTGGGTTCGGTAGTTGAATTGCTTAAGATGATGCACCGCATTTTGCAGTCAGACGGGAGGCCAGGTCTCTACTAGGGGTTAAGGATCCTTTGCAAACTCATATGAGAATTGGTATTTTGATGCCAATTTTGTGATTAAGTCCTGCATGTTCCTCTGCCTGTGGAGAGTACCACCGAAGGGAAAGGTGATGGGGCTGCACAGGGTCCGAGGGTAATATGGCCATAACATGGTGTTAAATCTGAGATAATTAGGATGGGGGTTGTGAATGATAGAACACAACTGGGAGGTAAAAATAGCTTGAAAAGTATTCAGTTTGGCTCATTTGAACATGCTGGTCATTTATCCTGGTGTCTTTAACAAATCTCAAAAACTTCCTTTTTCCTTACCAAAGTCATTCCAGGCCCAACAGGGACCAACACCTTCTCCATTTTTCTTCTTAAACCACTGGGTAGTGTTTTGATATGCTGCTACACATCTATGTTTCTCATATTAATTTTTTTTCCCCACACATAGAGCTGAAAGAAAGGCAGAAGAACTACACCAGGTGGTATGATAATACCACCAGTTGAGCAGGCTGGACCAAGGCTTTTGCTTAGACGGATTCATGTTGCCTGTAGAGGGACCGGAGAAAACAGGGAGGATTGTCAGGATGGGAAGGACCATGCGCTGACATGGTCACCAGCAGAGCCGATGAGGTTGCCAGTGGCTGTGGGGTCGAGTTTTGGACACCTGCCACAGCCCAGCAGCCCATTTCATGCCGACCGCTGCAGATCCATTAGGTGGTAACGGCTTCTGCTGAACATGACTAATCCCAGCAATTTTTGAACCAATAACTCCGAGGTGAACAACTTCGCAGCCTCTTAACATTTTCTCAGACTGCCTGATTTGATATTTTGGTTCCCAGACCCCCACCCCTCTCCTGGCTATAAATAGATCTCTGTTTTTAAGATTTTGCATAATGTATCTCGTCTGGAATACAATTTATATTTTATCACAAGGAGCAACTGTCCTATTAAACTAGTATGTATTTTTCTTTAGGTAATTAATGTACATGTCAATTTTGACAAGAGTTAGGTGCTGCAGTTACAGGACATATCTTAATGTAATTAACTGTATTGGGTTCCAGAAATCATAAATATAGAATTTCAGTACTTATACATCTGTAAACTTCATAGTTTTCTAAAAAGGACAGTTACTTATTTTCTCCCACTATTACTCTAACCAAAAATGACAACAAAAGCAAAGGGTTTTTTTAAGATATGTTGAAATCCCAGTTTCATCCGTGAGTGTTTACAAATATTAATTGTCCGATGAAGCCACAAGTTGCTTACCCTAAAAGCAACCCTGCAACCGTGTAAGAAAACCCTAATTACCAGTGGAGCAAGGACAATAAGCAAAATTTCCACCTTCTTCTTTAGCCCCTTTATTTCATGGTTCAAATTGGCACAAGAGCCAGGCGGCTCAAGAGAGTTAGGAGAGCGTAGCCACAAGAGGATTTTAATTTATTGACAGCTCTTGCCCTACTGTACAGTCACCGCTGCTATTTGAGTGTAATGGATGAAACAGATGTTTGACACTGCAGCACCTCTTCATAACTTCACTCTTCAAAAACAGTTTTACAAGTGCTCGCTCGCGTTGGTTCCCATTCAGCACAGGAAACTGAGGTCATGGTGAAACATGAGGCCTGGGCAGGAGCTTGAACTCATGTGCACTGCAGCTGGGCCCTCGTCTTCTGAGCACGTTAGCAATTCATGGAGCAGCCATAATTTTAAACTTACGGACAAAGAAATAAAAGTGTTGACACCCTTATTGTAACATCTGCGAAGGGAAAAATATGAGCCCATTGCTAAATGTATGAAGGATGGATGTTTCTTTACGGTTAATTTTGTTCATTATCAGATGTGATTATTTTTAATGTGAAAAACTTCTTCACGTTTCAGTATCAACACTGAAAAGCTATTTTCTGGACCATAGTTTTCTTAATATTGCTTAGAAGAAATAATTTAAAAAGCAAGCAGCTTTTCTGAAATTCTGAGCTTTATTTTTTTTCTAGATGATTATTTTAACACATGCTCATCTCTGAATATGTCAAAAAAATCTTCCCAGGCATACGATACAGGTAATTTTTTAGCTTGTTTTAATAAAGATAACATAAGGTTTGTGCAGTTAGATATACTGATTACCTTCTGTTACCTTCCCTGGGAAAACAATTAAGGCATATAGGTACCGATATTTGGTACCCAATTTGGTACTAGCAGGGCATCAGCCTGAGGAAGCTGGTGCGTGAGTGGTTCGAAATCCCTTATCACAAGTTTTTCTCCTACTGTAACTTCAGCTCCTTTCCAGTACGAGCACCCCGACAGCCTCAGGGATTTCTCCAGCACTTTCATGAAAACTAATACCTGCCTGCAGCAAGCCACTGCTCATCTCCCAGCATCAACAAGTATGCTGTGAACTCTCTGCATCTTTCCTCTCTGTCTTCCATGTACCTTCATATGTAATTGTATTTCTGACCTTGCTCTTAATTAAAGTCAGCCCTTTAGTGACTTAGCGGCGCATTGTGAAAGGAAATGCAGTTGTATAGTATTAGTCACACCACACAAAATTATTGTTTAAGATGCTAAAATAGTGTCAGCAGTGCTAAAAATGAATGTTTCTACAATTAGGTGATACTAGAAACTTCAAAACAGTTTGGTCAGAGATGTTCCCATGAGGCTGGGCAGGGCAACCACCTTCCACCCCCCTCTCAAGTCTTTCTAATGCAAGGGGTGGTGGATTTGTCCAGGTAAAACCCTATATTTGTTACGCTACTTTTCAGAAGCACCTGTAGGAAGATCCACAGAAAAAGAATCTTCATTTTCCTGCCTCAGCTGCTGACATGGGCTGTATGAAACAAAGGCCACTAATACTTCAGGTGGCTGTAAAAGCTTCTGTCAGTTATAACAGAAAGTGGCCTGTCACATGGAAATCCCTTAAACTCCTAGAAATGCATACTTTTCTCTTTACCTGTCTATTTCTGCAGTGATAACACGCACTATTAGGAGCAAACTATCTTTTATAGTAAGATCACCCAACTATCTGCCGAAAAATGCCTGCTGTCCTGCAGCAGTCCTGGCTGCTCTGCACAGCAGCAGGAGCCTGGGGCAGGCAATCCCTGCTGTGTTTATTCCCGCTGCATCCAGAGCCATTGGCACGGAAGGCAGGAGCCGGGAAAGCAGCCACCCCAGCCCTGGCTCCGCTCGGTAGCACAGACAGCTGTTTGGTGCTGGCTGGGAAGGAGGGACATCACCCACCCAGGACAGTCCCCAGCATCGGGGGCCGACCATGAGCCAGAGGTTGTGCTGAGGGCTGTTTGCATTAGTCTTGACAAGAAACGGAGAAAAAAGCCGCAGGAGGTTACCTCTGCCAGCTTGACCTGATCTAGTTGGAGATGTCCCTGCTCGTTGCAGGAGGGCTGGGGTAGATGACCTTTAATGTCCCTTCCAACCTGAACCATTCTGTGATTCTATGATCAGATGGCACATCCTCTGCTGTACAGTCACTCTTGTTTAACACAGTTCCCGCAATGGTCCTGCTTTGCAAGCAGCCTGACACGCACGGAAAAGTCTTTGCTGTATTCTTCAGTGCTGGTACAAGCTCTCTTCCTACCATGGCCCAGCACGCAATCATGCTGGCAATATAACTCATTTTGCCTTAAAACCCAACCATGTGACCTGAGCAATCCATACATTCAACCAGTCTACACAAGAGGGGAAAAAGTCATGCGTGTGGTTTATGGCTTTGTTTTCTCAACCTTTAGTAGTTGTTTGGTTGTTCTGTGTCTAACCACAGTCCCCGGCTCTAGGATGAGCTGTGTGATGAAGGACAACTAGAAGATTTTTCCTCTTGCTCTCTCTTGCCCCTTTACATTGATAAATGATCCTCTCGCTGGCGTGGAGGCAACGCCAAGTGAAGTTGATGGAAAGTTTCCTTCATGTCTGAGCTTTTTCCATAGGGCTCATGCCAATTTACAGCAACAATGGCAGTTAGTGAGCTTAAAACATCTATGCAGAGCTTAATGGCATCCAAAGGACAAAACCTGCAAACACTCACATTTCACATTAGGTGGCCTTGCTTCTTGGGAGCTGGAAAATGCGTGATAGGAAAAGTTTCACAATTAAAGACAAGCCTACATAGTTTGGTTTGTTGATAGTCTTGCAAAAGCAAACAAAATAACTCCTTACCAAGGTTTGCTAGAAGCCCATAGTTTTTTTCCTCTGGGAAAATAAGGCTGTTCCATAAGACTGTGGGGAAAATTTGAGCTGACAGCCCAAGATTAAATTCACTTTTCTAATTCTGAGATGGCGACAAGTTTAACTATTCTGGCTTGGCTCAGACAACTTGGGTTGTGGGCTGTGTCTGCAGAAGACGTGAGCGTGCCTGGTGTGACGCCCAGGCCTGGCATTCAGGGGCAACCGCAGGGTCCCTCTTTCCCAGGCATAGGCAGAGCAAACATCATTGCAAGGAGCAATCCCTAAAAAAAAGGCAGCGTTTTATCATGTTTCTGGCAAAACCATGGAGCGGCTGATAAGCCCATTCGGAAGCACCCTCAGCTAAACCTGTACCCAGGCAAATGACCACAGGAGGTAGAAGATGTGCTTTCCCCAATTTTTTAAAGAACGTTTTGAAATATGCACTCATAGACAATGATTTTTAAAAGAAAATGGAGACGACACCTTTCTAACCTCAATTTTTCTATTGGAGGAGGGAAGGTCCCATGAAAACTATTGCTGTAGAGGCTGTAGATGCCAGACCTGGAGTCTGAAGCAGCTCCTGGAGGCACCTGGCTGTCAGAGTCCTTACCCCTCTCCCTCTCTGCTCACCAGCACTGGTCTGAACTACAGGTACTTACATGCTTTTTAACTATTTTTGTTTAGATACTGGAAATTCTTAGATTTAGTCATGCTTTTGGACCCTGGACTTTCACTGCTTATGGCCACTTGTGATATTATGTCTTGGTTTAAGTCTTAGCACAGATGTGAAATAAGACTTCTGTGCTCTTTGGAAAAGTTATTAGGATTACAATTAGTAAACTGAACAATGTCAGGCTCTGTGTAAAGACTACAAGTGTGAAATCTAGTCCTGCCAGTAAATTGCTACCTCTTCTTTAGCATTGCAAGCCATACTCTCGAGTTTATTTGAACACATAAAATATGCTAAATGTTTAGCAGCACCACTGTGTAAAGAAGAGTTGGATGAAGTATATATTTTTAAATACAGCAAGTAATAAAATGTTGAGTAAATTCCCAAGAATATCATTTTGGGGCAAGTACAATAGAATGCTTAATGGAATATATTCCCAGGTCTGCTGTTTTTATTCCTTTTTTTTTCTCCTGCTTTAATCTCCTCACCCAGCCAGTGGTTGCTGTTATGGGAGCTGCGAGGAAGGAGGTTCATCCTTAGATGCTTCCAATATCGTAGCAATGAGAGAAGGGGTGTGAGGTGCTTGCAACCTGCTGGTACATCTCATTTCCACTGGTGCCGCTGCCCTGTGTGGCCAGCAGCGCCTCGCACAAGCCAGCATCCGGCTAGCTGTGGGAGACAGCTCAGAGTTGCTTGGCATGGGGCTGGACGGTTGTTTGCAGAAGGACCACAGAAGACAAAGAAAATTATATAACAAATAGTGAAAAAAAAAAAAAAAGGCAAAGATGACTCCTTCTCAAATTCATTTTCTCCAAATGTCTTTCCTTTTCATTTAACTTGGTTGAGAAATGTCCCTGTGGACTTCATCAGAAAATCAATCTCTCCATTTTAAGTTCTAAATGGAGTTCTAAGTAGCTAACCCTGATATGCAAAACCGCGTGAGAAATCCAAATTCTCATCACAACAGTTCACATGTTGTTCAGAGCCACTACTGCAGGTTGAAGAGAAAAGCTGTAGCCAGTATTGTGTCTTTCCAGACCAGTGATTTTGGTTTGAGTCAGGTGGTGGTGTCTGAAGCCATTTCTTATATAAACCTTTATGCAGTTGGATTTCTTTATGGATAAAACATCCAAATTTAGGATCATGCCTGTCATTGAGTAGCTTCATATTTCAAGAGGATTTTTTCACTTGCTGCAAGTCAGATTTTGCACCTTTGCAGCACAGTTATGCCCCAGGTAGCACAGCGTCCACATATACCTATTGGTTAGTTGGTCTTGTACTGCTAGTTTCCAGGTAACTATTTGTAAGTTATTTCAACATTAAAAACTGTCTGCTCTATGCAGATGGTCCCAAACTGGTCTCAGTTCCTGCTGCCTTTCAGGACTATCCATTCTGGAAATGGGAATCATGGACTCCCACTAGGATAAGCAGACACTTACTAATCCCAGGAGACATATTAAGGAAAAAAAACCCAAACAGACAGACTCTGACATTAAAGTTCTTATATTTTATTTCTGTCTGTGCTTTCTAGAATGTTAATTTTTAGTTGTTATAAAGTTTTAGCAATTGTAACTCAGACACCTGTTATTTTTGTTTTGAAACATCAACCAAATACCTTTATAAAAACTGCTTAACTAATCCAGTTTAGTTATCTTCCCTTGTATATATATATTTAAAAAAAAAAATCAGTGGATACTATTGAGCAGTATATCTTCTATACTGTGTTTGACATATCAGTTAATGTAGTGCACTACTAATAATATAAGAGATGTTCAAACCGCAACTATTTGGCACTGAGCAAGAAGTCTTTGGAGTACTGAGAACAACTTTCAGTGCAGTTTGCTGGATTTGCCCACCCAGTAGTATTTTTGGTGGATTTTACCTGCATATACATGTTCATCTCCCATTAATTTCCATAAACTGGAAGACTGCCCTTCTAAAGAGAGAAATCTCAGCATCTCTAATGTGGGGGTAATTCCCAAGACCCACAGGATCTCCAAATGATATCTGGCAGAGATCTGTCAGTTTGGGATTTGTGTCAATGGAGTTTTTTCTCCATGCTGCACAGCACTAGCAATATACAAGGGCTGCATTTCTCTTTAATACATTTTCCTTTTAGGTGTGCAGACAGTTTTGGCCTACCTACCATGTACTCCTGCCTGTGAGCAAAAAGCCCTGAGGTAACACTGCCTTTCCGCCTCCCCCAGACACCTTCTACATGACTGTAGATATCAAAGAAAGTCAACAAATCATCATTCAAAGCACAGAGAGGGGAAAAAAAAGTACATTCCCTGTGCTAGCCTGGCTTGCAGATTAAAGGTAATCTGGTAATGAGGACCTACCAGACGATAATTAATAAGCGTAGTTTTCTATATCTGATTTACCTGTCACGTAAGAAGAAATTTCCCAGGGCAGGAAGGTCTGTTCTACATGAGTTTAAGTGTTGCCCTTTTTAAGAGTAATCGGTTCAACTTGATGGAATCTGAAGTCTTTTGTGTCAGCAATGCCGGTGCTAAGGATGGGCTTTCACCTCCTCTTCTCCACAGGAGCCTCACAATTATCCTGAGAAAACCAAGCCAGGGTGCTTAACCCCCTGCTAACGTCACACCAAGGAAAGAGGTGGAGCTAGACCACAAAGAACACTGAAAATCTGTGTTCTCTACAGTTCAGTAATAGATTTTTTTTTTTTTAAGGAAAAAAAAAACAAAAACAAACGAGGAAGTCACATCTTGAAGGATCAACGGAACTGAAGAAATTAAAAATTGTCCAATGACAGTTAAATGCCAATAATCTCAGGCAGTCTCTCGAGGAAGCAGGGAAAGTTCCAGACTGGGGGGCAAGTCCCCCCAGCCTGAGCCCCTATCCACGCCAGCCAGCACATTTCCCCCGTGAGCATCAGGTTGGGTTCTGCAAGGATTTCTCCAGCCACTCTCCTGGGTGTGAACACTGAGAGGGCAACAGCAGTGCTAGGACACAATAAATAAATAACTAAATTTAACTCTTTGCTTAGCTAAAGGCAATTCCTAACTCTGACCATGAACAGAAAAAAAAAACAAAAACAAACAGAAAAAAGGACAAATATGCCCCTTCCCCAAGAACAGGAAGAAAGTCAGAGTAATACACTTCTGTATATGAAGAAAACCCTTTGGGCTGACAGTCAGCGCTATTCATTTTGCACCCAGAAATACATATTTTTCTATATGTATTAACCAGGATCCACTCAACTTGAAGATGATTTGGGAAGACTCTCTTTTTAGTAACTAAACACACTGAATTTAAATTCTAAATCTTGTGAGACCATTTCCTGAGTTCCCGATGAAAAAGCTTTTTATAAATACATAGAAGTAAAATCATTAAAATGTTAATATAACCTATACAATCAAACAGAAGACCTGCTGAAGACTGGGTCAAAAGACCAAAAGACCCTTTCTTAAAATCAATGCCTGGAGTTTTTCATAATTTTCCTTTTAAAATGTCAGTACAATCTTTTGGTTTGGTTCAGTTAAATCTAGAGCAATTCTACATAATGAAAGGAAAGAATGAATATAAACATGTTTCAGTATGACTTCAGGATTCCAGATTCCTGTCTCTTTAGGGAGACTATTTTTCCTTATGGCACAGGTCTGCACTGTTAAAGACCTCGTTACGAAATAATGAGAAGTCAAGGAGAGAAGGGGAACAAGCCTGGTTACCCTGGAAAATTCAGTTAATTAAAGAGACACAAAATGTTGTGTCCATCTACTTAATGCCACTAGCTGCGTAGCCAAATAGATTGCGCAGGTAAAAAAAAGAGGAAAAGGAAAATAAAGGAGTCACCGCCATATGTGGAAAGCTGAGAGTGTCCTTTCACACCACTGATTTTTTATGAGAAATGGTACTTCAGAAAACATTGCTGCACCATAGCGGTGTGTACCTTTAACACACACCCATGTAACTTACAATAAACTTAGTGAATAATTTATGATAAATACATGTAGGCAGCTCCTAATAATTGGTGTTTCCCATGTCACAAAATCCCATTTGGCAGATACAACTTAACCATTAATTAATCCCCTGTGATTGGGACCCCCTTTCCCTGCAGAGTCTCCTGCCCACGGAAAGGACTATGAGACCCGCTCTCCGTCCTGCACGGAGGCTGGGCCGGCATCTCCAGCCTGGTGGCCACGAAGAGGTGGCTATTATTTGCCCTAAGAGTGACCCTAAGTACCGCCAGGTGGACAGTGGCCTTGACGGCAGCGAGAAGCGGGCGCAGCTGAACCGAGCCTCCCACGGAGCTCCGGCTGGAAGGACGGAGCGGACGGCTCAACTGCAAACGTTCATGTTTGCTTTCCGTGGCTTTGTTCCACGGGAGGTTACACTGCTATGGGGCATGTTTTGCGTGTATCTGAAAAAGCTCAGGTTCTCTGCTTGCACTGTGTTTGGTTTGGATAGGACCCATTCTCCAATTTTATGATAAAATGAGAACATAATTCACATATTAGCATTTCGAAACCTGTACAGCTGCAGAATGAGTAAACAGTGGAGTGGGTAATCATTACTAATCTGCACTGGAGAAAGAGAGAGAGAGAGGGGGGAAAAAAAAAGCACGTGATTTTGTGGTGTGCTAAACCAAAAAAATGTTTTGCACTTCTTAAAACATCTCAAATTCTTTTTTTATCTGTGTTTTAGAGGTGAAAGGGAAAAATCTATCTTTTAGCTGAACTAATCTCGAATAAATTAATATCCTATTTCATATAAATTTGTTTGGGGAAACTTGAAATGGTAGCATAACCTATTGATTACATTATTTGAATTAAGTTTTAGAAATCCTACAGCTGTTTGCTGTCAAAATTTAAACCTACTCTCTGTTTTCAGCTGTGCACTTAATACATGTTTCACCTGGTGACTCAATAACATTTTAATATAAAAGTACATGATCATGGAACATATGTTCAGTGTTCATACGAGGCTTAATAGCGACAGAAGGGGTAACAATTAACAGTTCTGTTTTTCTGGGTATGCAGGGTCCAAGTTTAAAGTTTTTCCTGGGCTGCTTCCAAAAAATCTTTGTTCCTAGTGCCTTGACCTTTGAGGAGTTTGGAATCAATGAGCCACGTTGCCTTCCATAAGGGTGTCAAGTGCAGAATAAAAAACTGCGTCACATCATTTTTCACCGTGGCCAGATGAGGTCTGAGTGAAGGAACAAGGAACAGGAAAGCAAGAACATCTGAAAAATTGACTCTGCAAGCTGGAATGTGATTCTGCAATAAGGGGCAACTCTCTTTTTTTTTTTTTTTTTTTTTCCTTCTCTTTTTTTTTTTGCCAGAGTAGGCAGGTTGTAGACAGATCTGGGTCTCAGCTTCCCACCCCCGGGGCCCCCGTGTCAAGGAACAGTGATAGAGCGCCGTTCATTTATGCAACATCTGTAACGCATATAGCAATGTATTAATAGCTCAATATGCCAATCTGCCACTGTGCATTTTGACCTAGCAAGGACCAGAAGCATGGAAGGTCTGTAAGGCAGATGTGGGAATGGCAGCCATGGTGGAAATTAAAGGCAGACACTAGGAGTTTTGCACAGCATTGCAGAGCAGTAGTTCTTCTGGAAGAGGCTAATGCTTCCAGCTCAGTTAGGAGGTTAATAGAGCTAATCTTCTGTATCACTATTATTTATAACATGTTGTTGGACTTAATGTTTATGAAGCTCAAGCTGTATAGTGCACATCCAATTATGTTTTCTTACAGCCATGGAGGGTTTTATGAAAAGGAATATTGAGTGAATGCTTTATTGCTGAAAAATATTGTATTGGTTAGAAGGGAAGTTAATCCAATAGGAGGTAAAAACAGTAACAAAGGCTACAGCAAATACGAGATGCTTTAAATTCATTGCATGACATTCTCACCCTAATTATTAGCCCACACTGGGAATAAAAACAGCACCCTCATCTTCAAGTTATTATTTTTTTTTTCCTTTCCTCATTTTTATTGCACATTTACATAAGACTTGTATGCCTTGTACTTCTTCCAGGCAGGCTTATAAGGTTTCTTTTAACCCTTTTCTTCTCTTTACACAGCCGTGCGGGAAGTCTCATTTGCACCCGCGGAAGCAGTGGAAGGCAGGTGGCAATCGTGGCAGCGACTGGGGCAGAGGTGGCCAAGCCACGATGGGTGCAGAGGTGGCTGCAGCTTGAATGAGAGCCCAGCGGTTCAGATGGTTATCCAGCCTCAGTCCCCAGAGCCCCTTGGGTCTGGAAACCTAGAACGGAAAATCTTCGAGCAACAACTTTTTTTTTTTTTCTTTTTTTTGGTGAGATTTCCAGTATTTCCTGCTGCTAATTGGACCGGAAATATTGCAAGAACAAATCTTTCTCATGGTAGGGAGGACCAGCCCCACACCTGGTAGCAGAAATGTCCAGTGGATGGTTGAGTAAGGAAAAAAAAGAAAAAACCTCCTTGAAAAATGCCCTGGCTCTCATGAAAGACCGTTGTTTTTGCAGTTAGGGAGAGGAGAAAGAATGAAGTGGAGTTTTGTGGTTTGTGCTTTAGGCTTAATATAAGGAGAGTTAAAGAAAGTATGACTGAAGGAAAAAGAGGGAAGGAAGGAAGATTAGTCAGTTAATAAAGGAGATTTATGTTAGTGACGGTAGGTAGGCAAATTGCACTGCTAAATGGGGTATGGACTTCTTTTATGTGGACAAGAGAATTTATCAATTTTATTTAACTGAAACTGCACCATAATCGTGTCCTCAGGGCCTTGGCTGGAGGAGACACCCATTTCATGGAGAAACAGGTCTGGAGGCACCAGCCTGGCTGGTGGTCCCTGGGGCAAAAATGCAGGCAGGTTAGGATGGTGCAGTCTTCTGCATATTTTTCCAACAAACATTTTTGCTGTCCGAGGGGCACTAATGCATGGTATTTTATGCTGCAGTTTCGTTCAAGGCTTGGGATTTTTTGAAACTGTATCACAAGTCAAAGGTGCATATGGGCTGCTGCCACAATTCCACTTTTTCTATGAGCAGCTTAGGAGGACTTTGAGGGCTGAGCAAGGCCAGCTGAGTGAGGTACTCAGAAGCCAGAGATCTTGGTGGATGATGAAAATAGTCTTTTCAGTCATCTTTGTCAAATAGACGGGACAAAAAGATGCAACCAACGAAGCATGGGCACACAGTTGGTGTCTGACCCATGTCCAGCTGGCCTGCATGAGCGTTTCTTCCCAGCGTGCTGGAAGGCATCTGTGTAGCCAGTGGCTGATGAATTCCCTTGGAAGCATTCATGAGCTGAGCTTGTATTAGGTATGCTCTTGGTTATACATGAATTTCTGAAAACACATGGGTTGTCCTGAAGTTCTGTATGCCATTATTAAATTCAGTGTTTCCAGCAGGAATTTAGCTCCTCGTGTTATAGACGGTGAGACCTGATGAGTTGCTATGAATGTGCTATCTGCCTGAAGTTGAGAGGGCTCCTACTCCAGAGCGGGATTTGCTGGAGCGTGCCCAATCTAGGACAGGGGCTACAAGAGGAGCCTTCTCCTCCACCAGCCACATCATTGTGCCTTCATATCTCTCTAAGACCTGACACAGGTGTAGCTACAGGATCAAGGTCTCAAACAAACATCAGAGTAGAACAAAATATGGTTATTCCTCTACGGACAGAAATAAATAATACTCTGTGGCTGGTATTTCGTTTATCATTTATGCACTTGAATCTATACTCACCTAAATCCTATACATATGTCCTTAAATGCCTGCAGAAATCTCAGATTTCTCCTCTTCAATTACAGGTACCATACAAAGTCTGCTTTCTATTAAAAAAAAAAAAAAAAAGTATTCAGAAAAAATGCATTCTTTCTCAATCCCTAACCCATTTGGCACTTCAGAAAATCATTAGAGATGTGTGCTTTGCAAAGCCAAAAATATCTCCCTCTCAAAAACCCGCCCTCTTTTCCAGTATCTTCTGAGAAAGTAACATAGACAAATACAATGGCAAGAGGAAAGGGTGGCCGAGGGGCCAGCAGAAGCTCAGATGTCTGCAGAAGGTGAAGGTGAGGCCAGAAGAACAGGGAAAAGGAATGCTGAGGATTTGGGCTGGCCATAGGTTGAACACCCCATTTTCTTGTTGAATCCTGTAAATGTACAGACCTAAGGACCATCAGTGGCAAATACGAATGTCTTATGCTTAGTTTTGAGAGAGAATGCAGTGTCTGTTCTTCAGATAAGGCTGGAGTTAGGGTTGAAAAGGGTAGGAAGATGGCTGACTTGGTTTGTGGCTGAACTTCAGGACATTTAGTTGACCTTATTGCTCGATCTTCTTTAGCCTTGCAATGGCAAGATGTGCATATTTTGTTGATGCGAAAATATTTACTTTTGAAGTAGATGTACTTGAAATGACCAATGCTAAGATGAAAATTATAGGTAGGGTCTGCAACAAAAAGGTGAACTTAATAATTTATCTTCCTGGACCTAGAGAGCTGACGTAGCCTGAGAACCAGCTGAAGTTGAGTCATTACTTGTGGGAGATAAGACTTGACTTGTCTCAGATCAAGTCTAATAGTAAAGTTGGGATTCAGGTTTGAAAATTAAGTGAGGCAGAGCTCGTGTTATTACTGTATATGTCTGTAATAGAAAACTGAATTTTGAACTGGCATTGGAATAAGTTTGAACAGTTTATTTAATTTGATGATAACTATGGAAGATCTGAAGGAAAGGATTAGAAAAAGAGATTGGGGAAAATAAAAAGGCTAGGAGACATTTGTGTTGTTATATGCGCACAGGTTGAGTGTCAAAGAAAAACAATACTGTTCGAATCATCAAAATCCTGCTTTAGGCATTTTACCTAACCTGACAGAGTCTATTGATAAGAATAGATTACTCTTTGGAAAAAGAAAAATTAAAGGTCTAGTTGTATCCCTGGGTATTCTCAGGCATTGAAAGATAAACTGGCTATTCTTCTGAGAAGAATGGACTAGGGATAGCCTTAAACTACTTTTTTAGTTGGAGGACAAATATATTTAAAATTATTAAGAGTGGGATTAGAGCTATTTAGAGTTGACCCTATTCCTCCCTATCACTTACAGAATTCAGAAAAATGAGGCCTTATTATCATGAGAACTCAAACTTCACACCGATTTTGAACTACCTCCGTTTTGAGATGATCAGTGAAACTACTACTGCAGGGAAATGTTATTGCACTTCAGGATTATCCAAAGGTCAAATATTCAGAATAATGTAAGTGGAAAAAATAATGCTCAATTTAATGGAATAATATTTAATAGGAGAGGAAAAATATTGTAAACTGGAAGACTTTATCATAAAAAAAAATATTAAAAAATCAAGGAGAATGCCAAAGCCTCAGAGTCTGTGCTGTTTTGTAGCCCTATGTGTGGGCAGCACACCAGACAAAAGGTACCAGGCTTTCAGGAGGCCCAGTGGGCCCTCTTCAATCTGAGAAACTATCCTCCTCTGGTTTCTGGAATAAGTCTCTGCTTGCCCATGAATGAGCACAACATGTAGCACTTTATTTTTAATTCTGTCTCCTCCTAAATCAGACTCGCTTTTATGAATTTTGGTTCTTTCGCAGATCCTCTGTGTGGACCCTCTTTGTCTGAAATTTAGTAGGGCAGCGAAACAAAAGAGGATTCAGAATGACTTTTTGCTTTGTCGGTAGATCCATCACATTCCAGACACAACTCCACCTTATGACAGCCAGGCCATGGAGAACACGATCCATTAACAATCAGCAATGCACGTTATGTTGGTTATTAAGCAATACGATCTTGTATTCAGTGCTTCCCAGCACAGAGTCAAACACTCAAGTGTTCCAGAATAAAATGATGTATTTGAACTGGTAAATGCTGAGTTTCGAGCTATGAAGCATACGGGCTAGTTTGGAAAGTCAGCATGAACTGGAGATACTGGTCCAAGTAAATGAGTTCTCTTCAAATCTGCTATAAAATATTTGTGAAATGCAATTGGCTGAATAGCACTAACTAAAGGCATTCAGGTTTACCGAAGTTTTATCAATATCTGCCATCTATTTTGTGTCAGGAAACGATGAAGCAACACCAGTGCATAACACAGGGTAACGTCTGCCACCCCGCTCCAGAACCTTACAGCTAGCTATAGCTGTGCCAGCCATATTGCTAAACATACAAAATCTTTAAAGAAGATTTCCACTAGTTTTAATAAGCATAATAAGCTGCCCTGTAAAATATCTCCATTTCCTCCTCTACACTACACACCGTCGGCTTGCTAGCTGCAAATGCATTGCGAAGGGGTGGCAGTTTCTCCAGCCAGCATCCATCCTCCCGTCGGCGAATCCCTCCATGCATGCGGCAGTCGGGGGTTGGAAGTCAGCGGGCAGTGTTTGGGCAGCCCTCGGGGGAGCAGCGCCAGCGGGGCGAGCGGGCAGCGGGCTCCGGCCGCCCCAGCCTCCCACTGCATCCCTCCGCCTTACCGGAGGTGGCCAGGCAGGGGGTCCACGCCGGGGTTATGCTAGGCCACTCTCCCCGCTGCAAACAGGAACCTCCAGCAATGCTAAACAAATCAGGCTGCCAAGGTTTTTTTTTTTTTATTCCTTCTTTTTTTTTTTCTTTTTTTTTTCTTTTTTTTTTTTTTGTTCCTAACTTTCCCATAAAAAGATTCAGGTAAATGTAGCATGACGAGCCAATTTAAGCCAATTTCAAAGTTATTTGAGTAATTGGTTATTAAGATAACACTCTCAAATTTCAATTCAGCAATTATCCTCTTAAAGATACAGAATGTAAGTATAGGAGGAAAAGCATATGCGTTAAAGCTACAGAGGCCCTTTTTTAAAAAATAAAACGTGTAGGCATTTGAAAAAAACATGTAGCTTCTAATCTCATTGAACTGAGACTTATCTTCTAACACGTGCAGCCCTTCTATGTTGAAAGCAAGTGTTTCTAAATTTTGGAAACGGAGTTGACTATTATTAGTGCTCATAAAGATTAAGAGACTAAGTGAAGACCCTCCTTTTAATATATGTAAGCTCCTTACCCATAACTTAAGAACCACAAGGGGACAGAACATTGTCTTCCCACAAGGCTGCACTGCAGACTGATGCAGAGTGTGATGATGGAAATAATGGCTTTGGCAGAAGTACTTGGTTTGGAGCCAATTTCTCCATCCTAATGAATGGTGGAATTACCACAGAAAAGCTTTACAGTTGAAAAAAAAAAAAAAAAAAAACAAAGCAAGAAAGAAAGAAAGAAACCAAGGGGAAAAAAAAAAAAGTGCAGCTTATTCCCCGTTAATCAACCCCGTAGGACGGATGGCCATGACCAATTCTTATTCCCAGATACTACTGGTTAATCACAAAGCACATAGTTAAAAGGACTTGTGTTAGCTACTTGGCTGCTGAAAGCAATACTGTAGAATCTGCAAACGTTCACCAGAAGATTAAGGTTATGCAAATGCTGGAAAGTTTCCTACGCTAGCAAAGTTGCCTTTCAGGAAGGTGAAGGGGTTTCTTTTAATCTCAGAACGGCACTAGATGCGGTTTAGGGAAAAGTCATTGACAGCAGGGTGCCGCACGTGTTCACGCCGGCTCCGGATCCTGCTCGCTTTACGATGTCCTCAGCTACTGCTCAAGGCAAATATTCTCTTGGAGGAACGTTAATATCAGCCGAAGACAAAAACTCAGCATACCCTTCGGCTGCAGCCAACAGCCTTCGGCGATCTCGCCTTGCATTACAATTGTGACTGTAAACCAAAGGAAGCAATGATGCAAAACCAGGGTCCACGGCTTTTTCTGCCTTCTCACTCGAGACCTGAGGAGACAGGATAGAGCAGAGAAAAAGTGAAGAAAGCTAATCCTGCCGGAGCAGGGGTCGGGGTTTTATTCAGGCTCTCGCAGTTGGGCATGGACCAGCAAAAATCAGAGGACCAAACCGGATAGGACAGGAAAGCATATGAACCTGGGTCTGATTTACTCCTGATGAAAGTTCACATACTTCCACTGGAAATTTCCGTGGAGCTAAGCCAGCTCTCTGCAGCTGAGAATCTGGCCCTTTTGTGTTCAGATCAGTTATAATAATTAAAGATATATTAAGACAGCAGAGAGTGCAGTGTAATCAGGACTGGGAAAAATACTTCAGAGTTATTTTAGCTTTAGTCTTTATGTTTATTTTTTGTGACTGAGATTGTTTAAATAATATGTCTCCAGGGAACAGAGTAAAAATATAGATTCTAATTTGAATATAGATAAACACTGGATTATATATCACAAAATATGCTGGTGTAGCATATGCAGTACATGCTACATGTTAACACCAAGTATTACGTAACCACAGCACCAAGCCAACTTACTTTTATCGTGCTAATGTATTTTTTACCTCCAAACATTAATATTTTTATATCTATATATATGTACTGCTACAATGCCATATTCTCAGGTTTTACAGTTTTGCTGCATTTTTCTGGCACAGGTTACAATGGAGGAAAAATGCCAACTGGAACATGTCGAAAAACAAGATCATAAGGTTTCACTCAAGTTGCTTAAATTATTATGTAGGAGGTATATTATCGACCTTTTAATAAAAACCTTTACAGTCTCCATGGAAACATTTTTACATTGACATATAAAAACATAAATGGAAAAAAAATGTTGTAAAAAAATGAATCTGGTCTCCTGTTCATAAATTAGAGGCTGCCTTTACTGTACGGTGCCTTATCTTCCCTCCGTTATGCAAATGTAACTGCTCAGTGATGATTCATTATTTGAGCATCTTACTGTAACCTGTGTAGTAAACTCACTTATTCAAGAGGTTTAATCCTAAAATAGCACTTACTGTTTCTGTAACGCAGCTTCCTACCCACTCTTAAACCAGGACAACACATCAGTGCATTTGGGCTCAGGTTAAATGTGCGGTAGATGGAACAACGCTCCTAAGTACCGACTCATAAAAATCAAAGCTCACAAGAAAGTGCCCTCCTGGTTTTCTTTTTACTTAAAATGAGAGAACCTCACCCTGACTGGACCGAATTTCCAGGAGTTTGCAGTCTTTACAGCAGAGGAAAATCCTACAGTAGCCTCAGCCTCGTGTGCTGGAGCCGGAGCAAGTTTGGGAAGGGGCGAGGAATCTCACAGCACATCATTTGAGATAAGGATCAGTCTCTCTTGATTTGAATTCCAGAGCTCTCAGCTGTGGTCTGCTGACATCTCGTCAGCATCTGTGACATTTACCAGCGATATACTGTTTATATCATTCTCAACTCCAGAGGCCAGATGACAAGATGCAAAGACATTAGAATTCTGATTATAATAAAAAGAAAGAAGTTTGTGGTGTTAAAAGAGGAGTGCAATAAAAAGAGCACAGAGATTGTTTTCCAAGATGCATGAACACTTTCTTAGTTTAAGCACAGCACTAAATGTGCTTTTATTTACAGATAATTCTCTGGCATGGCTCTGTTTTACTCTAATCTCTCAATTCCCTCTTTAATCAATGCAGAATTGTGCCAGCCATTTGCAGGAGCATTCTTTACATGAGTACACATGAAGTGGCTTTTAGAGGAGCCTGAAGAAATAAAATTGTCAACGTTTACTAAAAAAAAAGCAGTTCCAAAAGAAGTGCTGGTCAAATATTAGCTAATGATGCATTTGTCTGTCTCGTATACTAAAACAAAAAACAAAAACATTCTCGAAGTGAATCATTTAGCTTTCCACCAATTTGCAATTTAAAAAAAAAAAAAAACAAAACAAAGGGGTGATTTGCACATAGATTTCAAAAAGTTATATGAAGAGTCTTTACAGACAGGTAAATGCCTTTTTCTGAGTGCAATAGATAATAGAGATGAATCGTTGTCCTGGTTTCAGCTGGGACAGATTTAATTTTCTTTCTAGTAGCTGGTACAGTGTTATGTCTTGGGTTCAGTATGAGAAGAATGTTGATAACACCCTGATGTTTTTAGCTGTTGCTAAGTAGTGTTTAGGCTAAGTCAAGGATTTTTCAGCTTCTCATGCAAGAAGGCTGGAGGGGCACAAGGAGTTGGGAGGGGACACAGCCAGGGCAGCTGACCCCAACTGGCCAAAGGGGTATTCCAGACCATGTGGCATCATGCCCAGTATATAAACTGGGGGGACTTGGCCTGAAGGGCAAATCGCTGCTCGGGAACTAACTGGGCATTGGTCAGCAAGGGGTGAGCAATTGCATTGTGCATCACTTGTTTTGTATATTCCAATCCTTTTATTATTATTGTTGTCATTTTATTATTGTTATTATTATCATTATTAGTTTCTTCCTTTCTGTTCTATTTAACTGTTTTTATCTCAACCCATGAGTTTTACTTTTTTTTTCCAATTCTGTCCCCCATCCCACTGGGTGGGGGAAAGTGAGTGAGCAGCTGCGTGGTGCTTAGTTGCTGACTGGAGTTAAACCACAACAGTGATTTAAAAGAAAAAAGTCCTTGGTACTTGAGGACTAGAGGTGGATATTAGAAAAGGGAGAGGTGAAAAAGGTATTAGTTCTTCTAGGACAAAGAAAGAAAAGTAATAACCAGCTGTGAAATAGCAAGGGTCTACCTGGGAGCGAGAAAAATTGTCATGTGCCATAAAGCCACCTTCCCATCTGAGTCCATAATTTTAAGTGTCCACTTGAGTTATGAATTTCAGTTCCCAGACTCGGCTTTTGAAGATATTTTTAAGACTTTCATGGGGCCAAGGGCTGAGAAGTCAGAGATGGAGTGGCTGTTCTGTGAAAACAGATTTCCCACTGACAACTGCGTGTTTCTGTCCTCTGTCGATTATCTGAAGCATCCTTGTTCCGGTGTAGAGCGGCTCATTTTTGGGGGATATCCAGTGTTGGATTTATGGAGGTTAGATTGCTGCTCTTTTGGGGTTGAAAATGTTTAAACATTTGACACTGTGGTAAAACTGACACAGATGCAAAATCATATCTGTAGCTGGGTTAGAAAGGAGCAGAAAGTGAATTTGGAACAGCTGCCTCACCTACAGTAAAGGATAATGTAAGAAAGCCTGAAAAACAGCTGGAAAAGAAGAGCTTTGTTCTACTGTATATTAGTGGAGATTAAAAAAGCAAACTAAGTTATGTTGAGGTTTGGGAGTGCAGTATTGGTCAAATCACACCTGAAGATTTTCTTAAGCCATATACCTCTTTGCCTCCTTTATAAAAAGCTATGTTTGGTTTTTAACCCATCCCTACAGTTCTCAGTCACTTTTTTTTTTCATCTTGGGAACAGCTTTATTCTCCATGAGAGCTGTTTTCTCTGGTGGTTTCTTCATGAAGTGAAAACCAGAGTAAAGTGGATAAAATTGTGAAAAACATAGGTGTCACTTCAGATTACAGCTTTCAGCTCCGCCTGTAAGTTTGCACAAAGTACAGAATGGAAGTTAAAAATGTTTGAAGATGGAATTGAGGGACCTGTTTTGGCAGGGTCACATTTAAGGAGAAATGCTGGAGAAAGAGTGTGTCCTGGATTTCGGCAATTTCTCATCTGCAGTGATACGGGGCCAGACCTTCCACTGGTGCCACCCCACCAAAGGCTGCAGTGGAGCTGCAGTGATTTACCCCATGGGTGTCTGCCTACCCCCTTATTTGCAGCACAGCCCCCACTGTCTCAGTCTTTCTGAGCATTTCCATTGTATTTTTTCTGGAATACATTTACTTCTTGCTTTTTCCAACCACTCACTGTCTGCTGCATGAGCCTGTGACGGCTCAGGAGAGGCACTGCAGGTCCTGCTTCTGGGTGGAGATCATCCAAAGCCAGCGGTGTCCTAACCAAAATGTCTTCTAACTATGATTCATTTAAGCTTAAAGAGATAATATCTGAAAAGTGAGACATCATATTACCTTAAGTATTAATCGATGGAATCTCAGTAAGCCTGAGGTACACCGTTTGAGAACAACTTAAATGCACCATAATTGGGAAAGATTTATTATTGGGATAACCTCTGACTGAAATGAGCCAACTTCTCCCGGTATAGCATGACCTGAAATTTAAACACATGTCAGAAGCAGTACTAAATATAGCTACTGGCATTATTGTTAGCATAAGCAGATATTTATAAAACCAATATCCTTTCTGCTATGGTGTGCTAACAGCCCTTGCCTAATTACTAATATTTTCAGTTCAGGGAATTTTGATATGATGAATTGCCTGTTACTTGATGAGACATTTTGGACGCAATTTAAATTCAGTGTCAGTGTTCCACTTCAGTAATATGCTGTATTTTCACCGCTTTCTAATTTACCTTACTCTGTCCTACAGATTTACTTAAATTATGACAAGACCAATAAAAATCCAGGAGCCACTCACACCCTTGGCTAGTGGTGCTGGCTAAAGCTGTGTTACTGGTCACAGACTGCGTGGTATATATGGGAGCATCCAACAGCAGTGGTATTGCCAAAAATTCTCTATTTAAAATAGATTTCTTCTGCAAGTCATTTATTTTACTCTGTAAAATGCTCCCTTCTACCTTGTACCCAGATCATTCTACCCCACTGAGTCCATATTTCTGTGTAGATGCAGTGTTCACTATTTATCTATTATTTTAACAAATATATTTGAAAGTGCACAAAACCCATGCAGTTCATATGGGTCCAGTGAATATGTTATGAACTTCTGTTTTGAACTTCTGTTTAATTTTGCTTTCCACCTCTGCAAGGGTTGTGATTTTTTTTCCTTAAATGTGTGAATTTGGATAAAATTTGTGGGGTCTTTCACAGTTAAAATCAACTCATTTAAATGTAGTTCTCCTAGGAGAGTGACTGAAGAGAAGGTCATGATGTGGTTATATGTCATTGTTTTCTAAGATTGCAAATGGTGCTTACATTTTGGGGGGTAATAATGCGGGGGGGGAGGAATGGGCTTGCTAAAGAAATGCTGTGTTATGGTCAGTGAAAGAGTTGTTTATTCTCTGTATAGCCTAAGCCAGAAAAAGATGAGGCCGTGTACTGGTACAGCTTTCCATGATGTTTGAGTACCTGACTAGTCAGACAGAGGCTGAAGAAGTGCTGTAGCATGGGAGGTGAGAGCCCTCAGGGATTGCCGTGTTAACGAGTGCACTCGGCAGCCCAGGAAGAGGAGGAACTTTGGGTAAAAGCTGCGCTGTAAGGAAAAATAACTCCCTGGGTAATTTTGGAACATTTAGATTCTGTTTTATTCTAATGCAATTGTAGATCATGTTCTACCTGTGGTTGCAAAAGTTTCCTGAAGAAAACAAGAACAGAGCCCCAGTGAAGGGAGGCTGCTTTTGGACTTCATTGCAAGTTGCAAACAGGAATAACCTGGTCCCGGGGGCCAGCAGCAGTGGTCAGCCTCGGAGCAGCGCTGCCTTTGAAGGAAAGCCCTCAGAGGACGTGAGGGTTGATCATTTAACCTCCCAGCCAGGAGGTTTTATTTGCGTGATGTAATACCATCTGGTCACACAATTTGGGCAACGTTCAGTTTGTCCTGTCTAAGGCAAAGGAAAGCTTTGGTGAAAGAGCCACCTCAAAATATTGCAGCAGCAGCAGCAAGAGAGTTTTGCTGTCCCAAGGGCCAGGACCAGCTGCAGGGGAGAGACAGACAGTGGACGTGGTCCAAGGTAGGCAGAGAACCAGGGAGAAGCCTTGTTGAACCTGGCTGGGGGGAGCAGGAGGGAAAAAGAGCCCTTTCCTCCCTGCTCAGCATCGCCCTGGCCAGCTCGGGTCCTCTCCCCAGCTGCGGTGCAGGCCTTCTGGCTATTTGTTGTCCTCTGCAGCCACAGACAAGTTTTGCATTACATGTGCCTTGATCCTAAATGCTGTTTGAAACGAGCCTGCTGAAAGGTGGAGTTTTACCTTTGAGGCGTGGGTATCTGCCAGCCCAAGAGTCAGCTCCGGTTCACTCACTCATCAGAGCATTGACCTTTTTAGCCCATTCTAGACTAACTGAACAAAACCCACACGTTCTAAGCCTTAGAAAACTTTCCCCAGTAGAAGATGAATCACTGTCTTCTACTTTTAGGAGTAGAGTGCAGTCATATTTTTGATGTATCCTCAAGAGGAGTACACTTTGGGACGGCATAACTTTCCTGTGCACGTTGGACATGTGCCTGGCTTGATGAATGATTATGACTTGAGCCTCATTTTAATTCCAACCACTTTGCTTATAGATAAGTTTACTTACTTGGCTGCATATTCTTTATTGTCTCTTTTTTAAATGCTTTTTCATAGAGAGATCACCTTCCTAGTAACACCCATGCTTTACAAACATGTATAGCCAGCACACTGAGAAGTACAGTGCTGGTATGAATCAAATGCAGTAGCTGGAGGTTTTATCAGTTTCTGGAGAAGTAATATTGCACTGTGAAGGTCAATCCAACCTATTAGCATATTGACAAGTGCAAGGCAGCAGTCTTACTTCGACAGAGCCCGCAGCAAATTATGAATTTGTTCATGGTGCCCTCCCTGCGTTGCTTCCACACTTCTTTTCTCCACTCATCGAGTTCACTGGCGCTGCTCACTGTGAGCAAAAGTGTCACAGTTGAGTCCTTCGGTTGGGCCAAGGAAAAAACGCAGGGGTCCTTGCCAGGGCTAAGGGATGTGCACTACTAGTGTCATGGGCAGCAGCAGTGGGACAGTCAGTGACAGAGGTGGCTGTCTGGGGCATACCCAGGAGGACAGGAAGGAAAACACAGGCAGGGAAACACTGAAAGTCCAGCTCGAGCAGCCGGCAGCATGCTACCCTGCAGAGGAGATGTAGATCCTGCCATAGCCCCCCTCCCCATTCCCTGCAAGCAGCTGGGGAGCACAAACATCCCTGCAAGAAGCAGATGATCGCATGGGCTTGCAGCTGCAGGGCAGCCTGTGGTGGCACTGCGGCAGTGCCAGTGTTCGCCAGGCACCGTGCCACTGGGCATCGCAGCAGGGCCCTCAGCCGCTCTCCTCCCCGCTCCGGCATCCGCTGCTCCAGCGAGACGTACCAGGCAATGGGAAAAGATGGGTACATTTAAGCTGCAACCTTGCACTTCCTCCCCAGGGGTCGGGAGAAAGAATGGGATTTTTTTGGGGGGGGTGTCTAAGCAGCCATTGCACCATTTTTTGCAGAAATGTATTGTATTTGCCTGTTCATGTGCACGTACAGCCCCACAGCCTCCAGTCAGGGGAACCGCAGGGCCGAGTCAGGGCAAGGGCACGCTGTCGGGTGGTGATTCAGGTAAGGTTATATCCCAAGACCCTTTTGGAAGTCCTGCTCTTGTCTTTGAGCTTTCCAGCCTACTTGAAAAATAAATGGCTGATAGGTTTATGTTCCACTTCTGCTGTTTGAGTGACGCTGCAGTGCTGTGGCAGGGAACGGGTGCTGGATTCAAGAGTGCTGGTAGTAACTCCAGAGAAGGTTTGCTTCATTTGTTTCTCTGTTGTCACAACACTAGCTTTTGTCTGAAACCTGCTTGTTCTGAGGTTTTAGATTGCTAAATATTGATGATGTCTACAGAGATATTTACACAGTTTCGAAGCCCCTGAGCTCCTGACTCCCTGCTCTGGAAAGATTGTCACTGCTTTGAACCTTGCACACAATTTAAGAAATCAAACAAGAGCAAAAGAGTCGTGGCAATGTGTCACTAGACACAAAGGTGGTTGGATCAAAGAGAACGTCTCATCTTCTTCTTTCCTGCCTGTGACCTTCCATAAACACTTTGCTCTTAGATCCTGACTGTGCAGATGTGTAAATTATTCAAACCAACAAACAAATTAGATACTGTACATGCCAGAAGTGGGAAACAGGTAACAACAAAAGTCTTAGCTGTGAGATTTGTTTTGGGCAATGGAAGAAAACAAAGGGAGTAAAATATACAGTAAAGATAAAATAGTGGCCGTGCAATGTGTTTTGCATTGTTCTTGGATTTTGGGAGGTCATCTTTTTGATGCCAAAGAGGACTCTCAAAGGTCACCTGTAAAATCCTTTGAAAACACAGTTCTTTTGAGTGGAGAGGGTTTTTTGCTAAGGTATTTTTTAAAAAAGATAGGCAGAGAATTGTCCTGTCTTCAGAGATATCAAACTAAGCTAATATATACGAGTAAAAAACATGTAATTAAGTCCATAAGGACCCAAAGGCTGTGACAGAGTGAATCCCTGTTCCTACAGAAGTTGATGTTGAATTTGCCATCATAGGATCTAATCCCAGGTATTTTGGATGCACTGGCTTGAGCGTCGTTTGTTGATCTGGAACAGCAGGGCCAATGGCATAGCTATGGGAGACATGAGGGATGCTGGCATCAAGGAGAGGAAAACCTGCTGCTGGGAACCTCCGAAGAGGTTGTGGTGGTGCCTGTAGCTGTCACCTCCACAAGGTGCCCTGCGGTCCCCGCACGCACAGGAGCACTTGTTAAGTGACAGGGCAGGGGAGGAGGAAAGAAGGAAAAGCAAAGGAAGGATGTGTCCAGACAATGGCACTTTACGGCAAGACTTTATCTCATAAAGTTGCTTGAAGAGTCATTATCATAGCTTGAAGAAAAAAACAGAATCTGGTTTTGCTTAAGATCTCGTATTGCAGAGCTGCAGGCCCACCAAATAGCTTCTAGAGATGTTGTCTTTGTGGCTGGGTTGCAGCTTTTCACAGCTGTAGTCTCTGACACTTTTGGAAAGGAGGATGAGAGAGTTTTAATGCTTACGACTCAGGGAAGTGTTGCAGAACCAGGGGCAAACATGGGGCATATCCACCCGAGAGTGAAGAAGAAACAAAGTGGTACATGCTAGGCCAAGGGGAGCATGAGGAGTTGTAGCAGGAGACCGCACTATAGGTATAGACAGGCATTCATAGGGTTAAAGGGAGTTCCAAGAGTTGATTTCACTGGATAAAAGAGGAAAATGAAATTTAAGGCTTTAAGAAGGTAAAAAAATGTATATTTTAGTCCAAGAATTTTCACATGAAGGACCTAACTGTCAAAGCAGGATCATTTACAAAATTGAGTATCAGAGAAAGAGATTCATTAAAATCTTTGGTAAAGAGGACAGAGAATACTGTCTGGCAGGGCTCAGGTGGAAGGAAGGAGAGACAAGAGAGGGCAGCTAAAAACTGTGAAGTAGCAGTAGCTGTAGAAATAATTCAAACATGAGCACAGATTAGGTAGAAGAATTTGGGCTCAATCATATTTATGTTGGTGATCTACCTTTGTAAAACTGAACTTTAGGAAGAACACTGGGAGAGCTGGGAAACCATCAGCCATTCTTCGATTTTTCTGAACTGCATTCCTTATCTGTTTGTATTTATGCAAAAATGAGTTTGGATCAGTCCTGATATTTAATTACTGGATTTTTTTCATTAAAAAACAGATTTTTACTTAATTTTTTTCTGGGTTGTGTGTTTAGGCACACCACAATGCTCAGAAAAAGAATCTTCATGCATCTTTTCCAAGAAGAATTTGTGAGATGTAATATTTTTCAGACAGTTCCCAGAAACTGCAACCAGTTCCCATTCTCTACTTGCTCCAACAGCTTTTCTGAGGCTGCTGACCAAGAGGTGCATGGAATTAGTTTAGATGACTTTACTTCAGGAACAGCATGGAGATGCTAGGGAGACTTCAGCTGAGGTGTTTCTCAGTGATGCAGAAGCTGGGAATCAACCCTTATCCTGCAAAGCTTAAAGGGAATGATTTACATAAGAGAAGATTGATTACTCCATGTTGTGTATATGTACTTACACATGGACTAGGGATGTTCTAATCAATCTTACAGACTACAGGATAGCAAAGTGACATAGTTGTTGAATCCGGCCATCTTCAACTTGGACATGAGGTGATCAGTCCCCAGGGTCCAAGTGATCAGCAGAGGTGAGGATTTTCCCCCCAGATTTAGTTGGCAAGGACCCTGGGAACTACAGGCATCTTCCAGCTGCTTGCCATGGCTGCAGACATTTGATCGCACCATGGTGTTGCCTGCTCTCCAGTTAGGGCGAGCAGTCATTCAACCGGATGAAGAAATGTGTATGCCTGCCTCAAGTCCTGGGGCTCAATGTTGAGGTCTCGGGAGGGCGTATGTAGGGTCTGTAACGTGCCTGGGGTCAACTTAGGTGGGCTAGAGGTCCCTTCTGACCTAAACTTTTGTTCAGCAAATTGAATGTAAGTAAAATGGTACGTTGAAGGCCACGTAGTGAAAACTGAGCTGCAAAGCAGCGTCTCCTGTTCATTTTTCTTCTGTCATTCTCTCATCTTTTGGTTTTAAAGCTGGATGTGACATGGTCTTTCAGTCTTTCATTGTTCGCCTTGCTGGACCTTCTGACTTTTGAGTGAAGATGTCTGTCTCAGGCTTCATCAGAGACATATTTAGGTGTAATATTGAACTGCAAGTTTGGAATAGTCTCTCCTTTCTTCCATTCTAGTTCACAACAAATGCATTCAATGGCAGTTTTTTTCAGAACAATGTATTTCTGATCGCATGAAAAGTGAAACTCAGTCATTTGCCTCAATTAACCTTTTAAATCATCTTTGGTTTCCTAATGCAGTGTTTTTTCACCGATAATGGTTTACATGTTGTCTGCCTTAAAGAGTGCTTCTTGAACGGTGCTTAGTTTAAAATAATCCACGCTCACTTCATTTGCAGTTTTCTAAAGGTGAAGCCTTTTTTTCCTGAGGTTGCTACTTTTGGGGGTTAAATTGAATACATACTGTCTGATATTCATGCTAGTGAGAATACCATCATTAATATTATCATGTTGCAAAGAATGCTTCCTTTTTGGAAGCATTCATTTGTTTATTAAATGAAACAATTTTTTTTCTTTTCACAAAATGAGTGCCTTTCACTGTAGGTTTTTTAAGACTTGTTTAGGTTCCTGTGCTTCAGAACATGTTATGCATTTCATGAATACAGCATAAGTGACCTGAAATTTTCTTTCCTGTGTCACATCCATACTGCAACATCAGCTACTTATGCAGCATTTGGTACAATGTAAGCATAAGCCTATGCACTCATACAAACCCGAAGGGTGATACCAGATGTCCTGGACCTTCCAGCAATTTATATTTTTAATAACATATTCTTAATCAGTGCTTAATCATGAACACATATAGCTTAGAAATTATAACCTTGAATTACTTATATTTAAAAAACCAAATCCGTAGTTTATTAGAGTACATCAATCTCAATGAAATATAAAGCAAAATACTTAGTAGTTGTACACAGATTTTTTGTGTGTGGCTAACAGTATCTTGTTCATAGTTCATTTTGTGTATTTAATGATTTTTTTCCTCATTTGTATGAGTTCTCCATGCAGCTAGAGGGGAGGGACAGTTACTGTTTCTGTAGATGGAAAGAGGACATCCACCTGTGATGGTAGAGGTGCTGAGGACAGAAGGAATACCTGAGGCCACATATATTCCTGCTGGGCTTGCTTCCTATGGAAATGTAGCTCAGGCAGTCGTGTGTGTCTGCAGTTCTCCTGGTTCCTTTGAACTCTGAATTTGACAGGGGGTTAAGAACTATTAAATCCCTACAAGCTTCCTGAAAGTAAACATTTCTGTAGAGGGAGAGCTACCCTGTAAGTGTTTGGACAAAGAGAAAGGCAAAAGTATGAGTTTACATACTGTTAGGCACCAAAGGATCTGTATGGGATAGGGCTCTTAATAAATATCCCAGCTGTGGGAAAACTTTTTGCTTTAGTCCATCATTTTGTAGAAATACAGATCCAGAAAAAAACCCAGTCATCCTCTCCTTTGCTCACAAAATAGCATGTGTTGTAGCTGTAATCACAGTTGTGATAGCTGTAGCTTCATCTTACATATAGAATCCTTCTTCTGATAAGCTAGAAGCTTAGAAGCTTTACTCTTTATTAATACTTATTTATATATTTCTCAGTTTGGGAGCAGAAAATACATATTCAGTTCAATGAGACTACTATAAGAAGGGAAATTGCTTATTTCCTCTTTCAAAAATTAGATCCAATCAATCGAAGAGATTATTGCAAACACATGCTTATTGTTTATTTTTTACTCCCATAACATCCAATGAATTTAGTTTAATCTCTTACATCTAATCTTGTAACGTATCTTCCTCACAGGTGGCAAGTAAATTGTGCTTTACCAAAATATGGAAATAAGTGGCTGGTCATTTCATTCTACCTTTTTTTTTCTTAAAAAATTTGGTGTTTTTGATCAACAGCTGTGTATCTCCCAGTTAAGATACCAGTCAGACTGGTCAGTCACAAGTGGCTTGTTCTGTACGTTGCACCTACTTTCATAGTCCTCAACTGAGACTTTCATAGCTTGAAAGATTTGATGAAAGATTTTTATTTTTACAGATAGGTAAGTTCCTGTAAATTTCTTACATCAAGCTATGTTATGCCAATATCCTCTGAAGATGTGACATTTTCTCTCAATCTATAGCACACATGCATGAATAAAAGTTAATAAATATACAATGCTAAAATTGTCAGAAATTATCCAGAATAAATGGGTTCTCCATGTACTGTCACAGCACAATTCTCCTAATTCTTCTTACCCTGAAATTGTGCATTATTATAGTTTCACACAAACCGACCTGGAGCATTTATCTGACCCACTGGGACAGATCCTATATTCTCATGGAAGCATCGTAATTTGGATACCCAAAGCACTTAAGGCAATGCTTAATTGTAAGCACTGGTACCCAAGAAGTCCCATTTCAATCAATAACTTATTTGGGCATTTATATCTAAGCATGTGCTAAAGAGCTAAGCATGTCCTCTGTTGAAGGAGGGCCTTCTGATGGTGAGTGGTACGTAGCATTAGTCAACTCAGCTTCAAATAGCCGTATCAGCAGCACACATTTATTTTCTTTTACTGGCACTTGACTGCCTTTTAGTTTCTTTGTTGCTTAGCAAAACAATGAAATCAAATATTATAATACTTCATGCGTTGCTGGATCATATGGTATTTTACAGTTGAATAGAGAGCTAAGTTTTGTCATCTCTGCATTAATAACATCATTATCGTTGTTTTTATTATTATGGCCCATTGTATTATTTTGCAAATGAGAAATTAAAGGCCCAAACAGATTAGGTTTGGGATTCATCCATGCTAATTAGGTATCTCAACGTTAGACTTCCTCAGTACTCACCATAGGCTTCTTTTCTACTCAGCAAAGAGGAATAGGCACCTCTTGAAAGCAGTTCAGGTCTTCCTGGAAGAGAGGCTCTGCTGATGTCTCCTCTTCTCTGCTCGTTATAAAGAGATTGTGGAATCACTGGTTCAAATTTTTGCCAGTTTTTTAGGGCAAATGAATCCCATTTTTGCCGAGTTAATTGTGGTCACAAAAGCGTCAGTGGCGAACGTGAAAACTGAATACAAGTTTGGCTTTTTTTCCATCTTTTAGATCGATGCTTTGGTCCCCCCACTGGCCACAGGGCTTCAGGGTATGTCATTTCAGGACTCTGACTTGGTCCTGTTTTGCTAGTTCAGATTGGACATGAATGTCCAATACCACAAAAGACCACAAACTGTTACGAGGTTTCAGAGACCAGTACTTTAACTGTAGGCAAGTTTAGAGATATTTGTAAGCCACTGAAGATAAATACTACTGGAGAATCTTGCACTGTTTGGTGTACATCCACTCTAGATGACTACAGTTGGGTATATTGATATCAAATATCTGTGAATTCGTAATCCCTACTAAAAACGTAATTGTGCAACCTATTATTGTGAGAAGAGGTTTGCTGCTCCGGTGCTTTGTTTTGCCCTTGTTTGCGTTTCATCTTTATTAAACTTTACTTTTCTGATGCGTAGAACCAGAAAGCAACCTTCAGTGCCTCCCTTGTCCCCAGTGAAGGAGACATTGATGTATCTAGTGGAGTTGCCAAAATGGGTTTTCCCACATGGCAAAGTGATGGTGAAGAAGCCGAGTTTGTGGTTGCAGATTTCTCCTACTGGGCTGTGAGACAACCGTTGTTGCCTAAAGCCCCTCTACATCATAACATAGATTTGTAATGTTTAAAACTGTCAATCCTAATAGTTGGCATCATATTTAGGGCTAGTCACTTATGCCTTAGTATGGAGTCCCATCACGTCATTACTTACAGAGGTGACATCATGACTGTGTCTCCTGGCTCTTGGCTCCTGTCAGGGCAGATTTTTTATATCATCACTTTTTCCTTATTCCAGTAGGGGCTGGAGAGAGGGAAATCAGTGGACGTCACCTCTTTTGCCTTCTGTTCTTCTCTCTCCTGCTTCCAAGATCATAGGGAAATGCTCCTTTTAGGTGTAATGCCATGCCAGGAGAAAAGAAGGTCTCTGCATTTTTCTCAGATCGTCCTGCGATGTGGGACAAGTGGAGGGAAATGTTGCCTGGCCACTGACCTGCGCAGGGACAAGGGCAGCGATGAAGCAGTTACAGATGTACGGGGCGAGAAAAGGCCCAGCATCCTCATCACAACCTCACTCCAGGCATTGCTGCACTTCCCACCAACTACATTATAGGTCACATTTGTATTTTACGGTGTCGCTACGCGTGTTGTTGTTCTAGTCTAAGGCTTTGATGATTGTGCAGCAGCGAAATAAAACATGTAGCTTCATGCCAGTATTGATTTCCAAAAATAAAAGCTAGTCACTGACCCGTGGCAACATACTTTTTCCTTCACCACAATGTGCCGCGCTGGGCTGTGGTCTCAGTTCTCACAGCAGCATTTCGTGCTGGAGCACAGAGAAGGAGCCCTGCACAAATCAGCAAAGCTGGGTCAGGCTGATAATTTCCTGGATCGGTGGGTCAGAGAGATTAACAGATGAATGTGTTTTGTTTTTTTTTTTCCCACAGAAAGGATTTTCTTTTAACCCTATTGTTCATATCAGGCAGCTGATACCAGTTCATTAAATGACTCCTGTTTTCTTCACAAAATTATGAGTTTACAGTGTACCTTGTAACTAAAGAACAATTTTGAGCATACTTGCAGGACTCTCCCAGTTCATCAAATGCTGAATTCAACTTCACTGAAAACAGTTTACTCTGTAGCAGTTTTGCTATGTTTATTCTTTTCTTATCCCATTATCTAGGCAAGCAGACTAGCTAGTCTGAATTTTCATCTAAATGTTTTCCCAATGTTATTAATAATTAATTTAACAGAATTACAGTTATACAGAGAGAAGAAAGTAGTAAAAAGAGGATTTGACTACCCAGCAGGAAAACAAATAATCCCGTGTTTGTTCCTAGGCCGAGCTTCACCTCAGGTAAACTAAGATCTCAAGCCTTTTCTTAGGCTTGATTTGGTTTATGGGAAGATGTAAATCTCAGAGGATGTAAGCATGGGTTTTACCCTGCCTTTACGCTATGTTGTCAGGTTAGTGCCTGACCTCTAGTGGCAATAGAAGTAAATTGCTAATGGATTCCGATTTGCAAACATACAGTATGCATTATTGTTGAAAAATGAAGATCAATTAAAGTAATGGAAAATGTATTAAAAAGGAATATGAGGCCAAGCCTGAATTCAATTGCCTTTACAAACAATTTTTCTTGGAGGCAGAGGCTTGCAATAAAACTTTCAGAGTCAATTGCTGATGAACGATGATGCATACAAGTCAATAAGGAACTCAGGACCTGCAAGAAATACATACGGACTCTGTGTATCCAGATGATTTGTGTGGTTCTGCTCAGGCTGGTTGGTTCCCAAGCCATTTCCAACGCAAAAGTCTGTTTTTCTTCTCTGTGACTGAAATCTGCACGGAACAGGGCTCAGCGAGGAAAGCGAATGACTCATCCTTTACACTCAGCACCCCTCCATGACACACATATGCCTTCCCACCAAGAGAGCTGAAGAAGAGAAAGGAAAAAAGAAAGTCAGGCGAGACCACCCACTTTCTCTCTATCCAAAGGCTTTCCTGGTTATTAAGGCTTGGTCTTTATATTGGACTCACTCCAGCTGACTGGGAGCCAAGCATCTTTTCTTGGAGAAGAGAAGAAACAGTGCATGGGGATCAAAATGTAAGTAGGAGCTGACTGTATAAATCAAATACTTCTGCATCATGTGTGCACGGACTCTACACTTCGGCGGAGATCTTTGGAAGTGCCTAGATGCAGTTTAGCTACTCATTTGGGGTACTGCTCAATGATTTGTTTTCCAAAGTTGGCTTAATACTTCCTGAGGAACCAACCCCATCACGTGCTCCAAACCGAAGCATTTGGGCCAACCTCCATGTCAGAAAAATAGATCCAGCGCTGAAAGGTGGGAAGCAAGAAGGTGGGGAAGCAGCAGGGCCGGGGAAGGGCAAGCTGTGGGGCTGGGCAGCAGTGGGCAGGGTGGCAGGAGAAGCAGCACCACGCTCGTGCAGTTGACAGCCGGGGCAGAGCATGGTGGCACCGGCAGCAGAAGTGGGTTTGCGCAGTGGCTGCCAGCTCGCCTCCACTTTCAGCTCGCTTTTGTTGAACCCCGTCGTGTGTGTTTGCCTAGTCGGAGGCATGCTGATTGTACACTGAAATGGCAAGATCTTCAGAAATGCAAAAATGTGGGTACGGAGCAAAAAACAAGGAGGGGTTAAAGCATGGCCCTGCTGTGGTGGGTGCTAAAAGGTTGCTTGGGCACAAGCAAAGACTGGAGAAGTCCATAGAGGAGAAAGCCACTGAGGGCTACTTTGCACACAGAAAGCACCTTGGGCTCAGAAGCCCCCAAACCACCCTGCTTTTGAGGCTGGAAAAGCCAGGGAGGAGGGGATGTTTCACTCTATTTTGCTCTTTTTCTGTGCTTTTTCCCCAGCCTCTGCTGCTGCTCACCAGTGAAAACAGAAAACTGAGTGAGCTGGATGTATTGTCTGACAATAGGGCTGATGTTTTGTTCTTAAGTGACCTCCCCAAAGCTGGGGCTTGATGTTCTAAAAAGATTCAATTATCTATTATTGCCTTGCACCCATATTGCGGTGGTGAAAAAGGAGCACAACCAGGTTCAGCCTTATTGTGCTAAGGGCTGTACAAACTCAAGAGCTCTCACAGTTCAGCTTTGTTTCTTACTGAGGGGTTTGCTACCTTTGAGCGCTCCCATTTAAATCTATGACAGTTTTCAAAGAATTGCCGTTGTCATAGTTGTTGCTAGATAGCGGATATCTTTGTAATTGTGACTATTTTCTATCTGTTTCATATTGTGACTCTGAATTGTTTTGAGGCATCCTGAATTGTTTCTAAGCCCTGCTAGAGGAGACCTTTTATAAATACTTAAAAGACCTTATATAGACTGTTGTATTTTCAGAATTGCTTGATGTGCAAGCAATTAAATGTTTACAGAAAGGGAAGCAATAAATAAAGAGAATTTCTATCTTGAAGGCTAGTAGCAGTCATCAGATGCTGAGTTTCTGTTAAATATGGTCTGATATTACCTGTTCATGTAATTAATAGGTGACATACTGTCTTATCTGACATGGACCTTTGGAAGGACAGCATTCATGAACCAGCAAGTCTCTGCCATTGTGATTGCTTGGCTAAGCCACGGCCATGGTGCACTCCACAGTAACCAGCTTGTGGCTCTAACTTTGCCAGTTGAGAAGGGTCCACATGGGGTTATCCACCCCCCGGGGCAGCCCTGTAACACTCTGTGCTGTAGATGCCCACCTACTGCCATCCAGGCTGCGGACGGCTGGGATGTTAGCTTGCTGTGCTGTAAACCCAGCGGTGATTTCCCCGGTACCAGGGACCCAAATGCTCTCCATCCACTTGGCACTTTGGAAGGGCCCAGGAAGGAGGACCCGTCAGCAAATCTTCCCCATCTCTTAATGGACTGTTTTCTGCTTCTGGGTAGCACATGGAAAACATGACTGTATGAGTTCTTTGTATGCAAGTGTGTGTTTGTTTATGTGTAATGTGGGATGCTGGGTGGTCCTGGTTTTGTGGAGCGAGCCCCTGGGGAGTCCAGGCCTCGAGGCTCAAGTAATCCGAGTAAGAGACTCGAGTAAGAGACTCGTGTATTTACCTTTTGAAAAACAGTCAGGCTTTCAGAAGTGATTGTTCCACCGCATAAAGAGTCTAACAACAACTTTGACAAACACAATGGAGGTTGATTTCGGGTCATAATCACATTGAAGGCAATCATGAAGCTTTAAATTAATAAGACATGTATTAAACATAGCCTGAAAGCACTCCCACTTCAGTAATCCACTCAGAGTTTTAGCTTTTGAAGGATTCATGTAGTGTTTAAGTTAACATATTCCTTAAAAATAGTTCTCTTTTAGTAGCAAATATATGACAGATGAATTTATTGTCAAACCTCCTAATTTAGGACTGTACTCCTGCTTAAGTTGGAGTGTCTGTATAGCATTAGAAAGGCTTCCCACAGCTTACCGGTTGGAAAGCCCAGACCCAGGCTTCCTTTCCAGTAGTGATACTGGATACTGCAGTCGTTTTGACAGAGACAGCAAAGGGCTTTTCTTCCTTCCCTTGGGTCCCAAAAGCCATGCTTGTTGCTCCAGGAGATGTTCCATTTTTAAATGTTACCATAATGCATTAAGTGTTTGGGTTTTCTCTCACTCTCTTTTTTTTTTTTTCATGATTATCCAGTGGGATTAGTCCTGTATTAATAAACTGCAGTTTCTCCATCTCTCCAGCATTTTGAACTGCTCTGAGGGGAAGAGCCACTCCAGATCGTGCAGGTTTCATAAGAATTAGCAGCTTGCTAAAGGTCGAAGTTCCAAATTAGTGCTTTCCCCCAAGAAAAATCCTATCTTGTCAGTTCAGTGGTGCAGAACCTGTTTGGCCTGCTGGCACAAAACCTGCCAAAACACCAGAGCCCGTATAGTATTTAGAGGCTGTGGAAGAGCAATGAAGGTTCTCTGTGTTATTTATGAAGCCTTTTCAGGAGGGGAACCCTGAGGCTGCAAACATGAGGAGCATCGAAGGGTACCATGGTAGGGGCTCATGCTGTACCTGACGGGGAGCTGGGAGCACTGTGGTGGGAATGACTGGTACTTGGGTGTGCTGTCATCATCACTGCAGTGGAGATCTATAAAGCACACAGCACACGAATTCAAAGGAGACCAGATTTCAGTAGTCCTTGTATTCATGAAACAGCTTGCTGAGAAAATAAATAGATGGGCAGAAGTTGGCAATGATACCGACATTGTTAAATGGAAATGATCTTCCAGATCCCCCAAAGAGCAAAAAAATTCTCTGATTTGTTGCAATTCCCTGCATTCTGCTAACAAGAACCAAGTGAAATACTCATGAAGAACTGCCCCCCCTCCTCCCCCCAGTTAATCTGATTTAGAGTTTTTTCAGCAGAATCTGTTATGTTTCCAAACTCACAGGAACCCTTTGTTAACACTCTTCTTTTTTTCTCAATTCCAGGATAAAAACCCTGTCTGGGGTGTAACGGTTAAAATTTCATTATGAATTTGAACAAAATAACAAACCTTCCAGAAACCCAGCAATATCTGGTGTGTTGACTAATCTGAAAAAGACAGTATGTTTTTCAAGCTTTCCATTGTCTTTTCATTGTATAAACAAGAAAACAAGACCCAAAACAAACTCCAAAGGAAGTTCATGAAGCTGTGTCATGTAAATCCAGAAGAAAAATGTTACCACTTATAAAAGTTGTAGCTGTTTGTTTTTTTCCCAGCTACTGACAAGCCACTGACTTTTTTGACCTTGGGATTCTTGTGGAGTGGATCTTAATTTCTAATCATGGCTATACTTTGCTTAGGACACATATGGTTTGAAATATAAAATATTATCTCCATGTGTGTCCTGCAAGGCTAGTAGTGTTTCTTGCTTTCAGACAAAATTCTTTGTAATTCCCAGTCATGAAAAAAACCAATATATCTGAAGTTGTGTTGCTGACCACCAAGTATTGAATCTCTTTAAATGCTTGTTCACAGCATTAGATTAAACACAGAATATCTTAGGTTGGTGTGGTGATCCATGCATTGTATTCTACTAGCCCATTCTTCATCTTGGGTTTGGCAGGTTCTTGGTGAATTCAGGTCACACTGAAGGAGCTGGCAGTGCCCAACAAGTTTGACACTGTGCTGCCCACAACTTTTGTCAGAATGAGCTGTTTGAAGGGTGTTGGATCATTAAATTAGGTTTGGTAGAGCACAAACTAGGAACGACGCCATTTGAGAGAAGTTTAAACAACAAGGCATGGATAGATCCCCTTGTCCACTGCTCCTTGCAGATGGGTCCTTGCCTCTAGTCGTGCTTGGTCCAGCTGGTTTTGGTGACTTTCTGAGCTCTGCCAGCCACCGGCAGCCTGGGGACATTGTCATCTCTGAGGCCTGGCAGTGTCACTCCCCCTCCCCAGTTTCCTGGGGAGTCTCCCGGTGTCTCCAAGGACAGGTCGTCACTCTTCTTTTCCTGCCTCTCCGTAGAGAAGACCCTTCTTTCACAGGAGGATCCCTTCTCCCTCTCCCAGGCCAGCAGCAGCCACCTTCTTTGCTACCCAACCACACCTAACTACTGTGCATGAAGCGCACAATAAACTGTGAGCAGATAAAGCAGATGCTGTCCGTCGCAGGGAGTATCAGAAGTATTCCCAAAGGGTGGGCCTTCTTTTCCTCCCTATCCCACTATTATTTCATTGTTCATTAACTGCACAAGGCTGTGAGGCTGTGTGCGGGCAAGGACACCGGGCACAGTGGCTTCTCACTGCGTGCTGTGAGACATGAGTGTTCAGGCAGAGTCCAGTCTGAAACCAGCACCGCCAGCAAAATCTGTCCTTTGGCAACAGCCCGGACAGCTGGTAGTGGGTAACCGTTAGCCCATGTTGTATTTGGACAAGAGTAGTTTCTCATGCCATGGGACTGTAATCATGATCCTTTTAGCCTGCAAAATTTCAGAGAGGATGTAACACTGAATTCCTTTTTGCTTTTAAAGAAGGGAGAAGAGGGTGAACTCTCGGATTAGCAGTACTAGCAGACCCATTAGCCCAAATTCAGCTCAGCCCTGGCAGAGGGGGGTTGCTCTTGATTATTTTCAGACCTAACCTTTTGCAGGGAACTGTTCTGTTGCAGTAACATGTGAATGTTCGTGCTTACCATATCAGAGGTCATTTGTATGTCAAGCATTTGCTTTTTGTAATGTGAAAAATACCCCGTGTGTGGTGTAAATGCCCCCCACCCACTGGGAGCCCATTAGCAGCTTCACTTTCAGGGAAACAGCATGTGGTTTGGGAAATACAGGTCAGGAAACAGGGATTTCATAGCTTGGGTTCTAGATGGATTACCCAAAAGAAATGCAGCTTTCACTGTTGCTCTGCCAGGTGTCTCAGGTCTCAAATTCCACCTGACAACCTACTCTGTGAGATCCCATGTTATCTCTCTTAATATCTTCCTGCTAAAATAATACTGGAATAAGCTTGGGATTGCTTATTAGAGGGATAAGTATACGGAGCAGTACTGCTACCAGACCCAGTACTCCTGTTGTGTGTCATATATTTCTTCTTAAATACCTTACGCAAATAATTTTAGTTTTCAAAATTTCCCGTTGTTTTAAAAAAGTAGTGTGTGTATGGTTTATATATATCTATGTGTGTGTTTATATATATGTATGTAATAGAATTTATTTTTCCACCACTTTTAGTGTGACTATAACTTCCTAGGTGTTTTGCTCTGAAAATTCTTAATTGACCCCAGTAGCATTTTATAAATATTTTAAAGTGCAATTTATTCCCTTCATATTTACACCCATGAATTACTCATTACCTAGCACATCTTTCCTCCTGTAGGCAAACAGCAGCGGTTGCCACGCTGTCTTAAAATGAAAGCTGTCAAGATAAAGGTGGGTTTCATTAATGAATGACTACTGTGATATTGCACAGCAGGCACTAGCAGCTTGGTTGGAGGTGGCTTTTAACAAAGATTTCTCACATTTACCAGAATTGCATGGGCACAAATGAAATCAGATAAACCTCACCTCATCTGCAGATAAACTTTTTTTTCATAACAGTATCTAATATTTACCTAATACCTTCATCCCAAGCAATTTACAATTAATTCATCTTCATAGCTCTCTTGCTAAAATAAGAGCATTGACAAAATGATGCTGGAGAAGCTGGGCTGCTTGCCCAGGATTCGCCTCTAACACAGACAAAGTACTGTCTTACTAATCATTGCATACTTAATTCTATTTTTCAATGTGAAGAAAAATCCTGATAGCAATTAACCTGTAGTCTGAATCTCTGCAGAAGATACCTTGTAATGGTGACTGTAGGACACTGTCTGCGCTCCCTTGGTAGGGTAAGAAACTGAATAGAGAGCAGCAGTTGAAACTTGCAGCATCTTCAGTTATGTCAAATTTGTGATCTACTGTCTTTTAGGTCACAAAGAAAAGAAGATGAAGGTGACAAAAGATGAGGAGACGAGCTGTGGGTTCACCTTATTTTGGGGCAATAGTTATAGTTCAATCTTCCAGTGAGCCCTTGCTGTGAGCTTGCATCCTTCCTTCACTTCCAGGCAGGGTTGGGGATATGGGATGTAGGGCTGGGACAGTCTGGACCATTCTTCCTTGAAGGCTGTTTGAGGAAACCAGGTAGTGAACAGCAACTCTTCCTCCTCCCCCTTTTCTCCACCAGCATGTACAACACTTGTGCTCACTTGTGTGACTCTCTACCGACTACCGAAAATACAACAGGTAAAATAAAAGGGGCCTGTATGACATCTTGATCCTGGTGAAATCAGGTCTTATACATACATTTTCTAATGTTGTTGCAGAAAAGAGTCATATCCTTTCTGCAGAGAGCCTCAGCAATATATTCCACTCCCTCCTGCATCCTTGGGACCTAGGAAGTTTGAGAGAGACACAGACAGGCTTGGTGCATATTCTTGTCTCCTTGACCCTAAGGAGTTTACAAAGAAAATACCTGAAGTTTTAACTAGTATTGGCCTTCCTGCAGTAGGAAACCTGGTCTGTCTCCTCTAAGAGCCCCCTTCTTTGTCTTCAGTATCATTCAGGATATTTCTTTAAAAGAAAGAACTCAGAGATGCTCTCAGGCTACATTTCTGTGCTGAAGAAGGAAAAAAAAAAAAGGAGTAGAAGTTTCTTTTACAGTAATAGCAGCTGAGATTTTCACATAACCACCTGCCTTCAGGGCCCAGGAATGTAAGAGAAACACCGAGGGCGTGTGGTAGGCCTGTCAGATTGTGCCACCGCAGAGGAGAAGGAAACTCTGCAGAGCCAGCAAAGCAGCGCGGGAGGGTCTCCAAGGCAGCTCTGCCACTTCCACTCTCCTGAGGTCTCTGCCATTTGGTAGCAGTGCTAAGAGCTATCCAGTTCCTCATCAAGAGCGTGGGGGCTCTGGAGACCTTTTTCTGCAACTGAAGTACTATGGAAATCACTTGAATTACAATTTTCCAGTAGACAATGCTCTGGTTTAGTATTTCTGCACTTGTACAATACACACACGGTTAATTAAAAGCGCCTGCAATACAAAAGGACATTATTTGTGTTGGCATAAAACACTATAGGTCATACTTCTGGCTGTACTTTATGCCTCCTTGAAATAATTCTACCCCTTCACCCTCATTCACCCCCCCACCCCACTCCCCACATACACATACCCTTTTTTGATCCTGTTAATAATTTCAAACGTCTTTAAAAAATTTACCGTGATTTAAAATTGTACAAAATGAGTAGCTCTCCTACTTCAATAACCCATGTACTAAATGTATGATTAAAAAGCTTTCATTTAAGTAGTCCCTTACAGGTCTTAACTACAGGATGATTCATCCAGAGGTGAAATTAATAGGATATTTCTGGTTAATCCTGCAGTTCAGTTTTCACATGCCAGAGATAGGCAAGTAAATTTATCTTCCAAGGTCCTAATTAAGAAAAAGAGCAATGGCAAGGGTCCAGGTAATTACACTTCTTTGTAACATCATAACCTTGCTTTTTAAAAATGATGGATTTAGAAACATGATTTTATAACTAGAGACTTTTTGCAAAATGAAGTAACCTCTTCCCCAATCTAAGCCCAAAATCCAACCAAGTACCCAAAACCTTAAAACACCATGGCCTGGAAGCACTGAATGGTCCCAGTGGGTCCTCGTGGTGGATTTGGCTGTGACAGAACATGTGAAGAGTCACAATTCGCAACTATGATTCAAGTTCGACTTTCTATTCATTGCCTAATTTGAAATTACCTGAATCCTTTACATCTTGGCCATGGGCTCTGAAGGCAGAGACCCTGAGGGTTTCCAACTCTGCTGTGTGTTGCTGAAACCAAGCAAAACGACAGGAGGACTTCAGGCTTGTTTTTAAATAGCATTGCTTGGGCGCTTTACGGCTAACTAAGTGTTGTTCATGGCAAAGCTTCAACACTCTTGGTATTTAGATTTGTGTAAAGCCTGGCAGTTGCTTTTAAACAGCCAGCTCCAAGGGGCATTGCGTGTCCTCTTGATGGAGCTGGAACGGCCTTGCAGGAACATGGGGCCAGTCCAACCACCCAGTGGCAGATGTCCCAGCCAGGCTAGGTGCAAGACAGCCCAATCTACACAGCCATGTTCTCCTCTTGTGAAGCTGATCCTTTCAGAGAGAATGCTGTGTTACCCCCTGCTCACGGGGCTGTTTGTTAGCAGATATTGTAAGCGGGGGCTGTTGGAAAGGATGTGGAAAGGAGATCTGCCCTTGGCTCAGCTACGGGCCTTCAGGGGTGTCCGGGTGGTACGTGCTCACCCTTCCCCTCTCCTCCTGACTCGACACGCAGTTGTAGTGTGGCAGGGGCGAACACATAGCAGCAGAATGTGTCTTTAGAACTACTGAATGTTTTTCCTGGGCACCTACAGTGAATCAAACTTTGTATTATCTGTAGGACGTGTGCAGCCTTCAAACCATACACAGCTCATAGTTTTGTTTGTCACATAAAGACTAAGTGGGACATGCATCTTCCATTGGCATCACTGGAAGGCCTTGCTTGAGGGCAGTTTGGTGTATCCAATGGAATACCATTTCCTTGTGCTTCTTTATGGTGGTTTTCTGAATGCAGTTGGAAAAGGATGGTGATATACAGCCTAATTTCATAGCAAACCATGAGCCTGCTCTCCTACTGAATCTGAAGTTTTGAAAAATAGAATGTATTTTCCCAGATAAGAGATCTTTTAATTTGTGTGAATGGTGCTTGGTTGTCTGCGCCTGACAATGTCCTAACGAGTTAACTCACTGTTGTGACTAAAGCACCATCCAAGTTATTTTCAGAGAGGCCTTTAAGTATTGTTCTGACATAAAAGAGTAATGATGCTCCACTTAGGAGTGTTGACAGGGGGTGGATTTGCTGGCTTAAAAGAGAAGAATCATAAAATTGCTGGGACCGAATGCTTGTTGGAATAGACCAGAGGGGTCTTTTATGTACAGACGTGGTTTTCTAGAATGTCATTTCCTTTAACAAGTTTACCTGCCACTTTAGTAACAGTGTCAGTGTCCAATCCTAAAAAAGTTTTTACCTGCATGTCAGAGTATTATGTCAAAAGAATGTTTCAGTCGTGGGTCCAGCCTGGCAGCAACTTGCCCACTGACGCAGAAGACCAGAAACAGATTAATGGCCTTCTTATAATTCATCTAATTTCAATCCAAGCAACCAGTGCTAGTCTAGGAAATTGTGATATTATTGCCAGTACCCCTGGATGTACTCATTAGCCTCTTGAAGTAAGAATTCTACCCACAAATTGCCTCTAGCACCTTAAAGTGTTTTTAATTCAGCAGCCTTTGATTTAAGAGTAACTATAAGGTCAGTATAAAAGTAGCACATACCATGGTGTAACGTGCTGACATGGCATAACACAGCTCCTGCCCACAAAAGCCACTTGCTCTGAGAAGACTCCACGATGCCAGGGCATGTGGCAAGAGCACTGGGGCACTGCGGTCAGATGAGGAATTTCATGCCTGGCTGCCCAGGCTGTGTTTGCTCTCTGAAGTGTAAATTTCCATTTTCTGAGTAATCAGACTGGTATCTTTCACATTTACAAACCCAGCAAAAAATATGTCCAGAGCATAAATGGTTTTATAATACCATCATTTATATTACAACTGTCTGAGCAAGTAGTGGTGTATAGTCCTTATTTTAAGCCTGGCATTGGAAATTGGGATACTCCGTTTATTATTCCCCTTTCATAGAATCATAGAGTAGCTCAGGTTGGAAGGAACCTTGAAAGATTGTCTGGTCCAAACTTTTGTGGGAAAGGGAGCCTAGATGAGATCATCTAGCGCCCTGTCCAATCACACCTTGAAAACTGCAGCAATGGGGACTCTACCACATCCCTGGGGAGGATGTTCCAATGATTGATTGTTCTTACTGTAAAAAATTTCCTCTTTATGTTGAGATGAATCCCCTTCCAGTGCATCTTGTACCCATTGCCCCTGGCCTTCTCCATGTGGCTCCTTGTGAAGAGAGAGCCTCTCTCCTCTTTGTAGGAGCCCTTTAAGTACCGGAATACTGTGATGAGGTCCTCTCCTGAGCCTTCTCTTCTCCAGACAGAAAAGACCTAACTCCTTCAGTCTTTCCTCATAGTGCAGGTTCTCCAGCCCTTTGATCATCTTCATGGCCCTCGTGTGGACCATCTCCAGCCTTTCCATGTCTTTTTTGTATTGTGGGGACCAGAACTGGAGACGATACTCCATAGCTCACCTCCATACACTCAAATTTCTCTTATACATAAAATACAACTCCACTTCCTCTTCCTCCTTTCCTATCTTTCCAAAAGAGTTTGTAGCCATCCATTGTGGTCTTCTAGTCATGTGAATTTTCCCACCAAGTTTCTGTAATTCCTATGGCATCATAATTCTCAGACTAGGCGCAGAGTTCCAGTTCTTCCTGTTTGTTGCCCAGACTATGTATGTACTTGCCTGTGGAAAGGGTTGGAGAGCATTCCTCGCTACTCTGGTAGGTGCGCTCATCCACCCTGTTGCTTATGGATATACAGGTGTTGCAGCTGTGGACCCTACCCGCCAAGTTCATTAGTTTAAAGCATGATTCACTAAGTAAGCCAACCTGCTACCAAAGAGGTACTGCCTCTTCTAGATTGGTGGATCCCATCTCTCCCCAGCAGGCTGCATCTGCCAAAGAACATCCCATGATCACAGAGACCAAAGCCCTGGTGACAATACCGGCCGCAAAGCCAGGTATTGATCAGTATGACGCGTCAACTTCTGCCTTCACCCCTATCCCTGCCTGGCAATGCAGAGGAGAAGATCGCCTGGGCCCCTGTCCCTTTCACTTGGGCCCCCAGGGCTCTGAAGTCCTGCTCGATCTTGCCCAGGTTTGGCTTAACTGTGTCATGGGTGCCCACATGGCCAAGAAGTAGGGAGAGCGGTCTGCTTTCAACCCGTCGTGGCGGTCTCCCTGTGACATCCCAGATCGTGGCTCCTGGCAAGCAGCAAACTTCCCTTAACTATGTATCAGGCCAGCAGATGGGTGCCTCGGTGCCTTTCAGCAGAGTCGCCCACGACGAGCGCTCGACGCTCCCTTTTGCAGCTTTTAGTACGTGGTGCTGCTGCGGTTTCTCCCTGTGAATCTTGCTCACTGGTTTTGCCCGCTGCCAGATGCCCCAGGGCTGTTCGCACCCCCTGCTCCGGGTGTTACGTGGTGTTACGGGCACCTGCACCATAACCTGCCGGTTAGGGGCACCTTCACCCTTCCACTCTGGGCGTTGCCATTATAACCCTGCGGAAATCACTTCTGCCTGCTCCAGTTAAATGGCCTTACATTTTATTATTTGTCAGTAGCACTTATTGTAATGAAGAGAAGCTACTCACTTGAATACTGCTACTGCCAGTCAGCTGAATTCGAATATGCAGGGGGGAAAAACTGTAAAAGGATCAAATTAACAAAATGTTTGATACTTTATCAAGTAGAAAAGTTAAATAATTTGTTCTATACAGAAACTTTCAGTTTTTAAGAACCTACCTCTTCTATTCAACCCCTGTGGGTTTCAACAGAATTTTTATTTTATATACTTCTAAGAGCTTTCATTTTGTGAAATAAATGCAATTAAACATCTGTTCCCTGCAAATATTATGGGCCAAATGGTTTGGATTATTTCAGTTCATAGAAATAGAATCATAGCTAAAACACTTTGTAAAACTTATTTCACTGGGTCACCGCATTTAGTATTGTAAAATTAGCTTATTGTAAAATAGATGCATTTTGCTCAAAATCATCTAGTAAAGGCACTGGTTTTAGGAAACATGAGATGAGGAAAATTTTTAACAGGTCACACTGAAAATTTATGCTTACTCTCCATAGATAATGCCATTTATAAAAGACACCTGTTTTGCTTGTAGGTTTCACTCTCCAGGTGGTTTTGAATTGCAGTTTTCCTTCTAGGCTCCTTGTAAACTGACAATGTTTATTAAAAGAAAACTTAGTTTGATCAAACTGGTTAAGATGTATTGTGGGGAAAACACCATTTAATCCCCAGAATTCTACAAGTCAAGCTTATATTTGGAGCCTTAAAAGACAGTATACCAAGTGCACGTGGAAAAATAAAACTTTCCACTGAAACATGTTTCCAGACTGTTGAAACTCTGGACTACAGAAAAAATTTTATCAGATTTTTATTTTGCTATAGATTTTTTTTCTGTATGACATCTAAAATAGCCACAAAACACAAATCTAGACAGGAGCCAGCACAGAGCAGCACATGCACATTGCGCATTACTTACAAAGGAGTTTGTGAAAGTTCACTGGGAAAAGCAGGTTCTCATATGCTACACAGATATAAATACATGACAATTCTCAACAGGTCCATACCACCCATAGGAAAATTTCCAGTAGGAAAATTCAAACAGATCAAAAAAGTTGGAAACCTGTAATGGTCCTGCAACTCTAATTTGCATTTATCCTCACCGTAGGAGATAGGCTGCGGAGGAAGGGGCAGGAATACGTGCCTGCTGTGGAAACTCTTGCTGTTCTAGGCATGGGGAGTGGTGAACATTGTGTTTTACACATCATTTTCTAAAAGGTGCAGGAGTGACTCTGTGAGATTTAGGCAGTTTCTTGGACATGAGTGACGAGGGCACCCCTGCCTCCTTCCTCGTCCGCTGGTGCACAGGGGCTCGACTCCAGCAGGACAGATAGTTGTACCAGCTGGGTCTGGCATCCTCCGGGGGGGTGAGAGAGGGAAGCTCAGATGATGCCCCAGTCAGCCAGGCTAAACCAACCTATTCTATAAAAGATGGGCAAAATTTTTTCTTGAACTGCATGGTGTCCAAGAGGATGAACATGATCTGAGCACAGCGAATGGCTGCTCTGAACAGCTTAGAGGCCTCCCTACCTGTTTCCAAAGCACAGTGCGGGTTTGGTGCCTGTCACCACCTTTCTCCTCCAACCAAAGCACTGCTCGGCACTCATGGGAAGTTCTGCTCAGCTGCTTGCATCCCTCATACTCTGAAATGGAGACATCTGTTGGTTTGAAACTCCTTCAGGGCTGTGATGGTGATTAAGAATAAGTAGTGTGAGTTGAATTTGAATGTGAAATGGAACAGGAGTTAAGTTCCTAAGCAGCTTTGAGCTCATAAAATGCAATTAATTAGTGACTAGCCGGAGCCTCTCTAGGGCTCCTCCATCTCTGAGGTTTCAGTAAGACATCTCCCCTCCTTAGTCCATATTGCATGCTCTGGAGTCATCATTGTGCCAAGGAAGGAGGCAGACACATTTACTAGCTCTTTGATCTAGCATAATTCCACGTAAACTGTAGCACACACGTTATTGTGGCTTGGCAGGAAAGAGCAGGACTGAATGCTACCAGACCTTAAGCACTGACAATTGTAAGGGTGTTGCTTAACCTCTCCTGGTCTGGTGAGCTGTGGCATCCAGTATGGATTGCTAAAGCTGATGGAAATCCATTAACACCATTCAAATGTCATTAACACTTTTACCAAGGATTATATCCCTTTAAGTGTCCAAATATGGCAATCCAAGCCAGTGCTCAAGCAAATTAGAAGCAGCAATTCCAGGAAAGAGGCATTTGTTGATGATATAATGCTATAAGTGTCAACAGATGTCATTCCTTTATAATAAGGCATGTGGCTCTAATTTGGCACCTCTTGCCATCAGGAAGAACTTCTTGCAGAGCAGATGTCACTTCTAATCCTATCTTTCATGGGTGCCTGTGCCCTCTTAAAACTGGCATGCCAGTTCAGAAGTAGGCATGGTGCCATTGGAGCAGATGGTCATGAGCACAAGCCGTGTTACAAAACTGGTGTTTCTAGAAATGTGGAAGCTGGGACTGAAGTACTACCCAGAAACATCAAAATCTTCCTACCCAGGAAAATTTGCCCCAAAGTAGGTTGATACATGCCATTAATGCTTCAGTGCTAGTGGAAAATTGATGTTATCTGTATCTTCTTTGTGGTTATTCTAACTTTTGGGCAACCACTGGGGATCCCAGGGGCCATTCTGGCAACTGAGGGCATTGGAACGTAGCTGTGTCCTTGGCAAAAATGCCTTCAACGCTTGGTGTTACTTTGACAGCTCTACAGTGCCTGGGAATTGCTGTGGTTGTGGAAGACCACTCTGCTGGGCAACAAGGAGGAGAAGTGGCCCTTGGACCTGTATTCATCCATCTCTTCTGTAAGACAGTGTATGACTCTGCCAGACAATACCTGATGCAAAACTGTGCTTCTGGTTTACTTCATGGGGTTTTTGCTTAGTATACAGAGTAGCATTTTTCCTAAAAGTGCTCATCCTAAGTCAAACTTGGCTTGCATTGAGGACAACGCTTCAGTTGCCCTCACTGGGATCGAATACAGTATTTCTTACAAATTCAGCCTTCAATAACAGTTCTTTTCAGTAAATTTACTGAACACAGGATTTTAAAAAATCTGTTGCTTGGATATAGCTACTTATTTTCTCTCTGAAAATGAACCTGCTGAGAGGAATTCAAATGTTTAACTGATCTGTAATCTGTTCTTCATAACTCGTGTCAGCAAGTAGAGCTTCCAAAAGCACTATGAGTACTTGCTTGCCTTCAAGCGTACCTTAGGTGTTAAGAACTAGCCCTTCCTACAATTAATTAATAGGCTTTAGTAATTATACAGTAAGATCAGGTTACTCGGACCTGATCTGTTAGAAATCTTAATCCGTATGTCTAGGAGAAGCTTACAGCAGATATGTTTCTCTCTTCCCTGTTAGAGAAGCAAACCTTTCCCCAGTACGTAGTCCTACCGCCTCAGCTCCTCAGGGTGCCACACGAGCCACTTCAGCAGAGTATTCACGACGTGGGATGTTTCTTGTCACTGTGACCGGAGTCCTACACTGAATGAGGAAAGTTTGCAGGGAAGATTTGCTCATGAATGAATGACCTCTGACAGTTCAGCTCCAAGTAGTGCCAAGAGACGGCCCTTTCGGAAGGTGGATATGCAGTGATGTCTCGGGCCCATTTTAACATGTCTGCATAGTCCGGATATCTTTGGCAAGATTCCCATAATCTTATGTTATCCTCTTTGACAAACATGATGATTGATCAGCAAAATGGTATGCTGTCTTCACTCTAAACCCTATGGGGCTTTAATTAGCCAGCTATACAAACGAGCTCGGCTAGCCAAACAGCTGTACAATCTGCCAGTGGTAGGCAAAGCTACCACCAACATGCGGTGAAATTTTATTACTTAATGGAATGCTTATCTTGCCTGGTAGAGGTGTAACATTTCACAGGAGCCTGAATAAAATGTGTTATGTGATTCCAAAGTGTAGCATAGTCAGCAAGTTGTCTGCAACTCCCGCTAACACATACAGAAATTTTACTTTGTGGTGAAATTTTCACCTTGCCCAGTGAGGCTTCTAACATTTCAGTAGGGAGTAGCACTTAACTCCACTCAAGTAAGAAATCCGTTTAGATGGATCCTAAAATGTGTATTTTAATTGGGGAGGTGAAAGGTGCTTGGCTTTAGGACTGGAGGGCACGGGCAAAAAGGACGGACTTGCAGCAATCTCTTACAGATGTAAGTGGTAGTGTACAAAAGCCATGACTGATCACAAAGTTGTCATTAATCATCAGCGATGGCACCAAACTCCCTCCCTAGAAATGAAGGGGCTGTCTCAGAGGCAGTCATCTGCCATGCAGAGACCCAAAGCCATCTAAAGCTCAGAGAGCTGGCTCCTGTGCTGACAGGCGCTGCAGATTTGGTGGTGCTTCTTGTTTTGGAGGAAGTTATTAAGCTCAAAAATCAAGATTCAGGTTTCAGTTTTGAATGCAGAGACTTCTGAAAAATCAGCTTTTATAAAGGCATGTGGGCATGCACAAACCGCCTCTAAAATAAATAAGTTAAAGGGGATTATTTCTCAAACACCTTTGTCTGAGCAAAGAAAATGCAATGGGAAAAAATACTTTGAGGTAAGTAAGCTAGGTTTAAGCATTGTGTGAACATCAATCCTTAAGCTTCTTGTTCTGTTTGGAATAGAAACCTGTCATCAGCTTGTCTGTGATCTGTTGCACATTAGGCTTGTTGTATCAGGAAATACCAGGCACTGGCTTTCAGCAAAGACAAAAAAACAAATTAGCCAGCTAGTAATCTCGTCTACTATCACAAGATCATAATAGCACGGTAACCCCTCAGGGCTGATGATCGCACTGTACCGCTTGATCGATAGCATTGTCATTGTGCTACAGAGCGGTACATTCAATCGTGTCTCTTGATAATTACACTGTGACATGTTCTATTGAAATATGTAGTGTTGGACTTTATAACAGTAACCCTTAAAACAGTGAAATAAAAAGCTCAGCTGATGGGCTGCATATCTTGTAATCAATCTATAAGAATTACTTGCCACTTGACAAGTAAAAATCAGAAACAAAAAGTGAACGTTAATTGAAGGATGGGCAAATGTTCCAATTTAGTGAAAAGTGTGTCTTACAGGTTTTTGTTTTAAACATCACCTGATTAGTCACAGTAGCTTAGGTATTTTCCTAATCAGACTATAGCCCATGGTAGTGATTTTAAGTTTCATTTTGTGCTTGTATTTCTGCTTGAAAACTAGGGCACAGAAGTGAAGCCTAGTAAAACCCAGAGGATTAATACATCCCAATGTTTTGCAGGTGAAAAAAAGTCATTCCAGCCTTACTCTTCATCAGGTTTTCCTGCTCGCTTTTCCTGTCTGTCTCTGCTATTCCCTTGCTCTGAGAGTCTGGAAAATGGCTCAACTTCTTCATTAATTGTAAAGCTTATTGAGTGACTGAAAACTGCTTTAGAAATGCTAAGTGGGATCACTGCTGCAACAGTTAGACATACCTTCATTGTCATTAAACTTGGTGTCAAGTAGTGTCTAAGGATCTTTAAGATGGAAAGGGCTTCCTATTGCCCTGTGTCCTGCTCTAACCCCAGCCAGCAACGAAGCACCACGCAGCTGCTCGCTCACTCCCCCCCAATCCCAGCGGGATGGGGAGGAGAATCAGGGAAAAAAAAGTAAAACTTGTGGGTTGAGATAAGAAGGGTTTAATAACTAAACTAAAATAAAATATTATAATAGCAATAATAATAAAGTAAAATAAGAATGGTAATGAAAAGGAATACAACAAAAAGAGAGGAATAAAACCCAAGAAAAGACAAGTGATGCACAATGCAATTGCTCACCACCCGCTGACCGATGCCCGAGCAGCAATCCGCCCCTCCTGGCCAGCTCCCCCCAGTTTATACACTGAGACGTTCTGCGTCTATGGTATGGAATATCCCTTTGGCTAGTTCGGGTCAGCTGTCCTGGCCATGCTCCCTCCCAGCTTCTTGTAACCTGCTTGCTGGCAGAGCCTGGGAATCTGACAGTCTTTAACTTAGGATCAGTGGTACTTGGCAACAGCTAAAACATCAGTGTGTTACCAACATTGTTCTCAGACTAAATCCAAACCACAGCACTGTACCAGCTAGGAAGAAAATTAACTCTATCCCAGCCAAAACCAGGACACTCTGGGTAAATGTCTGTGATTCAGTGAACGTTCGCAACGCCAGCATGTTCCCAGTGTCTCGAGTGTGATGACAGCTGGGGTGGGAGCTATCAGCTCCAAGCCTGCTGCCGGTGCGGCAAATGCTTGACCTGCTACGCAGAGCTGGAAACTCACCCCATCTCGATAGGCTTCGCATGCAGCCCACAAGACAGGGAGCTGCAGAAACAGCTTCGCTCATGCTTTAATACACTTTTGGGGTCTGTTTCTCAGCAAAACAGACCCATAGGCATTGTTAGATAAGCTGTTTTTCTAGAAAGGATGCAAGTTTTCCAACAGAAGGAGACTTTATTGCCCTTGAATGCAGGCAGGGAAATCTGTGGCTGTCGGGCTTCCGCATGGTGAAGAGAATGGTGGCAGATATGGAGAGAGGTGGCTCAAGCCATCTGGGAGCCAGTGAGATTTTGGTCATGGTTTTCTTTGAACATGCAGCCTACAATACATTGCCAGCTGTGACTTCTGCATGTCTTTACTGGCATAACAGTGTAGGGGATGAGTGGGTGCAACTGGGACTCTCCAAAGTATCTGCAAGTCTTCAAGCACCTTTTCTTCTTCCCTGTATTTTTTTCACAAGCAGAAAAGTAGGATTCCTTGGGGGTCATAGTGAGGAGATGATAAAAGTGAGGCCGAAGGCCTTTAGCTCCAGCAGATCATTAATAGTCTGTTAAATACTCTACTGCAAAATCAGCAGTGCTGCTCCTCGTAGAATACAGAGTCTGCAAAAATACAGGGCATTTTATGTAGGAGCACCCAAATGACTTGCCAGGTGCTTCAAAGGCAAGCAAGAAGTCTCCCCTGGTTTAGATAAAATGCAAAAGTAGAGGAGTAGGAGGGAAGAGGTACAATACAGCAGAGGATGTGATCACCTGGAAACTGTTCACGCACTGCACATCTGGTGTTTCTGTACAGGCTTTTACTGAAAAATAAGAACTGGTATTCTGGGAGGGCAGATGCTACTGACTCACCGGCTGCAGATAATAGTGGAAGGCATTATCTCATGATGGACTGACAAGTACCATCTGATGAATAATCTTACTGATTTTCCTTCAAGAAGTGAATTCCTCTGAGTAAATGAAAACCTTTATTTTCTTCTTAGATCATGAAGAATATGCATTTTCCTGGATCTTTAATTTCATTTCTTCTTTGAATGCTATTTGAAAAGAAAAGTGGAATCCAGCACCATGTGTAGGAAGGTGGAGCTCACCTTATGCTGTTCCTGGGGATCTAGACACTGCCCTAGTGCTATCCATGGAAGCAGCAAACAATTGGTTTTGGGGGCATATTATCCATGCATGTGTTGTTGTACTCCACTGCCTCTTTCTGAACTCCATCTCTGATTGAAGAGCGAAGTGTGAGATATTGTCTCATGTTAAACATTGACCTTATCTCAAAAAACCCTGGATGTATTAATATTGCTGTTGTGGTGGGTCGACCTTGACTGGCTGCAGGATGCCCACCCAGCCGCTCTCTCACTACCCCTCCTCAACAGGACGGGGAACAAAATAAGATGAAAAAGCTCATGGGCAGAGATAAAGCCAAGGAGATCACGTACAAGTTGCTGTCACAGACAAAACAGACTTGGGGAAAATTATTTTATATATTTCCAATTAAAATATAGTTGAATGGTGAGAAACAAAGACAAAAAACCTAAACCAGCTTCCCCCACACACACTTTTTCCCCAGGCTCAGCTTCACTTTTCCCTTCCCAACTCCTCTACCTCCTCCATCCCGCCTCCCCATCAAGCAGCGTGGGGTGAGTGGGGAACAGGGGTTGCAGTCAGTCGATAATAGTTCCTCTCTGCCACTTCTTCCTTCCCACACTTTTCCCTGCTCCGGCGTGGGTCTTTGTCACGGGCTGCAGTCCCTCAGGATAAACCCGCTCCTGCGTGGGCTCCTCTCCGGGGGCCACAGCTTCTGCCAGGAGCCTGCTCCTGCGAGGCCTCTCCACAGGCTGCAGCTTCCTTTGGGACATGTCCACCCGCTCCGGCGTGGGGTCCTCCGCGGGCTGCAGTGTGGATATCTGCTCCACCGCGGTCCTCTCCGCAAGCCGCTGGGAAATACCTGCTTCACTTCTGCAGGGGCTGCGGGGAACACCTCCTCCCCCTCCTTCTTCTCTGCCCCTGGTGCTCGCCAGGGCTGTTTCTCACACTTTTTTCCTCACTGCAGGCCAATGTTTTGCTGTTTCTTAAATACATTTTCCCCGAGGTGCCTCCAGTTTGGCCGCCAGGCCAGGCTGCGCCCTGTGGTGGGTCCACTGGAGCCGGCCGGAGCCGACTGGAACCGCTGTGTCTGGCACGGGGCAGCCCCCTCCTCTCCTGCCGCAGGCCGCCCCTGCAGCCTCCAACGCCTTGCCGCGGACACCCCCTACAGCGATGCAGCTTGTCTCCCTGAGTCCGTTTCTTATTAAAAGACCAAAAACTGAATCGCTTTTTTTTCTCCGTTTCCTTTTTTTTTTCTCCCAAAGGAGTTTGTCCAGCCACAGCACGAGGCGCACGGCTGGCCCTCTCCAGGCACCAGGCATTCCCAGTTCAGGGGACCTGATGAGGCCGTGTTTGTCAGCTTTCCCACCCACTCATTTCTGTAATTAGCAGACCTCTAATGTTGCGTTTTAGACTGTAAAAGTGTTTTCAGCTGGCGGCACTTCGTCTTCAATACCTAGAAAAGCTTTTAAACTTTTTTTTTTAATAAGAGGTTATGTAACTCCCCTGGACACCTTGTTCTTCAATGCGGGAATTGCTTCCATTCAGCCAGATTTGCGAGTTGAAACGTTCTCCATATAATACATTTCACAATAGAATAAAAGGTTTCCATTAAAAAGCACTTGAACGGCATTTCTCTGCAAATAATAGGAATAATTTCCTCTTCAAGGTTAGTGTTTCTCCAGTTGAAACTTTTAAACAAATAGCCAAAGAAAGAAAAAATTTTATACAAGCAGCGCTACCCAAACCGACTGGGTAAGCACGTAGCTGAGACCACTTCAGGAGTAACTTCAGGAGAATGATGCAAACAGCTGCAGAGGAGACTGGGCCAGGCTGGGCCAGATTTTCTGCTGACCTGACTTTACTGAAGTCAGCAGTGTTTTGTCAGCAGATAATTCAGCACGTAATCTTAAGTGTTTGTTACACGGGTGAAAAATCTGTGTAGTTTGGATATAAAACAACGACCTGATGTGCTGATGCGTCGTTATGGGCACAGCAGTGTAAAGATGACAAATACTTCAGGCTTTTCTGTTCTTGTGTAGAGTGCAGTACACTGTTTTGTTTGAATTTTCAATGTGACTTATTATTTGAACAAAGGTCAAATGTGTTTGTAGAAGTCCATGTATACTGCAGATATGCGCTTTAAATTGAGACTTAAATGCAAGCAGCCTTAAGGACACAGCAAAACTTGAAGCTGTTTTGTCAGAGCCAAAAGGTATATTCTTCTTCTATCAGAAAAGAGGATTTTCTTTTCCAACCTGCACTTTTTTTCTAGTGGATTTTCAGTAAGAAAGGCAGAAAAAAATCCCTCCTTCACTTGCACACATTTAAGCCTACATCTTAAAAATACTGGAGACTTCGATATGCCAATTATTAAAATAATGTTATCATTTTCCTGCAGGCAGTACCTAAATAGTATTGTATTAGATCTTTTTAAAATAATGGAAATAAAAATTATAGCCCTTTTCTGAAATCCTGTGTATTTCTTGCCACAATCTTCACTCATTTTTTCAAACAAAATGTTCATCCTTCTGCAAATGTGCAAGTGTCCAGATGCGCTGTAATCTTTTGCTACTCTTAGGCTTTCTGCAAAATAGATAAAGACGACACTCCAACTTTGCCTTTTTCAAATGTTAAGAAAAGATTGATTTCCTTATGTCTACAAGGAGCCCAGGATGTCATTATTCCCTAGATGGCAAATGCAGGAAGAAAGCAAACCCATTAGAGGTTTTGAAAGAGATCAATATAAACTGGAAACTTTGGCAACCTAAGATTTGTTATGAGAATATGATTGAAGTGGATGTGAAAGTTAAGGCAGAAGTTTTTTTTTTTTTCACCTTATTATTCAAAGGCCTGCGTGTGGTCTGAGAGACTGTCTATGGGAAATCCCTCCTGGGTAGGAGAGTTTGGTGCCTTGCACAGCTGAGCCCTGCTATTCCCCTTTATTCTGACAACCAGCAACTCCCAAATGTTAGGGTGGCTCCTGTAGCAACTACGAAGCCAAAACCAACTCATGCACCCAGATATTTAGAATTGGTTTCTTGATGAGCCTTGCAGCCAGATACCTTTATGGAGCTAGACCAAAAGCAGGTGTTAAGTTCCTGTTGGAGTCAGACTTAATTTAAGTAAGTTGCTGGGAACTCTTTATTTCTACATAACCATTTGTATTGGTGAAATTCCATGTAACTTAGCCCAAGTTGCAAAGAGAATATGTCTTTGTAGATTATAATTGCTGATACAAGTTCAGTATGTATGCCACAGTTCATATACATTTTTTATGAACTTATAATTAGAGCAGTTTTGGTCTCGTGCAGGTTCCAGCTTTGGAAATGAAGAGCAAACCACTCCTAAGGTATCTGCACCTTCTAAAGATGTCCCCAAGGGGAGCAGCAAGAGCACGACGCAGGTACTGAGCAGCACAGCACCTCCACGCAGGAGCTTACTTCCAGCACCAAAAACTGCCACAGCACCTGCTGGTAAGTGCTCCAAACTTGAAACTCCACCTGTATTCAGCCAAGAAATGCAGAAACCTTATTATGATGCTATTTTGCGGCTTACTCGATTAATTTTCATGCCATTCTTGGGCACATTGCCAATGTGCTGATTTGGACTCTGTTTGCTGTAGGCTTTTTGAAACACAGTCAACACCACAGCTATAATATCATTTTGTGAGCTGTGTCTGAAGTTGAAGGCGTTTGGTGTCCCTAACTACACATGACAGAGATTTATTGTATATATTATTGGTTCTCACCAGACAGCTTTTTGAAAACATTTCATTGTTTTAGAGACCAAAGCATTCCATTGAGCAGATAATTCATTGCTAGGTATACTTCCAGGGATGAGAATACTGCCCTCTAAGTTTAAGCAATTTGTGGTGTTTTCTCTCAGAGATGGAGAAGGAGGCAAGTAAATAAAACAAAAAAAGCAAAAAAAAAAAAAAAAGTATTGTTTCCTTACCTAAGCCCTCCTTCAGCTCAATCCAGCTATGTCTCAAATCAGCCAGCAATAATTCATAGTGTCTCAGGAAGGTTTAGTTTTCTGCCAAATGCGTTTTTTGTTGAAAAATATGTGCATCTCTCTGCCATCTCCTGCTCACACTTGTTTCCTGCTGCCCCTTCCCTAGCCAGGCACTTGGACATGGTGTATAAACTCCACATTCCCCTTGGCAAGGATGTAGGTTTTGTCCTCTTGGGTAGGACTCAGCACTTCTGAGAGAGTAAGGAGCAGTCCACGCTGCCTGCCCTTGAGAGCTGCTAACGCTGGCCCATCTGCCTGCCCACTCAGTGGGGAGAGATGAGGGTCAGTGTGATGGTGAACATCTATGGCACACTCAGCACTGGCAATGTAGAGAGTCGAGTTTGTGATGGTGAACATCTATGGCACACTCAGCACTGGCAATGTAGAGAGTCGAGTTTGAGTGTAATGGATGAGTTAGGGCTGTTCATTGTGACTTGCGAGCAGGGTCAATGTGATTATTGGTCGTAATTATAAAATAAGTTTAAAAACATGGCTGTAGACATCCTCTCCCCTGGTTACAGATGACATCTCCTCACTCCAGGTGGCTTCAAGCACTTGCCTACCCACTAGTGGACAATGGTTCCCTACCCTGTTCCAGCTCCTTTTTGTCCCATTGCCTTTCTGTCTAATGTGGCCCAGGCACACACTTACCTTTTTGCACTGCCATGGCCCCATTGACCAAGATCTCAGAGTCCCCTGAGGAGCCTCATGAAAGGCACGGAAGTTCCCCAGGGCTCAAGAGATACAGCCATAACCACAGCAAGCTCTTGCACACCACAGTCTCTGTGCGTCTCCTTGTTCATTTCTGCTTCCTCATGTCCTGGGAGATCCCCCAAACCTCTCAAAGGAAAGGAACATTAATGATCATTTAAAAACAGGAGTCATTTTTAAAGCTGTAATTGGAAGAACTTACTGGTGAGAAGCCTGGGCCTGAACTGGTCATTGAACTCTTGCATGTGGCTACCAAGGTCAATATTGCATCTTCTAATGTGCGGGGGAAGGAAGAATATGGTTTCAAGATTTATATTCCTGGAAAGTACTTCATAGATCAGTAAGATGACGGGGTGCATGAGGTGTAACATAGTACTTTAGTGAGTGAAATATACTCCACTGTGTTTGTATGACAGTAGTGAAATATGAATTTATTTGACTTAAGCAGTACCCAGGTTTATTCCGCATATGATCTGACCCGAAGTTACTCTCCAAAGCCAGCATATTTTTCAGAGGGCTTTTCTGTTGCTATTAGTAAGCTGGAACCTTGGAGCTGTGAGAACCTGGATGTGCCTGAATGTTTCTTTACTCCTGCAGTTTTCATGGCTCTACATATTTTCTCATAGAAGCAACCCCTAGTTCCAGTTTTGTTAATCTTTCTTTGCTTTTCCACTGCCTTATTGTTTTCCCACGTCTATTGTCCCCTCTCTGCTAAGATTCTCCTTTAGGTTTGATTTTTAATTTTTAAATGCTTTTCTACTTCTGTCCCTAAAATATTGCAGCTTCATATCTGCCTATTTAGAGAGAACATTATGCAGAAAGACAAATCAGACTTTTTCCACTCAGCATTTTCCTTTAGAGAGACAGTTTGGATAGGCCACTTCATGGCCTTGAGTGAAGGGTTGTGTATGTCTGTACAGAATAATAAGGATTTAAGAAAAGAGAGAGCTTCAGTAAGAATATAGATTCCATCAAGTTCAGATTAGATCTAACAGTTTAGATTCCAAAATAAAGAATTTTGCATAAGTCACCAGTCTTCTCCAGTCAGGCTTTTATTCAACAGAGAGTTTCTTCTCTATGTGAGTCCCACTGGGTTTGATAACACACACTGCAAATGAAACCAGGAAGGAAAAATCAGTAGAAAATATGAGACAAAGACTTTATGCAGTACTAGTTCTGGTCACCCAGTTTCCAGATAGATTAACCTCCTGTGGTGGGTTGACCCTGGCTGGACACCAGGTACCCACCAAACCGCTCTACCACTTCCCTCCTCAACTGGACAGGTGGAGAAAAATACAATGAAAGGCTCGTGGGTCGAGATAAGGACAGGGAGAGATCACTCACCAGTTACCATCACAGGCAAAACAGACTTGACTCAGGGAAATTGATTTAGTCTATTACCAATCAAATCAGAGTACGGTATTGAGAAATAAAACCAAACCTTAAAAGACCTTCCCCCCACCCCTCCCTTCTCCCTGGTCTCAACTTCACTCCCAATTTCTCTACTTCCTCCCCCCGAGCGACACATGGCGGGTCAGGGAATGGGGATTGTGGTCAGTTCACCACACGTCGTCTTTGCCGCTCCTTCCTCCTCACTCTCTTCCCCTGCTCCTGTGGGGTCCCACCCACAGGAGACAGTCCTCCACAAACTTCGGCAATGTGAGTCCTTCCCATGGGTCCGCAGGTCCTGCCAGGAGCCTGCTCCAGCGTGGGATTCCCATGGGGTCCCAGCCTCCTTCGGGCATCCCCCTGCTCGGGCGTGGGGTCCTCTCTCCCCGGGCTGCAGGTGGAGATCTGCTCCCCCGTGGACCTCCCTGGGCTGCAGGGGGACAGCCTGCCTCACCATGGTCTTCATCACCACGGGCTGCAGGGGAATCTCTGCTCCAGTGCCTGGAGCATCTCCTCCTCCTCCTTCTGCACCGACCTGGGGGGCTGCAGGGCTGTTTCTCTCACATATTCTCACTTGTCCCTCTTCAGCTGCTGTTCTGCAGCAGGTTTTCCCCCTTCTTAAACCTGTTATCCCAGAAGTGCTACCACTATCACTGATGGGCTCGGCCTTGGCCAGCGGTGGGTCCGTCTTGGAGCCAGCTGGCATTGGCTCTGTCGGACACGGGGGAAGCTTCCAGCAGCTTCTCACAGAAGCCCCCTGTGTACCCCCCCGCTACCAAAACCTGGCCACACAAACCCAATATACGTGGTTAACTTAACATTTGCAGAAAAGGACTTGCTGCTATAATCAGTGGCTTAGAGAATTTGGCAGGGAAGATGGAGCTGAAACCATTCGCCTTACAGTAGTCCAGCTAAGTGAAGGCCAAGGGAGGAGGATGTAGTCTTTTGTCCAACAGGCAGGAGTGATTGTTTCTTAGTATCAGAAAACTGTTTACTTACATCTTCTGCAATTACTAACTGGGGAACAGGCCAATCTATGAACAGAAGATATGGATAAAAGGTGGTAAAATCTTTTTTTGTTTCATTTTCAAGTCTTCTTCCTTTTTTTTTCTTTTCTATTGAGCTTCCTTTCCTTTCCTAAGTTATGTCATTTCAGGCTCCAGCAGTATTTGATTAGTATCAGATTTGCCCCTAGACATCACCAGCAAAAACCTTTCTTTTCCAGCTAGTGGCATTCGCATGATAAGCTTTAAAGGGCTATTTCAAGTTTCTGTAGAAAGGAGCTCTTCTGGCCCCCGGGCTTCTTTTGTCACAGGCAAGAAGACCCGAGTCTTCTACTACTTGTGCAGCCTCACACGAGTGAGTACTTGCCAGGGAGGTTTCAGTACTGGGGCACTGCAATGAGCTGGAACTGTGGTGTTTGATATGCAATCATGCTAATGTGGAGACAAAAAATCTAGCATGGGTAGGACTAACTGAATGGTTCAGGCTGTCACCTCTGAGTTTGCACAGGTTCCAAATCTCAGACCCACACAGGAGAGCAGAAATTACAACTTAGTGCAAAACAATATTGATCAAGGAGTAGGTTTCCAGAAAGAGTGTTTGCCATCACATCAGGGCATAAACACTGAAGGGGAAAAAAATCACTGAGGCTGGCGGAAAGCTAAAGTTGACTTTTAATTTGTGTTTTTAATCTATGAAATTATTTAGTTTGTGATTAATCTTTTTTGCTGGATTTTACTACCTCCGGAGACAAAGCTGAAAAGTAAAAGGCCATACAGAATTTGGATCATTGTGAGAGGTTCTCCAGTTTCTTCCTTCCAAATAACCTTCATTTGCTCATTGTCCTGAGGTTGTCAATAGGCGTTTTCTGTGTCATCACTTAGTCTTCATGTAGTTTCCTTCAGAGCGTTTGTTATTGTCTTTGTATGGCCCTCCAGTAATGTTCACCACGGGACTTTTCAGATCCTAAATCAAACCAGGACCTAGTTCTATCATAACTTGGGCAAAACACGGCGCAGTTAGTGGTGTATCTGGTGAGCCCTTCAGGACGCATAACAAACCCTCAGCGTAACGCACCACAGCAGTCGGTAATCCAAGACGAGCGTGTCTGTGCTGTGCAGTGGAAAGGGATCCAGCCGGGCAGCGATTCCTGAGCTGGTGCTGGCCGGTCTGGAGCATCACGAAGTACAGCACCATGCAGCCGTACCTGCTTAGACCTGGAAGCAGTCTAGTGCATTCACCCAGCGCTGCAATCAGTTGATTATAATTAAATTGCTTTAGACCTAGGTTATTTCCTGGCCAGGAGCGTCCGTTTCATCTGCTCCAGGCTTCCAGTTGTGGAGGGGGTTTGCACAGATTTGAGCCTGGGAGTGACGTATTTCCCACATAAAATCATGCTGGTAGTCACTCGGCAGCATGAGTGTGGCCTGGAACCTCTTCCTGCGATTGCCTTCTCATACCCAGGTTCTTCTGTGGTTGTGTGGGGAAAAGTCCTCAATAAGTCCTCAAAAAGCACCTCGGCTTGCTGCAGACCTCGGATGGACAGTGAGCTGGGTGGAAAACTGGCTAGACCATCAGACTCGGGGTGTTGTGATCAGAGGTACAGAGCCCAGCTGGCAGACTATGGCATCCATTAGGGATTGATACCGGGTAAATACGTCTCACCACCTTCATTAAAAACCTGAAACGTGAGGTAGAGCACTGCCTCAGCAAGCTCCCAGATGATAGCAAATCAGGGGGAACTGGTCAATATGCTGGTGGGCAGGGCTGCAGGTCAGAGGGACCTTGCCAGGCTGGAGAAATGGGCCTGCAGGAACCTCCTGAAGTTCAAAAAGGCAAATGCCCCTTGAGGGAATAACGCCAGGCAACAGGAGCGGCTGGGGCAGGCTGGCTGGGAAGCAGCTCTGCCAAAAGGCCCTGTTTGGGGGTCCTGCTAGACAGCGAGTTGAACATGAGCCTGCAACGTGCCCTTGCAGCAAGAAAGACCAGCTGCGTACTGGGCTACATTAGCAAGAGTGTGGCCTGCAGCATCAGCGCTCCTACCTCTTTATTCAGCACTTGTGAGGCCGCTCACAACTGTGTCCAGTTTTCGGAATCCCAGGACAAGGACAGTGTGACATACTGGCATGACAGCAGCAGAGGGCCACCAAAATGGTCAAGGGATTGGGGCACACGACAGGGCAGGTCAGGAGGAGAGGCTCGGAGAGCTGGGGTTGTTCGGAGAAGGCAAAGGGAGATCTTATCGCAGTCTTCAGTTAATTAATGGGAAGATATAGAGAGAACAAAGTCAGACACTTCTCAGAGGTGCAGAGTGGCAGGGCAAGAGACACCAAACACGAGTTGGAACGGAGGAAGTTCTCGTCGTTTGACCACCTGCGAGTGTGGTTATCATTTGATCGCCTGTGAAGGTGGTCAAACACTAAAGCAGACCGTTCAGAGAGGTGGCGAATCCTCCATCGTCAGGGATACATGTAACATAGCTGGACAAAGCCCTGCACAACCTGCTCTGAGCAGGAGGCTGGACCAAGAGGGCTTCAGAGATCTTCCTGACAAAGCTGCTTGTGCAATTCTGTGTGCTACGAACATCTCAGGCCCACAGGTGAATAAATGTGCCACTCTAGGCACAGCAGCCAGTGTGGTGTTTGTAGTGCTGTGGCCTCTTTTGCACGTCCAGGAGGAGTAGCTCATGAGCAGAAACATGTAGCTAAAGGGTAGGTCTGCACAGGGGAGCTGGGTACATGGCTCCCACAAAGGCAACAGGACTTGCGTGCAATTCAGGAAAAAAGAAAGTATGGCTCAATCATTGTGTGTAAGGATTTGAGAAGTGGTTTACGTCTGACCAGCTCTGCATAGTTTTTATTCTCTTCATGTAATACAGCTTCCTCTATGCTCCTGTTCAGCCACATCCTTCTCTCAGAACATAGAAACCCACAGAAAATCCAGCTTGGTATCTCTAAACTCTGCTGGTTTTTGAAACTTCGGTTCACCTTCAGGATACTGATGCAGCTCTGGGCTCCCTTGTTTGTGCCTGAGCATCTCCTGAGCATCAGGTTGCTGCTTGCTCCAGACCTCAGCTCTGTCCATCAGGCTGGACTTGCCACCCAACAGTCTATGAAATTAGAAAGCTGAAGGATTTTATATTTTCTTTGCCTTGTCGTGGGGTTTGGCAGGTGTTTGTTATGGCATACCTATTTCAGCTTGGTTATTATTCTCATTTAACATTTATCTCACAGACAAGTGACTGTTATTCCCCATAAGAAATCTCATCATTTGAGTGCAATCACAGTAGCAATAAGGAATTGATTTAAGCAGCTTGTTTCTACTTGGCCCATTAAATTAAAGACAATCAAAAGCATTGTTCAAAAAACTAACCCAGTCAATTCCTGTGCTTTTACAAGTACCAGTAAATCATACGTAAGAGGGCAGGCTGCTAAATACAATCAGTCAAGATGAAAAATAGGCAGCCGGTATTATCACAGCTCTCACCAGCAAGCTTGCAGTGTAAAATGCGCTTCTTTTAAATCAGCTTCTGCAAAATCAGACAGCACAACCTCAGCAGGAGGGAGAGGGATGAGCTAAGGTCAGCTGAGGGCGGAAAAGTGAGCACCAGTAGTCTGCAGGGATGAAGGGAGAAGAGTCTGCTGCCGCTTTGTTCCCCTTTGCGAACACTTTCCATTAGAAGCTGAAGAGTGAATACGCGGCGGGTTACGTTCACGCTGTTCCTGCACTGAACAGAGGGATGTGCAGCACCACGCTGCAGGTGGAAGTGAGACGTTCAACTGCAAGTTTTCCAACCTCTGGCCTGGGACTCACTCTGAAACATGCCATGGCACAGCTGTGTGAGGGAGCGACAACAAAATGCCATGGGATCCATGTAGAATGACAGGAAGAGAAGGAGTAGCTGTTTTAACTTTGCAAACTAATGTTGGCTCTTCTGAGTTACCCTGAGATTTTCTATTCAGTCCAAAGAACGCTTTGTTTCATCAGGTTTATTTTTTCCTTTAGCTTTTTTTAATACCAGCTGAAGAGACTTTTCTTTTTAATATAGAAAGAAAACAATCACTTTCAGATGAGTCAATGAAACAGTCCTTGTCCTTCTGTTTTTCTTATCAGATTGACTTTAAATTTGGAACAAACACAAAGGGAAAAGCACAAGTGTTAGCAGTTTCTACTTCAACAAATACATAGTCTTTCTTCTGCATCTACTTATTTATTCACTCTTTCAGTGTCTCGTAGATCACAGGAAGCTCAGAGTCTCTCGAGAGAATTAGACTGCTCTTATTCTACAGAATCCATCATATTTCCAGCTTTGCTCATTTTGCCTCAAACAATGGATGTGTGTGTCATCACTCACCAAGGACATGACTAGTCGTGGGTATCAGGGGCAAAGGCAGAAAAAAGCTCCAAGTGGCTCTCTGTGTCTGTGAGTGACTGAAAACACTTCCTTGGGGTTTTTTAAACTTGCAGACTGGGTTAGTTAACTTAAAAAATACGTCTGAGAACAGCTGGAGTCCAACTGAATGCAGACAGTCCCATTGAATTGTTAATGATGTCTACAGCTTGTTAGGATGTGTTTTGAAATAAATACTCAAGGGCTAATTTATTAGCATATCTTCAGTCTGAAGTGGAAAGCAAATTGAAGCCTAGCCCACTGTACTGGCTTTTAAAGACTGGGAAAGGTACAGGCAAATACAGGCGCTGATTCTGCAGCAGCTCTTGAGAAGATGTTTCAGATAAGGCGTATTTAGCTCTGGCTCCTAGGCTAGCATTCAGCAGGGACGGGGGAATGGAGAAGTGGCTTGGTTTGGCTGCTGTTTTTCCGAGTGATTGCTGAATGATTTAACGTATATCTGGAGTGTTTCGCCTTGTATTTCTAATGGTTTTGCCTTTGCCTCTTCAGTTTGGTTTGAAGCAGGCTGTGTGCGTTAATTAGGAAATGTAAATACCTTTACAGAACTGTGCATTTGGATGCATTTTTTGAAAGCAAGTGCTGTAACCACAGTAGTAGAAAACACGAGCAAGTATTTATGCTCACAGTTATCTCACAGCCTGAAATATCCATTTCTGTATACAAATATATCTTTTAAAAGAGAGGAAACATTGGGAGTTATGTAACCTTAAATGGACTGTAAATTCATATAAAAATTAGTAGTTTGTGGCTTTGATTCCTGGCTACCGGTAAGACAACTTCTCACTTCAGGAGCTCCTCTACTCGAGGGGGTTGGCAGAGCCTTGGAAGCTGTTCCTGGAAGCCTGGAAGTTAGTGGTGGTTCCTGCTCTGCCAGGAGCCTTTTGCTGGGAGGCTCAGTGCTAAGAACCTTGATTATGCAGCCAGCAGGAATAAAGATAATGTACGGGCATTTAGCACAGAGGTAATTGGAGTTCTGTATTTCCAGCCTGTGGACAATAACACTAAGAGTTTGAAGTAAATTTTGTTCTAAGTCAGAGTTAATATATATTTTAAAAGACAAATTTAGAACAAAATTAAAACAGTGTGCAGATTCAAGAAATATACACTTGTGGCGCTTAATTTCCTTTTGTAATTGTAGTTTACATATTTTTTATTGTTTTATGATTGTACACACAACACCTTTTGACCTTTCAAAATACATATGACAGTCAAAATATTATTTGAAGTTTTGTATGCATTCAGGCCCCGAATAATGACTGAAATGTTTGTCTTGTTTCCTGAGTTACAGTGGAGCATCAGACTTTTTATGTACATTATAACCTTTGAGTTACTTCTAGTACACTCTGAGGTAGGAAAGATCAAACTGTATAACCTCCTGCTGTGCCATACCCTGCAGTACAGCATTATGCCCATCATCACACCAACTCTCTCCTACAGATTTTTCTAAACCTGAAATTCTTAATTTCTGTGAAATGACAAATTGGGAGCCCAAACTCTTGTCATTTAAAAATAAACTTTCCCTGTGGCAACTTCTCTTGAAATCAACATGTTTTCTGAATGTTTCTCTTTTAACCAACTAACAGCTGTTGTTTCAAAAGAGAAGAGAAAGAACGAACCCCATTTTTAGAAAAACATTCAGCACAAGCTCTTATTTGAAGTCTGATGCCAGGCATGGCTCTTCCCCTCAGATTTCCCTGTGGGTGATGAGCTTAGCAGAACGGTAACGGTTTGGACCTCAGGACTGTCCTTTCTTTTGCTTTCTGGGCGCTTCCTAAATCCCTCTTGACTGAGGAGGGCCACAGAGAGGCCACCGGGACCCTTCTACTTAAGAAGCTGAATAACCCCTCGCTCCGCGTGCCCCTCTCCCCTTCCCCTTCTCCGCAAGGCCGTGCTGGGCACCGGCTCTTCCCTTGCCTCCCAACTCCTCCTCGCTTCCCCGGTTGCCGCATCACCGCCCCTACCAGCCCCGTAGGACCTCTCCTAATCTTTTAAACTGAAGGAGGGCACTTATCTTCTTATTAACCCCACTCTTCTCTCCTTGCCGAGAGATCTAGTTGCACCTTTGCTCGCAACCTGCTTCGGGCTCTGTCGATCTCCCACCGTCGGGGCCGACATCTCCGGAGCGGCCGTCCCCGACGGGCGCTGCCGTCTGCGCCCACGCGCGCCTCTCGCTGCTCCCCCCAGACCTCGCCTTGGTGCTCGCCGGGCTTCTTTGCTTCTTTGCTCTCGTTTTCTTTCAACTGAGCTCTAACTGGGGAATTGTTCCTTGCTTTGTGCTTAAGGTTAAGAGGCTGAACTAATTTCCCAGGTGTTCCTCATTGAAAAAGTCTCAAAACCAAAAGCAGTATTTATATGCCCCTCGTTACTGCTGAAAGCATAAGGAAAACACACTTTCCCTACCATTGTTTGTGTTTGACATTTGCAATAGCAAAATTTACAGAGGAGCTTGGTATATGGCCCATTTGTGCATCGTATTTTTATTTTGAAAACCACAGAAAAAACAAGGCCTCGTTGCCATGAAAAAATAGCGCTTGAATCTGTAACCATATAAACTATACTTCATAAAACAAGCTCTGGTTTTGTCTCACAGCTCCTATCTCACGTTGCTTACGCTTGGTCCTTAGTAATGAAATGGCATCATAAACTTATTTTATGACCTGCTCTGTAGTAAAGTACAGTGTAGTAGGTGGCAAACACAGGAAATTTACATCCTCAGTCACCTCACTGTGAAAAATATTGATCACAAAGGAGAATCGTAACCTCAACACATCCAATTTAGAAACAGCAGAGAAAACGGAGATGGACCAAAGTAAAGGTATGAAGAAGAGTTCAGCCTCTACCAGCCCCCGAGGACTGATGGTGCAATTTGCCTATGAACAGAGGGAGGGAGTCAAACAGGGTCTTAGACCTTCTCCTGTGCCATCCTCCTGCGAATAGCTGGGCGCAGAGCTTGTCCGCGTGCACGTTCTCTTCGCAGAAGCACTCCGCGAGCGAATGCTGAGGGTCAGTGCTAGAAAATAGGAAGCTTGGCTTCTGGTGCGTGGCAAATGCTGCGTCCGCAGCTCGCTGCTTGCAAGTCCTGGTGCAGACAGAAGTGGAAGGGTGAATGATGCATCAAAAATAAGCCTGATACTGCAACCGTGGCTCGCTGTGGCTTTGAGAGGGCAGAAAACTAGTTCATCCAGTAAACGGCCCTGAAGATTACGATCCCTATCTAAAATGATCACTTTTCTCCACTATGGAAATAGCCAGATCGCATTTGCATTAAGCAAAATGGAAGGTAGTGTTAGCTTTTGGACTGCCAGTGTCTTTTAAGCACAGCCAAGAAAATACGGTTTTCTTTTCCCACTTCCAATACTTCAGATTCTGTGGGACATTTTCCTACCAGATGTCCATAAACATACTTATGAGAGAAGTCAAAGTTAATAAGGCAAACATTGTTTTTACCTTTATGACAAGTGGTTTGCCTCAAATCTCTGTTTTTCCTGTGTATCCAGGGGCTGTGACACAGTCCTGCAGGCTAAAATACAACCCCCAACAAACACTAAGAGTAAAAAAGGAAAGGAAACAGGAAAATACATTTACATCTCAGGGATTTTTTTTTTCTTGCTCTTCCTTCTTACTTCCTTGGTGAGTGTTTTCTGCATGAAATCCTGTGGCTGTGACTGTCACACCATGGGCAAACCAGCAGGGCAGGGCTTTCGCGTTACTGCGCTCAGCATGGTCCCCACGGCTATTTTGATGGGGGTTGTGGGTGGGCAGGGGGGGTGAGCTGAGCTTGGGTGGCCGCTCTGGCTTTCAGACGAAGTTGTATCTCCCTGGTACAAGAGGCATTCTGTGACTGCGGAGCTTGGACAATGACAGACCATCCTGAGCCCCTAACCAGAGAGCTCCAGTGGTGGAGGAATAATAACAGACGCTGAGTTGCCTCCCGCTGAAAAATTAAAGGAAGAGGAAAGGCTAGCACAAAGATTCTGGAGATCATAACCCAAGAGCTGTGGGGCATCATGCTGTCGGTGGGAACAACTAGTGGCTGCAGAAAAAAGGATAAATGGTGAGGTCAGGAGTAATCTGGAGAGCTACAAAAACAGAGAGGAGGGGAGAGGAGGGAGGGCAGGCAGCCTGGCACATTCCTGGGTCGTAGATGAGTATGAACAAGGTGTAAAGGCAATGGTATGGCCCTGTCGTGTCCTGCACTGGCGCAGTGTGTTGTAGGTTCGTGCACTGAATGTGCTGCACCTCTCTGACTTACTGCACAGGCAGGGACCCACTCCTCTGTGGGGGGTCTGGGGTGCCACATCCAGCATGGCCCTGACACCCCCCGCCTGCTTCTGGTTCTGCAGAAGCCTGTCTCTTGCCTGTATGGGACCCTCTCGGGAAAGCTGGTCACCAGAAAAGGCAGTTTCCTAACCTGGGGAAAAAGTTGCTAGAGCAGGGCCCTGCAGGTAGCTAAAGTCAGCTTTGCACAGTCCCACTTAACTTGTCCTCCAGCATCCTCGGCTGAGGATGCACAGCAAGGTAAAGAGAGAGCACAGAGCTCGGAACAGATCGGATGGGCTACCTTTGTAGCTGTTTGTGCCTTAATGGCATTTGTCACTGTGCAGATGGCTGGAGAACGCAGGTAGTGTGTAAGGCCTTCTTCTGACCTTCTTTAGTGCTGGGCATGTCAGCATTGCAGAAGTGGCAGGTTGACACCCAACACAGAAGTACTCTGTAGTGTCGTTCTGTGCAAAGCCCAGGAGACGTATCGGTGAAATAGTTATATTTTGCCACTCTGGTACATAGCTTAATGACATAGTTCTGCACAATTGCAAACAGAATTATAAAACTGGTTTCCTTCTGCCTTTATTTTTTTTCTAAAACAGGTGCGAAGAAAGAAGTACAAAAAGATCAGGATGCTAACAGACCAGCTGTCTCATCCCCGAAGAGATCAGCGGTAACAGCCACCAAGCTCCATTCACCAGGTATTTATGAACCTAAAAGCACTGTTTCAGGGAAGATTTAAACTTGTCGATTTTGCATGTCTTGTTAACACACCAAAATCTGAGACCTACCATTGTTAAGTGAAGATTGATTGTGTCCCAGGTTCATTAAACTGGCTATGAGTACAGCAGACTTTATGACACCAATGCATGAGCTGAATAGACTTACATTTTCTTTGTTACAACCGTGCAATCATCTGTCCTTCAGAACAAATAGTTGTTGCTATTACATATTTAAGGGCACGGAAACTTTTTTTTTTATCATTATAATTTTCTTATATAAAAAGAGAACAGATAGATATAGTGAAATAAAAGACACCTCAGACAATTACCTGGAGTGACAGTATATTACTTGGAATCTACTCTTGCTGTTGTGCAGAGGCACTAAATTTCATGGGCTATTTTTATGCATAATTGGAAAAGGGATTAGCTACAGAAATAACCTTCAGAGTGCTATTGGGGCATTGTCAATTTACCCCTCAACATTGGGCACAAACACATGGTTTTAGCATTTCTAAAGAATACCTTTGTTTATTTACTGAAATGAAGAGAACTTATTTCTATTTCTGTCTACTAAGCGTACACTAACAAATGTATAAGGTACCTAAAGACTTTTGTAAGGCTGGCCTTTGGCCGTTCTAAACACTTCTGAAATGAATCCCACTGATTTCATTCTGCTTGCAGTTTTCTTCTCTTTTGTTACCTCATTTTTCAGACTCTACTTAAATAATTTACATGTCATCTCTACAGCTACGTGATACTTGAGTTATAATTATGGGGGGTAGAACCCCATGTTTCTTCATTTGATGGTAAAGATAAAACATGTAGAACAGCTCTTCAGCTCCTATAACTTGTATCAAGAGTCTCTTCATGTTTACTAACCTCAATCCCTATTCTCCTCCTTCCCAACCAGCAAAATCAAGAAAATGGAAGGTTAAATTTAATCTTCCCAGGAACCAACAGGACTCAGAATTCTTCTGCTTACTAAGATACTAGGGTAAAAAGATGAACTTAACACTGTCCTTTGAATCCTATAATTGTCATGCTATTTTGCACCTGGCGAGATCACCAAGAGAGATCCAAAGAAAAATGTGTTGCAGAGAGTGCCAGACCAGCAGCTCACCAGTGTTTATAATGGCGGGAGTCCAGTCAAGCACCAGTACTGACTGTGTTACAGCACATCTGATTTGCTTCCACTGGAATTAGAAAGCAAAATGAAACATAGGCATATTTGTATTGCCTTAAGGAGGCCTGCATTTCCATGGGTGACTTAATGATTTTCAAGGCTTAAATTTTTGGCATATCCAATTCATGAGGCCTCAAAGGTTTCTTTATTCTCATGAGAGGTTGAGTTACTGCCCTCTCCCCATCAGGCTGATTTAGGATTTCTTAAGCTTGGTTGTCTGAAATTACGGCAACCTAAAATTATTTATCACTGTAAGGGTCGAATAGGAAAATAAACCTCATCTTAATTTATTTTTTTAGAGTAGCCTTTAGCATTCTTTGAAATAACAACAGCAATAACAAAGCAATAAAGACAGACAATCTTTTCACCTATTTAACAATGTCACAAAATAATCAAAGCAGCCATTAAACAAGACAAGGAGTGAATGTAGCTGGGTCTAAGGGGCAGGAGCACAGCCTTTCCTCCATCAGGATCACAAACTCAGGCGGCATTTACACTTTGTGATAAGAGAGCATGTGTCCCCCAGGTAACTCCACCACAGCTTCGCGTGGCCACGGAACAGGCTCTAAACTTTCTGAGTGCCATTTCTAGGTTGTTTTCCCTCTGTCACTGGCCTCCTCACATGCAGTTCCTTTTAATCAGGGCTGGGTTTTTGGCCTTGCTTCTGATCTTTAGAATTTGCACCAGTCCTCCTGAAGACTTGCAAGGGAGTTTTGAGATGCAGAGTCTTGTAGGGATCTCAATTTTGTCTATTGATGCAATACCATTCCTGAAATCTCTGTATAGGAGTGGGTGTACAGAGATGCAGGTGCTCCCCTTCCACCCCACTGCAGGACAGTACCATCTGTTTCTGACATAAGTCACTCTGCAGATTGCTTGTTATCAATCCTCTCAAAGTAATTTCCTCACTTTCCTTACCGAAGTATCAGAAACTGGACAGTTAAAAGGCAAATAAATTGCATTCTCCATCTAAATCCCCATGGGCTGTGTTAATTATGAGTATACACTTGTTATGTCTCCTTAGTTGAAACATTCAGGTAGATAAAAAAGACTTGGGAGTTTTGAAGCGGATCAAAGGGGTTCAATGCTTTCAGCGTATAGTGGGTCTGCCCCCCTGGTCCCACCATCAGCAAAAAGGACATTCAGAATCAGGGCCAGCATCATTAATATATACCCTGGTTTGTGCAGAGCACAGAAGAGAGACATCAATGGCAGAATAAGCTTAGTAAGCTGCTTTTCAGACCCAAATGAACCAAGAAATTCAGATTTATCCCTGAGGAGAATAGCACAGTTTAATTTACAAGGACAGCTTATAATATGGACAAGGACAACATAGAGATGTGCACTTCGAATGTTCCCATGAACAGGAAAGCTAGAAAGATATAAGACAAAACAACCTAATGGGTTTCTGTTTTAATTAAAACCGGAATGATTTCAAGGGCTTCCCCCTACACTTCTCCCTATGCCTCTTGGTGTAACATCACCATGCTGCCTAAACAACCCGAGATTTTTATACTAAAAAGACAGCTCTTTATGGCTGTTGCTTTTATGAATTTCTTATTTTGTAATAATACCTACTGCCCATTTAAGAGCCCCTTTAAATGAATGAAAGAATCTGTAAGAAAATACCATTCCTGCACAAAAAGGTGTACAGGCTTTGACTGACATGAAAATAGATAGAGGGCAACAGCTATGCTGATCAAACTCTTAACGACAGAAAGGCGGCTCTAACATCCCATATTGTATTATTTAGGTCTTGCAACATCATGAAGTTAGTCTCGATGTGGTGCGAAACCTGGTATTCCTCTTTGCAAATGCACGTCCTGGGGACAAAGAGTTTCAAAGCTGTTTTGCGCTTGTGGCTCTTTGCAGCTGCAGCACGAGATACCTGGAGACGTGAGGGAGCGTCTCTGCTGGAGCTGGCTCCCGGTAAGCTTAGCCTGGAGCCAGAACGTAGTGGAGCAAGGTGGAAGATATTCTCCCAGTGGCTCCACACGAACTAGGGATCTGAAAAAGCAGGAATACGCTCCTGGGGTATTGCTCTGACAAAGCCACTTCTTCCTTGCCTGATCTAGTAAAACTGCTGTAAGGATCCATTTGCACGCCCAGGCCACAGTCTTAAAGATCTAGAATATCTAAAGCACATTTGCCAAAATTACCTCTGGAACAATGTTCTACCTCACAAATTGGCTCAAACTCGTACCATCAGACTCATCTCTGTGGAAAGATTCTGCTGGGTTTGGGGAAAGGGGTAGGTAGTACCCATGGCAGAAAACTGTCCCCTGATACATTCGTTGCTGAGAACTGGTTGGAGACATTGTTTCTGTATTATTTTTCAGGAAGTGTATACTACAAGACTATAGAACTACAAGATACCCTTTTTTCAGATTCTTGCATACCCAACCCTTTCTGCTAACACAGAAATGTTCATTTTTCATCTATATCCAGACCAACATCTGACTGTTTTCTCCCTCTTCCTTACTGACTCCAGCTCATAGGCTAAAAGCTCGAGACTAGTGAGAGGAGGTGAGGAAGGGTGCCAGAGATCCCTGGCCAGTATTCAGGAATGAGCTAAAAAGCGTCAGCTGAGGAGAGCCTGAGGATAGCAAAAAGAATCAGTAAGCTGTGCAAAGGTGTTGCCCAGCTGACCATAAACATTTGCAGAGGAGTTTTCTCAGAAAGCTCAGAAGATAAAGACAAAACAGATTGTCCAAGCAGTGGCTTGAGCAACCTGACACTACCAGAACACTACCCCTTCTTGCTTCATCCTTGTAACTGAGTATATCCAGAGAAATGGATAGTTGACTCAAGCAGGATATGAACTTAATTTAGGATGAAAGCTTCTCTTCCTTTAAGTGGCTTATCATGAGTAAGCTCTAGTTCTTGTGCCATTCATGTGAATATGACGCCGTATTTGAGTTAATATCCTAAAGACAAGCTACACTAGTGGTTTCACATCTTTATACAGGATTAGACTTGCTTCAAGCAACTTGGAGCACATCAGAGGAGCCAGAGTCTGTCTGCACCCATTTCTGCAGGCAGACCTTGTAGTGAATCTGGTGTGACTGATGGTGCAGAGGGGGAAGCCATGCAGAGCCAGTGGTGTAACCAGTCAGCATTACTGGTGGCATTTCTATACATACCTGGTTTGTGCTGCAATGTTAGAAGTGTTGTAAAGGGGAGAGTGAGGGGAACTAGCAAGGTAGACTGCAGTATTGTTGATAAAAAGAAATAGTGATATCCCAATAGCCAGCAACCCATGCTGTGTTTGCATTCAGGGAAGGACAGCTCCAGTCCCACGTTGTCCCATTTGGAGGCAAAAGGAAACCTGCAAAGGCAAAGTAAATCTGGCACCTCTGTCAAGTCACCAAGCCTGGGATTCAAGTGGCCAAAGAAATCGCGTGTAGAGTGTAAATGTCATCCAGCTGTTTTCCACATCCACAATGGGATAAGGTGAACCTCAACGTGGGAGTGCCCATTTCTCTCACTGCCATTCAGGAGAGTTCAGCATTACATGTCAAGATGCAGACCTCTATTCTTGTAGATGTGTAATATAGGTGAGATGAATCCTTCCTCTAACAACCTCAGTTCTCAGTAAGACACTCTTAGGCAAGCTCTCCACAACTCATAGCAGACCTTCAGGCTCAGAGCCTGAGGTGAGATGACTGTTACAAAGCTTTGAGCTTTGGCCCCTGGGAAAACATATTTCACTGTGCCCTTGCTTTTTTCAAAGTCATTACAGATCTGTATGAATGCTACAGACCTTTTTTCTTTTATAAGGCTGAGTCCCAAAGGCTTAGAAACGCATAAAAGTCTTGTGCACGTATCTGAAGTAAGCGACCCTGATGATCTTTTCTTCTCTCCTTTGCAGGACATACCAAGCAAAGGCCAGCCACCCCAAAGAATGGATTCTCCCCCAAACCAGGAGAGAGTCGAGACGCTGAAAAGCAGTTCGTTCAGAGGTTGAAGGAAAAGTGTGATGAACAGACCCAGCAATTAAGCAATATTCGAGATGAACTTAAAAGGGCCTGCTGCGGCTTCGATGTCTTTGCTATAACAACACAGCACTTTTTCAGGCAGGTAAGTACAATGGGTATTTTTTACCATTGGAAAGATACTTCGCCTTTACACCAGTCACTTGCCCAGATTTATTGCACAGTCATTGAAACTTTGTTCTTGGGAACAAAGCATGTAATGTATTTGCAACCGTTATTATGAGGAGGGGATTATTATTTGATGCCATGTATTTGAAAATCAAAAGTCAAGAACTTGGAATAGGAAGAATTGTGGCTGAGACATTTGTCAGAAGCACAGAGGGTTTTCAGGATGCCTTTAGGAGTGAAACAGATGCAGAAACTTAGAAGTCACAGTCCCTGACCACTACAGCTGGAATGGAAAGTGTAACTGAGATATTGATACTTGTGAACAAATGCAAAAACAATCCATGCGTTTAGTCAAACAAAGGTGTCGAATGAAGGAAAAGATTTGCTTTCTCACAGCACTTATTTACTGTTCCTGTTCACCACAGATCAGGGAGAGTGGTCCCTGTTACAGAGGTGCCAATTTCTGAAGGTGTTAGAATAACATTATCTCAGCATTTAGGAGATTACATTCAGCAGGTACAGAGAACATAAAGAAAATGTTGACAATAATTGGAGAAGCTTATTTATTCACTAAACCCAAGACAAAATGAGTAAAGTTTAAAAGATGGCCAGAGCAACCAAGAAGGACTTGTTGGTATTGCTTGTTTCAAAAGCCATTTAGTGATCTGGGAGACCTAGCTGGGCTCTGAGGTCCAGACCTGGTTCCCCTGATGCCCATATATTTTGTACCATCCCAGGTTAAACTGGTATCCCAACTACTTTGTAAAACAGGCAGATGATCATCAGCAGTAGGACCCAAGATTTGGGTAATATCCTTGATTGCTTGTTTGTCTACTTTGGGAAGAGACAAGAGTAAACTTTCAGTATTAAATGGGAGAAAGAAAACAAAAAAACCCCAAACACAGATTCAAACAGTCTTTACAAATTCTGAAATACTTTATTCAGTTATTTTTTCATATTAGTGGGAAAGGTTACCTTTGAACAAATACCATATTTCACACTTTTCCCTACGTAGGAGCTGATCTTGCCAGGGGGAGCTTCACTGAACTGAAAAACAAGGAATTTTTAAAAAGTACTAAATATTTTAAATATCTTCCCAGAGGATTTTCCCCCTCTATTTTTCTCTAGTCTTGACATTTCTGGGCTTGATGGGCATTTGTAAAGCTTTTTTTTTGCTTTTTTTTTTTTTTTTTTTTTTTTTGAGCTGACTGGAGTGTCCGTGATTAAAGCAGAGGGAAACAAAAAGGGGCAGAGCAGTGTCTGCTCAGCTTTGTCTATGCATTGTCCACTGGGGAGAGATTTTTCATCTCATGCCTCGTTCATAATTTGCTGAAGGAATTCTGGAAGCTTGGGCATATCTCCTTCATCTCCTCTGGATATGTTTTAAATGAGAACAGCTACTGCTACAGCTGAGCTTTGAGATGACTTTCATCCTGTTAGTGCATGTTAGATCCATCCTGAGAATGCCTCCTAAATGGAACACCTCAGGGACTTTATTTAATAGAGTCCTCTCCAAGTCCTGGCTGGGCATAACTGTGCCTCATGTTCCCAGCTCCTCTGCACTATCAGGCCAGCTGCCAGCTGGGGGGTTGCAGTAATACTCCTCTGAGTGCCTGGAGGGCTTGGAGGTAAAACAAAATATACCCGTGGAATTTAAGCGCCTTCGGGCTTGGGCAGGATTCCATGTGGATTTTTTTCAGATCCACTGCTGGACTCACTTACCTGCGTTCAGCCCGAGTGTCAGGCCCTTCTGGGCTCGCCTGGTTGCCCTGGGGTGTAGCTGTGTCTGCGTATCACTGTTCAGTGCAGTGCAAGGCACTTGGGTCTTGCTGCTTGCTGCTGGGAGCCATGTAACGTGGACCCCCCCCGGTCCGGGCAAAGACACCCCTGGCTTCCCTGGGTGACGAGCTGCACCGTCAGCGGGAGCCCAGCGGTTATCCGTTCGGCACTCAGGCGTGGTACCCACATTACCAGTACGGTTGCTTTAGGCTCCGGTTTTAGTGAATGGAGGCAGGTGAGCACTTCCAGAAGACTATTTACAGCACCAAAGACCTGAAGTTCTGCTTGAGGTACTTGCCTGTCTTGACTAAGGCCTCCAGGGAGGCCTAAAGGCTACTGTGCTTTTAAATTTGGTGCTTAAATTGAGAGCCCACATGTAGTGGGATCATCTGGGACTGCTCAAGCAATTGCATAACTGGACAGTCTGTTGTCTTGCAACATAGACACGGACTTCCAAGTTTTTGAGTGTCATTCGAAAATACAATCCGTAGACGTTTTCTGAGATGGCGTTATTGTTTGAAAGCTTGAGCAAAATTGTGTTGGCTGGCTTTGAGTTAGGGCAGCATGGAAAAAGAAACTTCTTCCATTATAAAAATAAGAATAATTGTGTGTGTTTGTTTCTGAGAAGCCTGCAGGCAAAATGGTTGAGGTCTGAGTAGAACTGCAGTTTGGCAAGGGAATAATACTCATTCAGGAACAAGGTGGGCCTTATTCCAGAGAAGTTTGGGGTTGATTTGTCCAGTTCTACTGGCAGTTCTACTCTGCTTAGCAGAGGGGCCAGTCCTGCTTTGGTGCTAGGGAGCCTCTTTGGGCTGATAGTCACTCGTAGCCTAATTTTAGTATGTCTCTCTCTGTCCTTACACCGCACCAAAGTAATGTCCCAAACGTAGATTTTTCTCTGAATTGGAGCTGAATTCTGTTGGAAAATGTGCTCCCAGGCAGTGAGGACTGGACTGAGTCTTAAAAGCAACCAAAGGACCAGTGTTTTGCACACAGGTAGGAGTCTCCCCGTGCCCCTGGCTCTCTTGTCTTGCTCACACAGTTTCTGTTCTCTCTCCAAAGTTGGGGAAAGCACCAACGCAAGTGGTCCAACAGACATGTTTAGCTGAAGGAGAGTGTCAATATGTAATAAAGAGTGTTAGCCCACATCAAGCATTTCTTTGAGTGCTTTCCAATTTTAAGCACTTGCTGTAGCAACCTCGAGGTTGCATGACAATTTTCTTTGGGTGTTGTTGGATTTGTTGTCTGACTGTTCCAGACCTGTGCTGAATTGTATCCTGGAATCATCTCTCATCCTCAGTTGAAAATGCTCTTAATAGGCAAGATTCATTTAACAGGCATCAAGGAGTACACAACATGTAGCGGTACTTAAACCAGACCCATTAATTGACAGCTAAACCAATTTGCTATTTTGGGAAAAAGCCTAGGCAATTGAAGCAGGTGATGACTGAGGCAGTGGACAAAAAAATCTAAAGCAGTGGTTCTGACATAAGCATTTAGCCAGTTATGAGAAGTAATGATTGTAGTGAGTGTGGACAGCATGGCTTCTCATTATTATTTAATTAGCAGATTAATTTGTTAAGGCTGTCAGATATGCATGCATGACTCCTGTTGACTTTGGGAACCACTTTGAACTTATTCTGAAAAGGAGCAGATTGAATTTGTCCTTAGTGTTGGGTGTTCATCGTGTCAGTACAACCTTTGTGCTGTGAGGGGGGATACTCCAAAGTGGAAAACCGAGTAGCAGGAGCTGGAGTGATACCTTGAAGAGGATGCCGTGAAGACTTTTTAGAGCAAATATCACAAACGGCTTCCCCTGACTTGGGTCACTCCTGAGCTGTTCTGGCCTGTTAGCCCAGTAATAATGACAGTCCTGGCCCAGTTTCAGCCCTGTTCAGCGAAGTGGCCAGCAGCAGTCCCTCTTGGAAGTGGTAACAGTGCCATCTAAAGGAGAGTAGCCAAAAGTGACAAATTCTGGAGGGTAGATCCTTCTGGACGTAAACGGGGAGGGAAAAAAATCCACTTTCATATCTCTAGTACACTCAGAGCACATGTGTTTGTGCTGAGGACTGTTGTGGCCAAACTGCACCAAGGCCCTGGAAACTGGGCTAAGGCCTTTCTGCCGGTACCGCATGCCCAAATGCCTGAAAAGCGGAGTCCAGTTAGCAAGTTCTGCCTCTGAAATTTCCAGTTAGGACTCCAGACCTACAGTGCATGTGAGGGGAAGGCATCCTTTCTGGGCTGCAGACCCCAAGGGTGGGAGCGGGGAAGGGAAAGGGTTATGCTGGGATAGTCTGTCCTGGACTCTGCTTGGGCATGGAGGGGTTTCCAGACTTGCAGCATGACCTCATGCTGTGGTCTTTGTCACAGGGGGAAAACTGCTCAGGACAGGTCCCAGCATGGGGTGCGATCAGATCTGCTTGGGACAGGGAAACCACACAGATGCCCTGAACAAAAGTTGGGACAGCACTGCAGCGCTTGATGGCATCCCAGTGCTTCGCATCTACCAACATTGGGAAAGATGTCTCACTAGTAACCACTGCGTGTGTGTTTGTGTCCACACCTGAGCGTGGGTGGGTTTTGGGTGGGTATACAATACGCACCTTCCAGACAAGTAAACACACGTAGCAGTGTCCTGCAAAATCTAGGATGGACAAGGAAAAGCTTTTCCCCTGTTCCAGTAACTGAGATATGTGTGTGCTTGTGTGTATTTTTCAGAGTAATCTTTCTGTCCTGTGAATGGGCAATATGCCACCCAGTGTCGTGTAGCTACCTTGTCCAAATGCTAACGACATCTTGTGTTAGAGGCAAAATTGGTTGCACTGGTTATAAGTTGCTTGGCACTTCCCACCATTGCCTCCAAAACAATAATTTGGGCTAACATTTCAAGTGCTTATCTCAGGCTGAGCTGAAACTCATTTATTTTCACAACTGTCTCTGACAATAAGTTTAGGAGAAATATATCTATAGTTTGTGCGTGGTGGTGGCACAATGGGCTGCAGGTGGAGATCTGCTCCCCCGTGGACCTCCCTGGGCTGCAGGGGGACAGCCTGCCTCACCATGGTCTT